>JAVXUO010000076.1:0-122175 GCA_033065855.1 Escallonia rubra
CAAAATATGTGAAAACTGTGTGAGAGGAGTTTACTGGAGACTCATTTTGATGGCAGGGACGACTTGATCACGATCCGCAAAGATGCCGAAAAGCTTGGTAGTGATGAAGAGGTCGTCGCGGGACTTGATGAGACCGAGACGAATCGCTTCAGGAACCGCCGCAGCAAGATGCTCTTCGGTTTGATACGCAAAGGCAGTGTCAAAGTGGCGGTAGCCTGCCTTGATGGCCTCCAAGATGGCCGCTTTTGCAGTTTCGAGATCAACAGGAGGATGTGGGGAGGTGCCCATGCCGATGATTGGCATGGCCTTGTCACAGGATCCTACTGTTATCTCTGGAATCACTGCCATATTCAAATCTAGAGTTGCTTTGAATTTGCTCTCCTCACTTCTCACCTTCTAATCACTAAATATGCATCAAGCTTATACATATATGCAATGTTTACGTATAGTTTTATTAGTCATACAAAGTAGACACTGAATGGTCAAAGCAAGAAGGGTGCACGAACCACATAAAATGCACAATATATTTGTACCCAGTCGATTTTATTTAGCAAAAATTTTAGCTGTTATTCGAGTTGAGGAACAATAGTTAAAACTTCCCGTATAGCAACAATTAACGATTGTTATAATTAGTAACGCTAAAAAGTACCGCTAAGAATTTTGTTAAAAGTGTTAGCGAAAATGTCACTAGCTGTATTTGGAAGCCATTGATTTTAATTATATGTGAAGTTATATCTATCTTTCTACAATTCGACTAGTAGTAAAAACGCTTTTTTATTATTTTTTAATTATTTAATTAGGTTGGTATTTACGTGCGAGACTCTCTTGCGAGGAAACTACTTGCCAACAAAATACACCCGAAAAAAGAAAAAAAAAGGAATTGCTTTTCAGCATTCCGTCCACACATTTATGAGTGGGTTGATAGGATTTGGACGTCACCAAGCAATCAGCCTTCTTTAGTCAAAAAGAGAATAGTATGAGTAGACTCATAATTATCAAATACACTTCATTATTCATTTGAAAGTTCAGATGTAAAATCAATAAACAATTGCCTCATAAGTCTGTCGCGTTCTAGAACTTGGCCATAAAATTCAACAAATTTTATCAGTGGTCTTGGATGATGAATTAGTCACGGTTTATATAGTCCTTTTTTTAGCTGCGCACGACTTTTCGTATTCGGCACCAACGTAGCGCAACCCTCCACCAAATTCATCGGTCAAATTAGAAAGCACCATCCACATCACCTTCAATTATGGCGTCCTGTACACTTATGGCAGGCTACCAATTTTAGAGGGCCACATCACCTTCAATTATGGACCCAAGTGTCAATTGTAGAAAAAAATTCAACTTGTTATCCCGTTTTCCAAATATTAGAATGTAACATTTCCAAATTGAAAATATATCTCCCACCATCCTTTAGTAGGTTATCGTAGAGTAAAATGTGTAATTCAACTTGAACCTTTATCCCGTAGTATACAAAGTTAAATAGAATTCAAAGTAGATGTGGCCTTGAACTAGGAATCCTTGTCTAACAATATACACTATTTTGTGCAACCTCCCAACTATAATTTTCAAATACTTACACTTTTATAGCCATGTGCTATATCTTAGGAATTTCAAAATGCCTTCAAAGCAAGCTTTAAATCTCGAAGAAATGCCCAAACCTCCCGCTCTTATATAGGTAAATCTAGTAAGGTGTACTTGTATAATTTGGATCCTGCTTCAAGAATACAAATTTATTGAAGAAATAATTTTTCCCGTCTTTTTACAAGTAAGCACCACCTTAAGATGACATGAAGACTAAAGTCTACCCTCCTTTGGTGCATACGTGATTATAAAGACGAATTTGCATTCCATTGATTTAAAAGACTAGAAGTTATTATAGTATCTAGTTTGTTACCTCTTATTTCAAGAGCTTTAAACCCATCTACCAGGAATTCGTCCACCATTACACTGCTACCTACGCCTTCCGTAAAAGGAACCACCAAACCTCTTGGACTTTAGATAACTAATGGTAACAACTCATTTGCTAAGTTGTTCTCCGACATGGACTTTTGAGAGCTCAGTAAGGTTGCTCAAACGAAGGAATTACGAAATAATTCATAGATGCAATTCAATGATAATTTTTCAAGAGTTTCAAAAGAATCATAACTAGTTCGATTAGATATCAAAGAAAATTTTAGATACGATGCAGACAATCACAGATACACCGACTAATCCGTCATGGTACTAGCCCACACCAATACACCGACTAGTCCATCAAGGTACTAGTCCACACCAATGCACTGACTAGTCCATCAAGGTACTAGACCCCACCAATGCACCGACTAGTCCATCAAGGTACTAGCCCCCGCCAATGCACCGACTAGTCCATCAAGGTACTAGCCCACACCAATGCACAATCTCATGCCAATTAACAGCACGACAACAAACGATAATACATTGATTAAATCTAAACACAACGAGAAATAAATACAAAGCATCGAATATGATTTCCAATAAACGTGTAAGGCTCAGAACAGGACATTAAAGGCAAACAATGCACATTTCAACTATAACGGAGTTCAACAAAAATTTGATAACAATTCAGAAAAATAGACGAAGACAATTTGATGAATTGGGTTTCGGATAAAAGTCCCTTACCTAGTTCACAGCTACGATACCCTAACCAAGAAAATCCTTTGCTTTAACCTAAACAGAACAGTCCAAAGATTAGAATGTAGCTTACAATAATGTATTATAACTCACTATTAACTCACGCACAGTCCCAGAACGACCCCCCTCACAGGATGTGTAAAGTAAAACTAAAATGCCCTTGGGGGTGAAAAATTACCAAAACAGCCCTCGCATCCTTAAATCACCAAAATAGCATCCCCGTGATTAAATTTGCTAAAATAACCTCATTGTATGTGAATTTACTCAAAAATGCCTTTTATAGGTAAAATTACCAAAATACCCTTTCGGGTGGCAAATTACCAAAATACCCCTGGGGTTTTCGGCACCGGAAAAAATCACAAAATATCTTAAAATACTATTTTAAGCATCCTGAAGCATTTCTGGACTAAAAAGTATTTTAGAAAATTTTCTTTCAAAAATTCCGAATCGGTATCCGGACCGAGCGCTTAAAAGTCAGTTCAGCTAAAATTACCTATCGGCCTCGGAATGGTACAAAATTTTAGACACTGAATCATATCAATAAGTTAACATTCTTCTAAATTTTTCAGATTAAAATAACTTAATTTACTATGCCAAATAATTCGATAATTTTAGTTAACCGATACTCTAATTTAGCACCCTTCACGAACACAAAAATTCCCAAAAAGATTCCAGAGCGTACATCTCGTAAAAATATTAGGGGTTACAGTTTTGCACTTTGTCTAATTTGGCCCTAACTATTTATAAAAATTTATTGGATAAACTGCCTAATTTATTCTTACATTTAGTGACAATTACAATCACTATTTAGATTAGGGCACATACTAAAACACCTTAGAAACACACACTTTTTTCTACCTTCAGTTGCCGCATCATATTTTCCCACACACTACTCCTGCAGCTCACCAATGCACCCTACAACCACATCAATCCTTGCCTAACATTCACAAACATTTATCTATACACCTAACATATTCAAATTCCTACCATCACTCACCCACAACACACATGAACACACACCACCCACTAAGTCACACTCACGCACACCACAGTCAAGAACACACACTCACCTTACACCGAAACACACACTAACTCACAGATTACACCCTCACACCATTTGCTACCAACAAGATCAACCCCCCCCCCCCCCAACTTCACACACAACACATGAATTACATCCTTCACATATACGGCCCACCTCACAGCCATGGCCACCTCTGCCCCACAATCAACCTCACACACATACCCTCTAAAACATGTAATTAAAGATACATACATAAGTAAGAAAAAGGAAGAGGTAACAGCACAAATGGTCCCTGAACTTTGGGCCATTTTGGGGTGTAGTCCCTGTAGTTCCAAATTCGTACAAACAGTCCTTGTAGTTTCTAATTTTAGCTCTTTCAGTCATTTTTCTCACGTCCATTTACATTCAGCCATTAGTGTGCCAACAACGGGGGCATTTTTGTCTTTTTTCCTTCCTTGCAAAGCTTAAGATTTTTTTATTAAGGGTAACACCGTCATTTGATATTAATATAACTTAAACCCTAAATCATTCTTCTTTCTCATCACAGCTGCCGCCACCCTTCCACCATCGCCGTCGTCGCTATCCTTCCCCCGCGCCGCCATCGCCCTTTTGCCATTATCAACCACTAATTGAACACAGTCCCCCCATTTCTAAATGTCATTACACAACACACACACACACACACACACAAAACTCTCTCTCACACACACCCCAGCAGACATGCAAACACACACCACACATACCGCCTGTAACTACTGCCCTTCACCGTCATGATGATCCAGCACGACCGAGGGCCACCAACGCCACCAATCGACGACCCATGACGCGGCCTCCATGGATCTGCCCACCCACTACCGCCGTTGCTCAAGTCCCACCACCAGGCATAATGCCGCCACGTCTCTTCGATGGTGATGCATACGGCCCCACTACAGCCCACACCACCGGCCACCGCAATCCCCGAACGCCACCACACATCCAATCAATTGCCAATCACCCAAACGCTCAAGTCCCGCCACCTATTCTTGTCAACCACCAAATGCGAAGGAGCTTCACCACCTATCACCCATTTCTCATAAGCAATGAACACTGATTGAGAGTAACCCTTCACAGATATTATCCCATTTTGCATCAACAATAATTTTGATGGTGGTGGTTGGCATCACCATCGATTTGGATGGTGGTTGATCGCAGCAGCAGCTTGGACGGCGGTGGAGGCTGAAATGCAAGGAGAAAGGATGAAAATACCCCCGTCGTGGGGCACACTAACGGCTAAAAATAGACGGATGTGGAAAAAAGGACTGAACGGGCTACAACTGAATAGTTTAGGGACTTTTTGTAAGAATGTGGAACTACATGGACTACACCCCTAAAATGGCCCAAAGTTCAAGGACCATTTATGATGTTACCTCCAAAAGGAATTTTCCCCTTACAAATTTTCTCTCTATCTTTCTCTAATTTTGTTTCTTGGTTGCTTCCTTTCCCAAATTCTTTTTCTTCTTCTATGTTTCCTTCATCTCTCTTTGTTTCCACTCTGTTTCTTTCTTTCCCGAAATGGAAAGTCTTCCCCTTTTTTTCTTTCTTCTTTCTTTCTTTGGTCTACCTTTCTTATTTTATTTTTTTTTTCCTTTCTCCCCGAGAGTCCTTATCCCCCCTTATTAAACTATTTAATTAGCTTAGTTATGTAAGGTAGTAGGAGGTGGCATGCTAAAAAAATGGCTTCTAAATGCAATTTTAAAAAATTGCACAAATGACCCCCAACTTTACATATTTACAGAAGGAACCCCCAGACTTTTAAAAATTAAAACTCTCTCTCTCTCTTTTTAAGACATCCAATATCTATTGCCGCTTACAAATAAAAAAATATTTTTAACACGCTCGAAAGATTTGCGCTAGGGGAGAAAAAAATATGGGGGTATTACATACTCCTAGAAAACGGCCCCCTCACCGGGACATAAAATTACGAAAATGCCCCTTATGTGTAAAATTACCAAAATACTTCTCTAGGACTTAAATCCCCAAAATGGCCTTCCAGTAAGTGAAATTGCTAAAATAACCTTACCGTATTTTAATTTACTCAAAAATACCTTTTATAGGTAAAATTCCCAAAATACCCCCTGGGGTTTCCGACACTGGAAAAATCCCAAAAACATCTTAAACACTATTTTAAGCATCCTAAATTCATTTTAAAAAAAATTTGCTTGGAAATTCCGAAGCGGTGTCTGGACCGAGCGCTCAAAAGCCAGTTTAGCTAAAAATAGCTATTGACTTCGAAATTGGGCAAATTTTTGGATAATGAAACATATTAGTAACATAAGATTTTCCTAAAATTTTAAGATTAAAATAACTTGGTTTGGTATGCCAAATAATTCAAGAATTTGTTTTAATCGGTACCGTAATTTAGCATCCTTCGTGAACACCGAAAATTTCCAAATATTTCCAGAGTGTAGGTCTCGTAACAATATTGAGGGTTACTGTTTTGGACTTTTCCAAATTATAACCCTAACTATTTATAAAAATTCATGGGAAAATGGCCCAACCTAGCCCTCTTTTATCGACAATAACACTTACTATTCAAATCAAAACATTTACTAAAGCACTTATGCACACACAGTTGCCCTCCACCTTCAGTCAACCGAGACCCATTTTACTCCCACTCACACAGCTCACAAACACACACTCTAATCATCTAAACACATTCCAATACCTAAAAACACAATCTAAAATCTCTAATATACAAAATTCACACTCTTATACACATAATCCACACCATCACACACACACACATATATATATAGATATATATATATATATATATATATATATGATTAATTACACTTATGTCCCTGAGGTTTGGGTGAAATTACAGTCAAGGACACTAACTTTCAAAAGGTAACAAACCGTGACCACAAACGTTAAAAAGGTAACACTTATGTCCATCCGTCAAGTATCTATCCAAAAAGTGTAATTTTTGTGATGTCATCAGTACATATTTTCATAATATGACAATCCTACCCCTATATTACTATTACCTCTCTTCCCACTCTTCCATTTTCTCTTTCACGAGCCTCATCTCTCTTCCCCTTATCTCTCTCTTCTTCCATCAGACACATCCAGCCACCATGCGGCAGCCCCCAACATTTCACCACGCCGCTGTTCCCACCACCCACCACCACGTCGCTGCCCCCACCATCCTACCACCAAGTCGCTGCTCCCACCACTCACCACCATGTCGCTGCCCCCATTGTACCACCACCACACCGCTGCCTACTGCCGACCACCACGTCGATGCCCACCGCCGACCACCATGCATGTTGCTCCCATCGCCCACCATCACGTCGATGCTCCCCCACCCCCCGCTGTCGTCCCCCTCCCTTCCCCTACCCCGCCGCCTTCCACTTCGCTTCACCCCATCCATTCGTCCCCCGCCCATCCTTCCCCTTCCCCTCACCCCATCTCGTCGTCCCCCGCCCTCGTTTCCCTTACCCCGCCGCTTTCCCCTTCCCCCTACCCCCACCACGTCGTGGCGTCGTCCCACGCCCCGCTGCCTTCCTTTCCCCCACCCTACCCTGCGCTGACCCCTTCCCTTCCCCTACCCCATGCCTTCTGATTTCTTGAAATTTTGGATAATAAGTGTTGGAATTGCAAGAATTGAAACCCTAATTTAAAAAATAAGGAGAAAAAAAGAATGGCTTGAAACCCTAATTTTCAAATTAGGGTTTCAAATGAAAAAGAATTGAAACCCTAATTTGAAAATTAGGGAGATAAAAGAATGACTTGAAACCCTAATTTGGAAATTAGGGTTTCAATTCTTTTTGAACCCTAATTTGAATGGCATGGTAAACAATTTACCTTTCAAGTCATGGACAATATGGTCATTTTGACCATTCCGTTATGTATATGGGTATTCTGTTAGGTCAAAGGACATAAGTGCCTATTTTCCAAACTTATGGACACGCGTGTAATTTCACCCAAACCCCAGGGACATAAGTGTAATTAACTCATATATATATATATATATATATATATACTCGAGCACCTCAAATTGCAACCCACCAAGAACATACACACACACCCTCGATAGCCCACACAAACCCTCCTAATCACTCCCACCCTCTTCTAAACACACAATATCATCACATTCACACAAAACTTCACAATCACACACCCAATCTTTCACCCGAAGCACTCAAGCACACACACAACACCATGTCCGCACAGCCATATTCATGGCACTTACACCCACTGCACAATGCTAAAAAATGCACACCAAACCACAAACACACACTAGAAATCTCATACAAGAGATTTGAGGGATTACCTTTGAAAAAATGGCCAGAATTCCCCCTTTTTCCCGGTTTTCCCCCTTCCCCGCACTGCCCTATTCTTCTCTGTTTTGTGTTCTTTGTTACTGTTCACCTTTCTTCTTCTTCTTTTCCTTACTTCCACTTTCCTCCCCAAAATTCTTTTTCTTCCCTTTATTTTTCTTAGGACTTTATCCACTTCATTTGTTTATAGTATAATTTCATGAGTCATTACTAAGAAGTAGGAGGTGGCCACATTATGCTCAATCTCTCCAAAAATTGACATAAAACACCCAACTTTCAAAATTTGCAATTTAGCCCCCAAATTTGGAGTAATTATATTTAGGTCCCAAATTAATTCTAATCTTGATTAATTTAACTAGATGTCACTAAAATATGTACTATCACTCATTTTATTATTTTTCATCGCTAAAAATATTAATTTACATTTATGGCCCCAAAGTTTTCCAATATGACTAATTACACTTATGTCCCTGAGGTTAGGGTGTAATTACAGTCAAGGACACTAGGCTCTTTTTTACAACACTTTTTTTTTTGTTTTCAGTTTCCAAAAAAAAAAATTTAAAGAGCAGGTTTTTTTTTTTTACCAAAACAAATGGTGTTTGATAACCCAGTTTTTATTTTGAGGTTTTTTTTTTTTTTTTGTGTTTGATAACCCATTTTTTATTTTGAGTTTTTTTTTGTGGTGGTTTGCGGTGGCGGTGGTGGGCGTGGCGGTGGCCGACGGTGGCTGGTGGTTGCCGCCGGCGGTGGTCGCCTACAGCCATCGACGGCGGTGGTGGCGGGAGTTGGCCGCCGACGGTGGTGGCCGGAGGTTGCCGTCGGCGGTGGTGGCCGGAGTTGGCCGCCGATCCCCGGCAGCCGCCGGCGACTGGCGGTGGGAGGGTGGTGGTGGTGGTCTAAAAAAAAAACTCATTTTTGGAGTTTTTTTTTTCTTCTTCAGTTTAAAAACTGGTTTTTTTAACTGAAGAAGAAAAAAAATGATTACCAAACGCGTTTATTTTTTCCAGTTTCCAAAACTGGAAAAAAAATATGAGAATCAAACGAGGCCTAAGTTTCAAAAGGTATCAACCGTGTCCTTCCGTCCTTCGTTCGTTAAAAAATAGTCCATTTTGATGATGTCATCTGTTACGTATTTTTAAAATACCAATACTACCCTTAGTATAGATTTAAACTCTATTTTTTTGTCTTAAAAAAAATTGATCAACACCAAAAAACTGGTTCAATTTATTTGGCCTCAATGTGAACCAAACAGAGCCTACCATAACCCAGGAAAAGGAAAGGGAAAATTGCAAAAACCACCCTCGTGGTTTGAGCCATTTGCAAAAAGACCCCTGTAGTTACAAAAGTTGCAAAGAGACACCTGTGGTCGCAAAAGTGTTGCAACCGTCAAAAAAATCGTTCAAACTAACGGCAACAGTGCGTTTGGCAGAGATTAATTTAACGAAATGACCAAGTTGCCCTCTATTTCTTCTTCTCTTCCCAAACCCTAATTTTCTTTCCTATTCTAATCACATAAACCCTAACCACCGCCACCTCCTGCTCCACCAAATCTCCTGCTGCCATCAGCCCCTCAAGCCAAAACCCTAACCGCTCTCACCAAGCCCCATCCACCACCACCCAACCTTGTGCGTCTATGCTGTCGCAGCCCCGTCACCGTGCGCCGTCGATGTAAACCCTTCACAATCCCGCCGCCACCATTCTGTTTGCCAGCCACCATTCTGTTTGCCAGGCACAACCGGCGCCACCATCAGCCCCACCCAATCCCGATGCCGCCATCATTCTGAAACCCTAGATCTGACTTTGTGCAATTCGGGTAGGTAAATCAGATCTGGGCTTAGATCTAGGGTTTCACAAACTTTGATGTTGTTGATTTACCAAAATTGCACAAACTTAGATCTAGGGTTTCAATCGCACCTTGCGATTGAAACCTTAGATCTAAGTATGTGCGATTTGATGAGGCAGTGGCGGCGACGGGTTTCGATAAGGCAGGTAGCAACGGGGCGGTCGTGGGTAAGGCAGGTGGCAGATGGGGTGGGGTGATGGAGGCAGTGGCGGCGACGGGTTTCGATTAGGCGGAGTTGTGGCAGTGATGAGAGAGATCTGCTTCGGTTTGTGGACACGGCAGACATGGCTGGGTGATGGTGGTAGGGGCGGCGTGGCTGTGAGAGAGAGAGGGCTTGGGCTTGTGTCCATGAATGGCAGGCTGGAGAGGCGACGGTGTGGCTAGGGTGGTCTCTGCTGGAGACTTTTGTTGACAGGGGTATTTTGGACAATATTTTTATTTCGTTACGAAAACCGTTGGTTGCAACACTTTTGCGACCACAGGTGTCTCTTTGCAACTTTTGTAACTACAGGGGTCTTTTTGCAAATGGCTCAAACCACGAGGGTGGTTTTTGCAATTTTCCCAAAAGGAAAAGGGGATTAGATTAGAAGTCAACAACCATGTTCCATGTTTCTAAAAAATCTGATCTTAATGTGCAGTGTGTGACACGCTTTGATATTTGAGCCTCATTCACTTGATTCTGGTTTGGGATTGCACAAAATCATAATTAAACTTGTGATCTTGTCCACTTCTACTATCCAGTTCTGATCCACAATTCGTTCTATTGATTTACAATTTTCTTCTTAAACAAACCCATAAGCCGTAATTTTTTAACCTGGATTTCACCAAGAAACTCCATATTGTATCTCAAAATCCGGGTTTTTTACAGAGAAAGAAGGCTACAAAGCATGGGTGGTTGTTTCAGCAAGAAGGTTTCACACCCAGATGCCAATGGGTATACACCAGACAGAGGTGTCACTGTTGGGCATCATCAGAGTTACCCACAACCTGTTGCTCCCCAAAGCTATCAAAAGCCATCAACCCAGTACAACCAGCCCCAGCAAGAAAGGTACAACAATCCACAGCCGCGGGTACAACACCCACCTATCCCATCTCCAATAAAGCCTGCAATTCAAAACCCTAGGCCAGTTCACAGGGGAGATGCCAATACCAAAATTCCGGTACCAATCAGGTTAAGCTGCCCTGGATCTGCGTCAACAGAGTAAAATTCGATAGCCCCCGACGGTGCTGAAGACGCCGGCAAAGAAGTTGTCACACAATTTCATTCAATACCTTCTGCAAAAGTTACTGTTTAACAAACTGAAGGTTCCACTACTTTATGAATGCCAAAATGGGCGTCCTCCCTACCAATTAAGCCACTCAAATTGCAATTCATGAGTTCCTTGGTGCTATAACATAATGGGACTTCCAATCTATTCATCATCCTGCTCGGATCTGGAGACCAAATTAAGTGGGCGGCGAGATTTTGGATCTGGAGACCAAATTAAGTGTCAAAACCCTAATTTCAAAATTAGAGTTTTGAAATCTTAATTTTAAGGTTTCAAACCCCTAATTTTTAAATTAGGTTGGATTTTGAAACCCTAATTTTCAAATTAGTGTTTGAAATCCTCCTGATTTCAGGGTTTCAAAACCCTAATTTTAAAAAATTAGGGTTTGATAGAAATTGGGAAAGAGATAACTGAATGGCATTTGAAAAATTAAGTTCCTAAATCATGGGCAATTTGGTCTTTTCGTTTCAAACCGTTATGTATTTGTATTTTGGGCTAATTACACCTATGTCCCTGAGGTTTGGGGTAATTACACGCGAGGACACAAAGTTTCAAAATGTAACACTTATGTCCATTGACAAACGGAATACAAAAATACTTAACGGTTCTGACAAAAAGACCAAGTTGCCCTTAAATAAAAGTTGAAATCCTGATTTGCCCCTAGGACCACATGAAACCCTAATTTTCATTGTCTTCCCCCCCCCCCCTCGCCTGTGCCCCCCTGTCGCCTGTGCCTCCCCCTACCCCTTCCCCTTCCCCGTCGCCCCCACCCTTCCCCGTCGCCCCCACCCTCCCCCTTCCTCTTCCCCTTCCCCGTCGCCGGCGTCGCCTTCACTGGTCGATCGGAAGGAGCGCCGGAGTTGATCGCTGGTTGCAGTGGTGTAGCAGCACGGTGGCTTCGGCGCGATGCTCGCAGAGGCTCGATGAAGCATCTTCCTCCCCCTTCCCCGTCTGCGCTGCAACCCATCTTCATCCCCCATCCCCCATCCTCGGCGCTGCACCTCGACCTTCCTCCCCCGTCCCCGGCTCTGCACCCCGACCTTCATCCCCCGTCCCCAGCGCTGCACCCCGACCTTCCTCCCCCGTCCCCGGCGCTGCACCCTGACCTTCGGCGGTTGAATTGAATTGAAGATTGAGTTGAAGATTGAATTGAATTGCAGATTGAATTAAAGCCCTAATTGGTTTTGAAAATTAGGGTTTGTAAATTAGGGTTTTGAAACCCTAATTGGTAGATTGAAATTTTAAAATATTATGTATATAAAGTACAAGGGGTAGTATCGTCATTTTAAAAATACGTATTGATGACATCATAAAAAAAGTACACTTTTTGGACGGAATTCTAACGGATGGACACGGGTGATACATTTGAAACAATTTTTGTCACAAAATGTTACATTTTGAAACTTTGTGTCATTGACTGTAATTACCCATAACCTCAGGGACATAGGTGTAATTAGCCCTTGTATTTTTCGTTTGGTCAACAGACATAAGTGTAATTTGTCCAAACTATTGTCCTTGCCTTTAATTATACCCTAACCTCAGGGACATATGTGTAATTAGCCCTTTTCAAAATTACAAAATGGCCTCAAAAGTTTTTAAAATTACATTTTCTCCCCAAAATTAATTTAAGCTCCGGTACTCTACTAATACCCGAGCATTGCTCAAAATTATCACCCGTTTATTTTTTAAAGCGCGGATGATTATTTTAATCAGCTCACAAAGATGCGGGATATTATAGCCATCTCGCTAGATTTGCAGTAAGGATGTTATTGACGGAGGCAGATAGATGCTAGAAGTCTGAGTGGGGGTTTAGGCCTGGACTGAGAGGCAAGAGTTTTTACCATGAGATATGTAGGAGATGACATACGTCAGCAATTTTTACAGTCGACACAGCAGGGTGCCCAAGGCCCAGTGTAGGGTAGAATTAAGGATTTAGATCTGCATCGACTCAGAGATTTAGACCTGGGCAGAGTTCTGTAATTCGATCGGGGCATAGTATGGGATTTAGAGGAGCGCAAGGTGTAGGCACTCGATCAACTCAGAGTACTAGATTTGGACCATCGCATAATTCTGGAGTTCAACTTACACAGAGTACTGGTCAGGGTGGCAGGTCAGCTTTTCCGGCCACCCCATGTATCATGTGCGGAAAGGTAGCATGGCAGTACAGAGTCTTATCGGAGGGTATTTTAAGTGTGGCAGTGTAACATCCCCAGAAATTCGGAGCTCCGTCGCAACAACTGATCGTCACCTGCAGAAGGGAGTCAAACAAAGGGTGAGCTTTTGAGAGGTCAGTAAGGTCGTACAAGGACTATAAAAAGAAATACCAAATGACTCCAAAGAATCCAACTAAAGATGATTTCTGAAATATCTCAAACAAATTGAAGTGCTCAATAATTTCCAAACGACCAAAATTCATCATAAATAGATACCAAAATAACAAACACAATCACGATGGTTTCCAAACGATCAGTAGAAGATCACTTCCAAAGTCATCATTTCCAAAGCACCACGAAAATTTTCAATGGATTCCAGCACAAGCACAAATCATTAAGATATATTGTCCAATCATTTTTGCCTATACCAATACACATCAATACACCGGCTAGTCCGTCAAGGCACTAGCCCACGCCAATACATCGGCTAGTCCGTCAAGGTACTAGCCCACACCAATACACCGGCTAGTCTGTCAAGGCACTAGCCCACGCCAATATCCTCAAATATACCCCAACCCTCGCCAAACGCACCAATGCAATTTTTCATGTCGATATGGAAAATTACCATAATTCGATAATACAACATGTTACTCAATGCTCGATGGGTAATAGATAATAAGCATCGATAAGAGTTTCCATAAACATTTTAAAGCTCAATGAAAGGTTTTTATGTCAAGTAATGCAACTTGTACCAACATAATAGAGTCCAAACGAATAGTGATGACAAATTAGAATAACATACGATTATCAAATTTGCTCAGCATGCAATAACATGCAAGCATCACAAGATTTCCAAATAACCGATTCAGTTTCAATATTTAGGGTTTTCTGGGCAATAACATGCTGATATCAATTCATACCTCAGAGTTCGACATTAGTCATAAGTAAATCAAATGAGTACTTATGAGTACGAGTTATCAAAATAAGGGTTCAGACGAAAGTCATTACCTGGGGTTCAATTAGAATCCCTTACCTGGATCCGCAGCTAATTTATCCTAACCGGAAGTCTTTAGCTTTAACCTTGAATAAACTCTCCAGTTCTCTTCCTCCTTCTCTGTTTCTTGTTCTCTTTTTTTTTTTTTCCTGTTTTCCCGTTCTCTATTCCTCCCCCTTATTCTTTTCTGGTTTCCTTTTTTTGAATTTTCTTCCTCTTTTATTTAGTTTTCCTAAAACCATAAGATAACCTTAGTTTATAATTAAATCCTAGTAGTCATACTTTTGAAAGTAGGAGGTGGCACTCTTTTGTGATCTATTCTCTCAAAATCTGACACCTAGGCACAAGTTCCCAAAATTTGCAAAATAGCCCCTTTAATTTTATAAAATTGTAAATTAACCCCAAGAAATTTTCATAATTACACAATAACCCTAGACTTTTGTATAATTGCATTCAAGCCCCAAAATTAATTTCGATTTGATTATACATCATAAACAAATATATACTAGTTTTCATTCTATTATTTTTCATCCCTAAAACTAATATTTACGTTTATGCCCCCAAAATTTTGAAAATTACATTTTCATCCCGAAATCTTTTTTTTAAGCTCCTATGCATTACTAATATTCGATCATTGCTCAACTTTAAAGCCCGTTTATTGTTCAGAGCCCCGATGGTTATTTTAACCAGCTCCCGAAGTTCAACGTATTACAGGCACTGTGGAGCATTAGGTTCGAGACTGTCCGGTTATTAGAAATAGTCAGTCAACTCTTCACCCTACACCTACAGCTAGAGTTGTCAATGGGCTGGGCCTAGGCCGGCCCAGCCCGGGCCCATCGGGCCTGCTGTGAAACCGGGTCGGGGCCAGGCCAGTGGCGCTGCAATCCGGGCCGGGCCTGCCGAAGGGAAATCTGGGCCCAGTCCAGGCCCTGGCCCTAGGCCCAATATCTTGGGCCGGGCCTAAGCCCCTTTTTTTTTCTTGTTATTCAATTTTAAATTTCATCTCTAGGCATGTCCAATATTCACAATTTAACGAACCTAATCTTTATCCTTTTATTTCATTATAAGTAATATACATATATATGTATGTATGTATATACATATTTATTTGTTAGTCGTTATATTTTTTATTATATGTTAAACATTTTCATACTCTTCTTGTTGAGCTTTATTAATAAAATCTTAATACATAACAATTATTACTATTTGAGAGAGAACTAGTGTGAATTTATAGATTTTGGAAACTTCACAAAAGACCAAAATACACTTAAAACTATCTGTTTATAGTTGTTGGGGAGGGTAAGAGTGTAAAAACCCTTAAAAGAGTTGAAAAAATTAAGTTAGACCAAAATACCCCCCAATTTTCAATTTTAAATTTCATCGATAAGCATGTCCAATTTTCAAAATTTGACAAATCTAATTTTTATCCTTTTATTTCATTATATGTCTCTCATTTTATTTTTTGCTATATGTTAAATCTTTTCTTACTCTTCTTGGTGATCTTTATGACTTTATTAATAAAATCTGAACACATAACAATTATTACTATTTAAGAGAGACAGTTTCTACTATTTGATATTTTACTTCAAACTAATTGGCCGAAAACCCAGGATTGATACATGTTAATTCCCGAGACGATCTTAAGTAATAAGTATAGAAAAATAAATGTGTTCATAGGCCCTCCTCCTTTTATCCGGGCTTGGGACCGGCTGCTTGTAAACAATCAGGCGAAGTTACCTATTTTTTTATATATACGAAAAATATATATCTTGCTTGTAAAAATTTATTTTATATATATGGAAAAAAAGTATATTTTGTGAAAAATTTTATTCTTAAAACTCTAACAATCAAAATAAGAATGCATGTATATACCTCAAAAACATGTCTATCCAAAATATCAGCAATCAAAGATCAAGAAATCTGCAACGTCAACCAAAAGGATCAAAAGAGGAAAATAAAAACAAATTACCTAATCATCCGGAAGTACTTCAATATCCGAGTCACTGCTCTTCCTATCATTAATCGGTTTATCTTGCTCGCGGTATTTCGCATCAAGATAATCCTTCCAACATACACATAGCTCGAGCGACTCAGGGTTAAGACGACTCCTCCTGTCATCCAAAACCCTCCCGCTGGCTGAAAATGCCGACTCTGAAGCAACCGTGGAGGCTTGCACTGGCAGTACATCCCGTGCAATTTGGGATAAAGTTTTATACATGTTTTGATTTTGTTTCCAAAAATTTAACAAATTAAAATTAACATGTTCTTGCCTTGATAAATTAGAATAATGATCAGTATTTGCATCTACACCAATCTCATTAAAAGAGGAAAAAGTATTCGAACCTGTCGAATTAGAAGTACCTTCACCTGGTAGTTTTCTTGCTACTAGATGTTCAAAGCCCTGAAGGTATGGCGCATAATACCTCTCAACAGTGGATGATGATGTAGCTCGCCCGCGCACGTCAGCAGAATTACGATAGAGGTTGAACAAGTCCTCAAACCTCTTGCTCACTTTTGCTGTGAGTGCGGTTGTCTCCTCTGCTGTGTAGCACATTAATTTCGATATCTCTTGTATCGAGGCGTTCACGCCATGCAACTTTAACCTAGGATCTAAACAAGTAGCCACAACAAAAATAACAGGCAATTTCTTCCAATATTTATTAAATTTTTTATCCATCTCTTTTACTATTTGTTGAAAGGGTCCTATATATCTCCATTTTGTTAACATTCTAGCCATCTTGAGAATTTCTATTACAGCGAGAGGAGAGGTGGGATAGTACGTACCAGACAATAAATTCGTAGACGTGTAGAATACCTGTAAAAAAATCAGCTAGGTATGTGGCCATCTGCCATTCCTCTTGAGTTGGCAAGCCGACTGGGAACTGGGTTAGTAGAAAATGCGTATAGACTTCTCGGTATGCCAGAATGTGTAAAAGCATGTGGTATGTAGAGTTCCACATGTGGACAACATCTGTAACTGCTCTCCTGCGAGGCATATTATATTGAACACACAACGTTTTCAATTGTTGTGTTCTCGGACTCGAGCTATTAACATACGCTGTCATACCCTTCATTTTGAGAAGAATATCTCCTGGAGCAGCTAAACCATCTTGAACAATTAAATTAATAATGTGACAAACACAGCGAACATGAAAGAATTCACCATTAAGTACAGGTTGAAGCGTCTCCTTTAAAGCTGCAACAGCAGCTTTATTATTAGAAGCATTATCAAAACTAACACTCATAATCTTATCCTTTATTTTAAATGTGGTACATGCTTTTAATATAAGAATAACAATGTTCATTCCATCGTGCGGAAAAGGAAAGTGCTCGAAAGCGATGATTCTCTTGTGCATAACCCAATCTGCATCAATCCAATGAGCGGTCACACAAGAATAACTAACAAAAGTATAAGGAGATTGCCAAATATCAGAAGTAAGACTAACTTTACTGTCAAATTTATCGAAATAATTGATAAGGCGTGCTTTGGCAGCATTGTACTGTCGGAGTGCATCGAATCTAGCTGTGTTTCTATGAACCTTTTTGTACAAAGGTTGAACGTATGTGTTCATATATCTAGAGTGCTTAGGATTATCGACAAAAGAAAAGGCTTGTTCATCATGAATAACAAATTCAGCGAGACCGTCTCTTTGCTCTCGCTGATTATAAACAAATAACTTATCGTCAAAAGATAACTGCGTCTGGGTAGGTTCGACGTGGCCTTGTCGAGGTGCACACTGAGGGTAATGCCTGTTAAGATGTCCATTACCACTACCAGACGAAAATAATTTAGCGCAGTACTTACATCGAGCTTTTCGGATGCCGTCCACTGTAACTACATCGAAATGATTCAAACACTCGGCTTTCTTTTTTTTCCCCTTTTGGACTTCTGGCACGTTACCGGAGGCATTGCTCGGCCCTTCTTCATCATGACAAGGCATAGGGTTGAGATTATGCCACGGAGTAGTAGCTTCGCCAACCGAGCTGCGTCCTTGACTATAATGCGGGGGGACTTCATCAGGCGTGTATTCAAAATCTGGAATGTTTTGATTGAACTCCCAATTGGCTTGGGTATCTATCATACAGCATGTACTCATTCGTCCAGGAACGAATGGTTGTGTTGGTGCTTGGATTGGTGTTTGTGATGGCCGTGGCGCTGGCGCTTGTGCTGGTGGTGGTGCTTGCGATGATGATGATGTTTTTCGTGATGACGATGCACGCCTCATTTTCTTCAATAATCCAGCCATATTTCACGCTAAAAATTGTAAGAGTAACTAAATACACAAGTATAAGAGTAGTAATAAGAAATAACAATTAAAAGAATGAACGAGTAACAAATATTAATCACTGAGGGTAATTCTGATCCAATGTGGAGAGAGTTAGTAATTAAAAAGCATTTAGTAATAGTAATTAATAAATAAAAATTCACTAATTACTAATTACTAGACAAAAGAATTAGAGAGTAACAAATTAATAAGAGTAGTAGTTAGTAATTAGAATTTAGTAAGACTAGTAATTAATAAACAAGAGTACTAATTAGTAAATACTAGTAGTAATTAGCAAGAGCAGTAATTGGAGAGGAAAATAGTAGCAAAGCTTGTAGAAATATAGAATGTTTAGGTAAGAGAGAGTAAGAAGATTAGTGTGAAAAATTAGAGAGAAATGGTGTGAATTTATAGATTTTAGAAACTTCACAAAAGACCAAAATACCCCTACAAACTATCCATTTATAGTTGTTGGGGAGGGTAAGAGTGTAAAAACCTTTAAAGGAGTTGGAAAAATGAAGTTAGACTAAAATACCCCCCAAACTAGCCGTTATATTGCTGTTGGGGGGTAAAAGTGGAATTTTGGAAAAGGGGTGGAAGAAAGGGGGGAAAACCAAAAAATTGAAACCAAGTGGTGGGGCCGAACCGAGCCGCAGAACCGGGCCAAAACCGGGCCGGCTTCGGGACGGGCCAAACCCGGGCCATTTCCGGGCCGGGCCGGGCTGGGCTTTTTCCCAGAATTCTTTGGCCTGGTCCAGGCCCTAGCCCCAAGCCCAAATCTGCTGGGCCGTTACTGTTCACCTTCCGTGCCGGGCCAAAACCGAGCCAGGTCGGGCCAGCCCGCGGGCCGCCCGGCCCATTTGACAACTCTACCTACAGCTAGTGCATCGATAAGTATTGTTCCTTGTCAGGGAAGAGGACAAGGCCGCAGGGCCAAACCCAGTAGTCTCAAGTCCATTAAGGACAGAGGTGCAGATCATCAGCTAGACTTTATTCTATGTTTGTTCAATATGTTGTCATATCTGATTTCTTGTTGCCAGGTACACTACTGGTTAATCCATTAAATGCTTGTATATTATTTGATTCTGGAGCGTTATATTCTTTTGTATCTTTTAATTTTGCATAGAGATTGAGGGTGAAAACCTATCTTTTAAGAACTGATCTTGAGATAGGCACTCTATTTGGAGAGTCTTTTGATTGTTTCAATGGTTCTATGTAAATGTACTGTCCATATAGGGGATAGAGATCTTCTTGTGGATCTCATCCCATTTGCTGATCGAGAATTTGATATCATACTAAGCAGGGATTGGTTATCCTCTAATCATATATCCGTAGATTGTCAAGGGAAACCCTAGTAGTATTTGGAAAGTTCATAATGTATGAGTAATAGTTAAGTTAGTGGTTTGATTTATGAGTAAGAATAGTGTTTTTTGGAGAATGACTGGTGTTCAGACTGAAAGTTTGGTTTGAGAGTACGACAAGAAATTTGGAACTCTATTATGTCATCTCGTTCATTTCTTTGTATATTGAACTCGTGTACGACTTAATTCAATGCCAACTTACTCTAAGACGTCGAAGAAAATATCATTCATATTGAGTCGTCTTATCCCTTTTTCAGGATATTTATTTGTTTTTTCTTTCGAATCTATTTGGACTCGATGGGATAGTATCTGGCCCACTGGCAATGGTAAAGCTAAGAATTTCATTAAAGACCAATAACTCCTACATATTGCAATTGCTTCGAGTCATTAGGTTGACATTGCTTCGTCATACCTGCACCATTATTTCTGTACTTGTCATTTTTTGAAATGTCATAAAAGTGTATCGTAAATCTCGAGAGCCAATAGGTATGACTTTGTTGAAGATTTTCGCATTTTGATTGCCTGATTGCGATTATTGTTATTATTTTACCCCTAAATACTTGACTGAGATATTTGTTTGTTGTGATTAATGGTAGATGATTTGTTGTGTAACCATCACTATTTCTTGGTGATTGGTGTTTGTTTAATATGTTTCAAAATGGTAACATGTTATAATTGTTGCTTGCAGTTAATCTGATTATCACTATTTTGCTATGTTTTATTTTCAAATGATTTAAAAATTGACCATATGGTATGTACGTGTATCTTTACTTGATTTAGGATTTGCATAGTTTCACATGCCCTAATATGAGATTATGTAGATTCCTAAGCCTCAGATAATCATGAGTGAGAGTAGATCATATTAGATGTGGACAATCTATTTGATGACTCGGTATAAAATTGAGATTTTGATTGAGCACGTAATAGTAGACCCCATGTACTTGTTTTTAGAACCAAAAGGTCTTAAACTTTTAATTTAAAATAAGATCAAAGGGTAAGACTAAAGATTTTTGGTAAACAATGTGATTGTGAATCGGAACTGATGTGATAATTTAGAGCCTTAAGCTCGAGTGGAAGTGAACACATAGATATGCAGAATCATATTTGCGCTATGTTAAGATAATAGGTTCATCGGTGACAAATTCGGTAACAATTTGAATTTCTTGTTGATGTGAGATATCAGATAGCACAACAAAACCATAGTGGTTGCAGTTCTTTCATCTTTCTATGAGTTATAAGTGCTTATAGAAATTAGTTATCCTATCTATGTTAACTTTGGTAGAGTGCAAGTCACATGTGACCATTGCTTAATATTTTAGTACGTCTTGAGCTTAATTCATTTTAAACGCATTGAATTTAGAATGGTGCAGATTAGTTCAGTGAGTTTCATAATAGCTAAGTCATCGTTCGTGAAGTTCTTGAATAGTTAGAGTGAAGTGATTGCCTGACAGGGTTTCAATTTACCATTACGATTTGAAATTTAATTGTTGCGTTCGGGTATTCGTGGAAATGAATTTCGGCGCGAAGGTCAGAGGTAGCTCAATTAGTATGTAATAGTTGTCAGAGTTACACAGCAGAAGTGTAGTGCCTAGAGGTCATAAGTGATAGGAAATCCGAGAGCAAATTTCGAGGACGAAATTTTATAAAGTGGGGAGACTGTAATATCCGGTACTTTTTGGAGCAGTTTAAAATAACTATCGATGATCCGAAAAATAAGCTGGCATTAATTTTGAGCAATGCTCAAGTATTAGTAGAGTATGGGAGCTTAAAACAATTATGGGGCAAAATGTGATTTTTAAAATTTTGGGGCCATTTTGTAAATATGGGAAAATTTGGGGGCTATTTTGCAATTTTTGAAATTTGGGACTAAGCGTCAAAATTTTAGAGAAAGT
This sequence comes from Escallonia rubra, assembly GCA_033065855.1. Classification (NCBI taxonomy): domain Eukaryota; kingdom Viridiplantae; phylum Streptophyta; class Magnoliopsida; order Escalloniales; family Escalloniaceae; genus Escallonia; species Escallonia rubra. The sequence goes on from JAVXUO010000076.1 coordinate 21,781, forward strand.
TCTTTTAATAGATGCCACCTTCTACTTGAATTTTTGATGACTAATATTAAACTAAAAAAGTAGATAAAGATCTTTAAGGAAATTAAAGAAAATAAAAGAGAATTTGGGTAAGGAAAAGAAAGAGAGTAAAAAAAAGAATAAGAACAAACAGTAACAGAGAAACAGAAACTGAGGAAGAAGAAAGAACTGAGGGAAACAAAGCTCGGGGAATCAGAGAATGGGAGAGGGAATTGAAGGTATCTTAAAACAACCCTTCCTCTTTGATTCTAGTGGGTGATTTCAGCCTATGAGTGTGTGTTTTAGGACTGCTCAGTGTGTGTTTTAGGTGTTCTGTGTGTATGGTTGATCATGAGCAGGGGGTTGTCCATGGTTGTGTACGGGCATGGGTTTAAGGGAAAATTAGTATGTATATGTGTGTTTAGTGGGTTATGGGTGATGCAGGTGTGTGATGTGCATGTGTGTGCTTTGTGTGACTCTGTGTGCGTGTGTGCGCGCACGCGCGCGTGTACGTTCAAATGGTTATAGTGCGTGCGCGTGAGGGAAGCAGGGGAAGGGGTACATCTGTGGCCGTTTGAGTGTGATGTTGTAGTGTTAGTGTGTGGGTAGAAGTATATGGGTGCTTTGTGTGTGTTTTTCAGTGGGTTACCGAAGGGTTCGATGGGTGTTTTGTGTGTGAAAGTGGGTGTTTACAGTGGCAGTGTGTGTGTGTGTGTGTGTGTGCGTGTGTGTGTGTGTGTGTGTGTTATGGACTTATGGGTGTGTTTGTGTGTATGATTGTGTATGTAAATGTGTGTTTTTGTGATTATGTCTGTGTTGTAATGTGGGTCAAGTGGGTTAAACACACGGTGGCCTTTGATGGCACAAAGGAAATCGTGTGTGGCACTCGACTTGCCTCTTGCAAGAAGAGTCCGCTAACAAATCCCAACAATCTACAGCAAGCAGTGCATCAACATTGCATAAAACAGTGCACAGAGAAGTAAATTTCAACACAAGGGCAAAACGGTCCCAAATATTCTCATTACTTCAAAATCATCGTTACAACTTACAGAAGGCTTTGTTTGCATCCACAGTGTGCAATCTAGCTAAACAGGCAAGCTAAAACAAAGTAAAGGACTCTCGGGTATGGGTGTACATGGAGTGTGTGGTGATGAATCAGTGAGTGTATGTGAGAAGTGAGTGTTCATATGCTCCGGCAGAGAAGAGGGGGGAAAGGAAGAAGATGAACTATGTGTTTTCAAGGTGAATAGTGTGTTATGATGTGAATAGTAAGTGTTTTTGTCACTAAAGGTGGGGGTTATTTAGGCAATTTTAATCCGAATTTTTATAAATAGTTAGGTTCAAAATATGACAAAGTCCAAAATAGTAATCCCTAATATTTTTACGAGACATACGCTCTGGAATTATTTGGGATTTTTCGATGCCCGCGAAAGACGTTAAATTAGGGAATCGGTTATAAGGGATTCCCGAATTATTTGACATAGCAAACCAAATTATTTTAATCTGAAAATTTTTTGGAAACCTTATTTTACCAATATGTTTAATTTTCTAATATTTTGTGCCATTCAGAGGCTGATAACTATTTTTAGCAGAACCGGCTTCTAAGCGCTATGTCCGAACACTGTTTCGAGATTTTTCTAGCAAAAATTATCTAAAATACTTTTTAGCCCAAAATGACCTCGAGATACTTAAAATAGTATTTTAGCGTGTTGCTGGGAATTTTCTGGAGCGGGAGTGCCCATGGGGTATTTTGGTAATTTGCCACCTAGAGGGGTATTTTGGTAATTTTACTTATAAATTGTATCTTTGTATAAATTCACATATATTAGAGATATTTTAGTGGTTTTATCCATGGGAAGGCTGTTTTAGTAATTTAAGACCAATATGTGTGTTTTTACATATAAGGGGCATTTTGATAATTTTACATATCAGGTGAGGGGTCGTTCCGGGAATGTGCGTGAGTCGATAGTGAGTTTATAATACGGTAATGTAAACCGTGTTCTAATTAATTGGATTGTTCCGTTTAGGTTAAAGCGAAAGAATATTCGGTTAGGATATCTTAGCTGTGGACTTAGGTAAGGGTTTACATCCGAACCTTAAGTCATTAACTTGCGTTCGTAATTATTCGCGTTCGTAATTATTCTCTCATTTTGCTTATGACCGTTATTAAACTCTAAAGTATGCATTGATATAAATATATTATTTTCAATCAAACCCTGATATTGAGTCTGATTCAATTATTTGAACTATTATCGGTGCTCACCTTTTAATGCATGTTGAGCATTGAGTTGTTTATTGGTTCCATGATTTTATTTTTTTTTGTAAATTGACATGGGAGTCTGTACTGAGGCAGGCGTTATAAGGCTGATTTGATCCTGCGTGGAACATAGGCTAGTACCTAAATGGACTAGTATTCGTAAATCATGCATGTGTACACTATATTGAGCATTGCATGTATGGCATTGCATCTGCCCATGGTCAATATCTTCAAATTTTGTTTAAGTTGTATCTTGAATGATCATTCTAAGAATGATTGAGGACAATTGTTCGAATACACACGGTTTGTACTTGTTTGAAATCCCTCCCCAGATCGCCTTTGAACTCATTTTAAAATTCTTTGGAAAATCATCATTATATTTTGGAATGATGGTTTTGAAAATGATCTTTTAATAATCGTTTTGGAACCTATTATGATTGTTAATGTTTATTTTGATATCTATTTATGATGAATTTAGATCATTTTGAAAATCATTAAACTATTTAGATCGTTTAAAATATTATTGAAAATCATCGTCGATTAGATTTTTTTGAATCGTTTTGTAATTCCTTCTGTTGTCCTTGTAAGACCTTACTGAGCTCTCAAAAGCTCACATTTTGTTTGATTCCCTTATGCATGTAATTAGTTGTAGAATGCTCGGGAATGAATTTAGAGTCTGTGTGAGATTCCGGTGAGCCCACCACTACTGTATAATGAGACCCCTGCATGGATCGATGCTGTTAACTCACTCTATAAGAACTTGAGTTGTAAAGAACTTAAGTTTTAATAGTTTAAGTTAAGCAGTTTTGTAATCTTATATTTTGAGGAATTTGAGTTGACGTCGAATTGGATGCTTCAAAGTATGTGTTAGTAAACAGGATTTGACAGGTTTTACGTGATGTGGTAGGTTAACGTTTCAGGAGTTCAGGGAGATGGAGCTCCAAATTTCTGGGATATTACACTACGTTTTGTGACAAGAAGGAAAGCTTTCCGTTAGTTAGAATGAGGTATTTGAATTTGAGGGTCTTGCATAGACCTGGTGGCCATAAGATTGGAAGTCCAAATGGAATCAAAAAGTAGGAAGTGGTAAACCATTATCACTCTTGTTTGGAGTCCAAATCTAGTGGTACCTGTACTTGGAGACAGGGGTTAGCGACTTATATCTCTAAATCCATTTCCTCTAAGCAGCATAATTCATTACATATGGATGTCTTCGGTTACTAAATGAAAGAATCCATTTTCTTCTTTTAACGTGGGAAACCTCAGGGGTCCGGTGGGTATAATGTATTTTTGTTCAAGCATTGCTAGACCCTTGTTGGCTCGAAGGGTTGTGGAGCGATCATAGATTTTAGTTAAAAATGGAAGTATTTTACATCAAAATAACTTCACTGTTGTAATCCTAGTTCGTAAGGTGGCTAATCTTTATTTATTCAACCAATATTGCAAATGAAATCAAATAGTTTATGACGAGGTGGTTGATAAAACATTGCATTTATCATTGGTAGAAAAATAAATATGGTGGTGGCGGCAGAGAGATTGAGGAGGTGGTTGGGTTTCAAAGTATGGGTAATACATCTGTAGGTTGTGCCAGTGTTATCAAAGGCGCGCCTAGGCGCAAGGTGCACTCCATGCGCCTCGCCTAGGGCTAGATGCAGCCCCTTCGAGAAGGTGTGTGCCTTGCCCACCCAGGCGCAAGGCGGTGGTGGAAGCGCAAAAAAAGCCCAAAGACCCTAATTTTTTTTTTTTGCATCATGGCAGTATCTCAACCATTCATTGTATTCCATTCTTTGTTTCATAACATAGTAAACCAATATCTAACCCAAAAAAAAAAAACCAAAAATCCTAAATCCATCGATTCTTGATAAAATTGAAGAAGAATCTCTACTAGACTTGGAGCCTATGATTTGCTTTTGAGGAAACCATTATTGCCTTAGCCCTCACTAATTATGAGGATGACGTTGTGATTTTTACTGAGGGTTAACTAGTCCTCATTGAATTTGAAACATTTTCTAGTGTTCAAAATTTGTTAAATTGCCATTTTCTGAACTTTTTTACATGATTTTATTGGTTTAATGCACTAATATATATTTATTTTTATTTTGCGCCTCACTTCGAAAAGGCGCGTGCCTGTGCCTTGCGCCTAGGCTCCAGGGATCATTTGCGCCTTAGGTGCGCCTGCATCTTTAATAACTATTGGTTGTGTGATAAGGTGGTGATGGCGGTGCTTAAGGGTGGTGAAGGCTGTAGGTAGTGAATGGGGCAATTGCCGGCGATGGGAGGTTGAGTAGTGGTGGCGATGGCGATTAGGGGATTTGAAATATGGTGGTGGTAGTGACATGGTAATGGTAGAGACATCAAGGTGGTGGTTGGGTTTCGAAGTATGGGTAGTAGATCTAAAGGTTATGGGATAAGGTAGTGATGGTGGTGGCTTGAGGGTTGTGAAGGCAACGGCTAGTGGATGGGGCGATTGGCATAGTGGGAGATTGTGGTGGGTCGATGGTGGTGGCAACAATGATAAGGGGTTTGAAATATGGTCGCCGCGATCAAATGGTGGATGCATAAATTTTGGTGGACAATTGTTGGCAATTGTGATGGACGGAGAAAACAAAAATTGCTGATTTTAGTTAACAAAATGTGAGAAATAAGAGAAATATTTTTTTTTGAAAAAATTATCCCTAACATCTTGATAGAAAATGTCACAAAGGGACAAAAACAACAAAAATGAATACTTCAAAGGCTCAAACAATAAAAATAGGATCCAGATTTCAAGGATAGTTCAAGGGACTAAAGCCATATTACGCCTTTATTCTTTATTATCTCTTATTTTATTTTATTGAGAAGAAATGAGATCTATCTATACATATTAGTGAGACTTCAAAGTCTACAAAAAAAAAAAAAAATAGACAGGCCAAATACCTAGGATGATAACCCCTTCTTCTAAGTAACTACAATCTAGTCGATAATGCACTATGCCAAAAAACTAAAGACCAATGCAGAATGGGAAGACAACACGAAAGAAACTCTAGAGCTTATGAGTTTGCCTCAGGGTGACCAGAAGCTGAGTTCCATCACTTCTGAAGTACAAAAGAGCTGTTGAAAGCCACCTCATGCGCCAAACCAAAAGCCAAATCTTGCCTTCTAGCTAACATACACAAACTATATACAACATGCACATATAGACTTGTACAACACAAATATAAAAAAAAATTGCAGTTAGTTGTGGAGAAATATCATATATCACTGGTCATCTGAGAGAGAAGTTTTTGATTAGTAAAACTAAAAATGACATGGCATACACGAGATAGTAGCCAAGTAAGAGACTACAGAAAAGCAAAGGCATGTATAGAAACCAGATTTGCGGAAAACAAAGACCTTGTCAATGAACCAGTTTGTACGTGTTTATCTGAATACATAATCACTCCAAGTCCAGACTGAACTGTAGTCCCACCAAACATAGCCACCACAAAAACATCGAATAGGTGCTAGAGACGGGTAAACACATTAGAGTATATCGTGCTACCACGCGAGTAGGGCAGAAGTTTAGATAAACACCGACCGAACCGATGAGTATGATAAGTATCTTGAACTGACACTTGGATGTAGTACCGAATTAAAAAAAAAAGAGAGAGAAGTGAATAGGTTGGAATACAACCTTACTAAGACCCTAGTGTACCACAACGTGACTGATATACAAAGAAATTCCTGAAGTTGCATAGATTTTTTAAGTATAGGCTTAGCCAAACAATGACATATCCACTCAATATCGTCCGGTCGCAAAAGATCTTGAAAAGTAATGCCTATTGGGAGATAAAACAAGATTAATTATGCAAAAAATTCAATATTTTTGAGCTAGATAGCTGAAGTAGTGTGCTTTGCAGAACTACTCAAGCCATCCTAACAAACTTGCAAAAACACAGACCTGGCCTTGACTTGATACGCCGATTGTACCGTGGAATCCCCTATGAGAGGTATGAACCCATTCAAGTGAGTCATCTGCTCTTTAGCCAGAGGGATGCAAAGATAAGATAATGCATACAATATGTCACGGCCTGAACTCACAACTAGGCCCGTGAATTAGGTCTATGACCGGCCGCAAGCCCAATAGACACTCACCAGGGGCTCTGCCAAGCCTTACTCACTAAATTGCAGTGGAGACCAAAACTTTTACAATTTCATATGAAATAAAATGTTTGAATATCATTACAATATTTCTTACAAAAACAATTACGCTAGAACTCAAGCTCGTCTATGCAGTCTCCAGGGCTTCACTCTAAAATTCCAACACAAGACTTGTCGCCATCACCTTACTGTCAAACCTGAAATTATAAGTAAAGAATGAACTTCCACGTGCTTAGTAAGTAACCAATGACCCAACTAAATGGACCGTAGCATGTCAGAAAATTACTTAACTAACCAAAATAACAATTTGATGAGAAATAATATTTGAAAGTAGTAAACAGAAGTTTATACGATAGAGCATCATAAAGTCTAAGTAAAGCAGCTCTGAGGGCATAAAAGTCACTTAGCACGAAAACATCATCATAAGAAAGTTTCAACCCAACTTGGACCCGGAATACCCCCTCGGGATAATACTTGTTGTGGAAACAGGGGCGACCACGAGCGATAGTACTGCCCGTCAACATTATGTCCAGTTGACAAGGACCAGAAATCTAACTTTTTCCCGTTAGATATGGGACACATCAATCGAATAAGAAAAACCACCCTTTCTTGTTTATCATAAATACAATCATTGCTCAATTGATGGCTAAACTCTCCTGCTACATTCCAGTCTTTTCTAAGACATTTAATATAAAAAAAAATCTCAATACGAGAAATAATCACACTTGCACTAAGTATTTCAAATCCAAATTTCACAACAGTAGATATCAAAATATTGTTTACATGCCGATCCAGTTTTTTTTAACAAGATATAAGTGTCACTAAAAGCAGTTCATACCCGATAAACAATTGCTTCACTTAAGAAGCAAATAAATGTCACTAAAATATTCCATTTTAGGCAAACAGTGATTTTTTAAACATAAATAATGTATACGCTTCATATAAAAACACTAGATGGATCAGAGCTCACTTACATAACGCTACGCATTTTCCCGAACCAGAATTCAGCGTGATAATTGCTTGCTATATCTGACCAAAAGAACCGCTCAAGCCATTCCAAGCTCCTCTTGAACGAGCAAGTAGTATATGCGTCCGTCTCGACTTCTTCCAAAACTCGCTTAGAGTAAATCCCATCATTTTTCCTCAAATTCTTTCATTCTCTTTTTCTTCGTATGCGTCCAACCCCATCCGGCTTTTCTAACTCTCTGACTCACTTCTTTGAACTCTACAAGACAATGACTAACACACCACACAGTCTCGACAACCCGTACTAATGCACCTCCCCTTTTTTTTCTCTACGTCTCTTTCTCTTACAAACACACATAACCCACATCACAGCACACACGCACCCATAGCACTTAACAAAAATTCTTGTCAAAAACATAAATACATGCATAGCACACACCTATACAAGCATAGGATACACATGCTCATGGTACGACTAAATTCACCATTGAGAGTGGAAAATTACCAAAACATCCCCCTAACGTATGTAAAATTACCGAAATACCCCCTGGCGGCCGCCACACCAACAAAAATCCCAAAATAGTTTTAAACACCTTTTTAAAGTAACCTGAACTAAGTTTTGGACCAAAAAGTCCTTCGGATAATTTTCCACTCAAAAATCCCTATTCGGTATTGGAATTGAGCACTAAGAGGTAGATTTCGTTAAAAATTGTAATCGGCATCAAAATGCCATGAAATTTTAAACACTAAAGTGTCTCAACAAAACAAGGTTACTGTATAATTTTCAGCTAAAAAGAGGCTGATTTACTATATGGAATAAATCAAAAACTCTTTTTCTAAATAAAATCATTTAGTGCCCTTTTCTTATCCAGAAAAATTCATGATATAGATCTCATAAAAATAAGAGGGGTTCTATTCTCCACTTGGCCAAAATAAGCTCATAAGTAGCTCGAAAAATTCATGGTTTAGACTATTGAGAAGTAAATGGCTTTTAATGACAATTACAGTCACTATTCAACAACTTAAAGATCAAATACACACACCACTTTGCCGCACATACCCCCCACACTTGCGGTTCTTGGTTCTGCACTTCCATAATTTCTTTACATTTCTCTCGCGGACCATTAAACACACCATATTCACACACTACTACACCTCGCATGCGTGCGCGCGCGCACACATTTCACACCTATAAAACACGCACATATTGCTATATATAGATTGACAGCACATTAATTACCCACAAACACACTTGTAAGCATATCACCCCCACCCACACAGTGTCTACACACATCTGCACCCACACCACCCACATGCACACACTTTATATATGCACACACTTTATATGTGCACACACTACTCATGTACACATTCACATCATGCACACAACAAGTAGCCCACCCCCTCTCGAACACACTTATGCACTTACCCACTCACCCACGCACACCTGTAACACTCACCAACCTCACCACAACACCCATACACAACCACAAATCCGCACAGACTCCCACCTCCACACAACAGAACACTCTCTCACACACCTCCCCAAGACTTTATGTACAACACCATGGATGCCCATTCAAGTACACAGACATCACTCCCATTAAAAATCAACGAAGACGAACATGAAGTAACAGGGAGAAGCCTTGAAATCCCTTCCCAGTTCACCATATAGACCCACCAGCAACTAACACTGTGAAAGTTGATGTGGCTGCGTCACAGCGGCAGCGCGGAGGTGGTCTGCGGCTGACGGTCTCCGGGTGAGTTGTTGGAGGCATTGGGTAGTGCTTTGGGTGGAGGCACTGGCCAAAATCGATCACCAGTGACTGTTAGTATGGCCGACAATGGGGTTGACAGAAGATGGCAGCGGCGCTACCCGATCTAGGGCCGGCTGTTCTATCTATCGCTCACTTTTTTCCCTCTGCCTTATCTTTCTCTATTTCTATTCTTTCCCCAGAATACTCTCTCTCTCTCTCTCTAAATCGCCCCAATCTCTCCACTTTTTTCTCCCCAAATCTCTCTCTGCCATTTTATTATATCCACCTTCTTCTCCCAAGATCGCTCTCTGCCATTATAAAATAACCAAAATGGAGGATAATATTAATTACATAATATACTACAATTAAATTAAAATTATAAGGGTAAATTACACTAAACCCCCTGAGGTTTACACCCGTGTCTCACAAAGGACCCTAAGGTTCCAATTTCAACAACTAACACCCCAACTTTGCATTTTCGATCCAATTGGACCCAAAACTGACTTTCCGTTACAAGAGCTGTGGATGGCCGTTGCTATGTGCACCTCACGTGATATTTTTTAGGGGCAAATTTGTCAAATCTTTAATGTAGTTAAACAAACACAGGTGGCGCTACTGCAGAACTCAACCCTAAGCCTAACTTGGCACAGGAAAGTTCCACCCAAGAGAGGGACTCAGGCATGACAGTTTCTGAGCACAGAGCTGCCGAAGCTGCGACTGTTGATGAACTGATGCCGAAGCTAATGAGGCTCTCTGGCTACTATGTGGAGCCACAAATACAGGAGTTGGCAGCGAAGGAAATAGCTGAACCAGGATTCTGCAGCCACGTGAAGGACTTCATGGTTGGAAGGCATGGCTACGGGAACATCAAGTTTTGGGAGAGACAGATGTGCGGAAACTTGATCTAGAATCTAATTTCCAATTTAATCATCGTGAGGTGATTGTTTATATGGACGAGGGTAAGAAACCCCCAGTCGGGCAAGGTCTCAACAAGCCTGCTGTTATAACTCTTCTTAACGTCAAGTGTACTGACAAGAAAACTGGGCAAAAGTACATAGATGGTCCAAAGGTTGATAAATACCGGGAGATGCTAATCAAGAAAGCAGTAGATCAAGGTGCTGAGTTTGTGTCTTATGATCCAGCAGCAGGGGAGTGGAAATTCAGAGTTGAGCACTACTTCAGTCGATATGAGTTCACGGATGACAATGAATGACGTAATTTTCAGATGGTGTTAGTAATTATAGAAGGCATTGGCCGTGGTTAGTAAGTTGTCTCGGCCTGTCTATGTCGATGTTCAATGATGATCTTGTTAGTGGTAGAGCCTAATAGTTAGTATGCCTCCTTAAATCAATTCTTGTCCAGCTAGCCACTATTACAGTTCAATGGCTAGTTATCTTTTGCCTTGCTACGGTCTGGTTTCTTTCTGTTTTATATGGGGGTTAAGGAAATCGATGAAGGCAGTATTTCTGGAATACTTTCTCAGGCAGATGATAACCCATCTCAAAACTGCACATGCCAAAACTACCATTATCTCATCTGTGAAAGATATATAACCATTTACATTTGCATTTTCTTGGTGGCGTGTTGAAGATGCATGCAGCCATGGCTCTCTTCTCTCCCCCATCCCCTCGATTCCTCCTCCTCTACACTGTTGGTGAATCAATGCAACGAATCCCGTCTAACGAGTTCCATTAGATCGCCTATTCCCCCACCAGACAAAATAACTGAGGACCCAACAAGATTCACAAGGTACAACATGCGTGTATCCTATCTTACACAGTTTTGTAGAAACTGATAGGCGCAGTGTACATAGGCTTAGTGTCCCTGTAGATATCCCACACACCACAGTGCAAATCTCACCCACCTATTTCACTCTTACAAACACACGCACACTTGCCATACACAGCTGCAAACACTCACAGTTATATAGCATGCAATACCCACGTAAAAACACCCAGCTCACTCACTCATACACAGGTTTACACAGCTGCCTCACTCTTCTTTGCAAATACACACACAAGCAGCACACTGCTGCAGACACACACAAATACACCTGCACATTCTGTTTACTCACACTCACTTCACCATTTGAATTCTACTCCAACCCCTCTTTACACACTCTGCTACGTCTCTATTTAACACTAAATCACACACACACAACAACAACAACTCACAAACTCATGCACTCTCATGCCCAGTTGCTCCATTCTCTCTAGACAACTCCACACTACACCCATTTAAGCACACACAGCGACCAATTAACTGCACCCTTACTCTCTCTCTCTCTATAATGCAGCCTCTCGCACACAGTCACACACGTTCACGGCAGCCTCTCTTCTTCTTTCACGAAAACCCACCAAGCATACACACTGCACACAAACCCGCACCCACAATTTATACACACACATGAGCACTGAAGACACAACAGAACCCATGTAATACACCCAACATGCTGCCTTGCGGCAGTCTTCCCCGTTCGCCTTCTCACATTCATAAAATCCATGCACTCACGTATATACCCATAACCATTCGTGAGCACAGTCACAGCCACCACGGCTGTGACCTGCTTAAATTGCACCCATAGAGTCCTCACCGCAAAGTCCCTTCTTTTTTTAAAGCCATAACCCAAACACATCTTGCGCAACCATCACACCCCGCAAAGTCCCTTAGGACCAGGTTGTGTTTGTTGTTGTGTTTTGGCTTGTTAGCCATTGCATAGATACAAAAGTACAGGCAGAAACACACGTTCCCTTCCATTTTCAGATTAACAGGGGTAGTATATGTGTGTTTGTGTGTGTGAGAGAGGGAGAGAGGGAAGGAGGGAGAGAGAGGGAGAGAGAGAGAGAGAGACTGTGGGGTAGTATATGTGTGTGTGTGTGTGCGCGCAGAGGAGAGAGTGTGGCGGGAACAAGAACCCATTTCCCTCCAAATGCTTTAATGTTGTTGGTTACCGAAAATGCCCCTCATGGGTAACGGCCATCCACAGCTCTTGTAACGGAAAGTCAGTTTTGGGTCCAATTGGATCGAAAATGCAAAGTTGGGGTGTTAGTTGTTGAAATTGGAACCTTAGGGTCCTTTGTGAGACACGGGTGTAAACCTCAGGGGGTTTAGTGTAATTCACCCAAATTATAATCTCTCAACTAGCCCCCCTCACTTTCATTAGTTTCCTGTCGCAGCCAGCTTCATTCTTTACAGCATGTGGTTGCTTAACATTTTTCACAACAATTGTCGCTAAAGATCCCAACAATATCGTTTGTACCCATGGTCGTTAAAGACCCCAAAAATATCAGTTATAGAAACTAGTGCTAAATTAATAGGTAATTGGCTAGAGATTACCATAAAACTAATCCTAGGTTTGGGGTATTACACAATATGCATAGGAAACAAGGCACAAACTTAGCCTAGATCCCAGACAAAGGTATCCGGCTCGAAAAGAAAGTTAATGTACGAGGTAGTAAGAATGGAAGGACGATAAATGATGAGTTTCTTTGGAGGAAAATCTAGAACCCCAAGATCATCGCAGATAGATATATGTTATCCCTTTACTACAACCCATTGTAAACCTTACTTCAAAAGGCTTTGCTGTAATGGCCAGCTCGCGGTCCCACCATAGGGCAATGCCTCCCTCAAAAGAACTAACAAAATGTGGTACTTATGGGTTCATTGGGAGAGTCTTATAAAGCCAATAAAAAATATCAGACATCCAGTGTGGGATATCACAATCTCCTCTCCTTTCTACCTTAGCATCTCCACTAAGGATCAATCTTAAATTTAGTCACGCATAGTGCAAAATCTTCCTCTCTAGCAATTATTGGATAATACCAGCATCTTAACCGAATCAGGCCTATTCGAGACTGCGTACGTGTCCCAACCTCAAGTAGCTTGACTCGAAAGTCCGCTCTATGACCCGGTCCACGGCATCACAATAGGGCATGGCCTCCCTCAAAGAGGCTAACCAATGGGTACTTATGTGTTCATGGGCATAGTCTTATATGGCCATTCACAAAATCCCCAATATCCGATTGTGGGACATCACATCAAATTAATTTCCTAACGATGCAAGCAAGAGAAGGAAGAATATGCACAATAACTACTATAATAAATATGTGGCACAAGATTAGAAGGTTGAGACCCAAGGCTCCACGCCTATTTAGGCAAAATAACTTCCTTAAAACTAAGAGTAATGAAATCCAAGTCCCCTAGCTTCTTAAGCAGGAAGATAACATCCCAATCTACCCATTGGATTGTACGCCGATCCCCACCTCCCGTCCACCAGAAATGTGCAAAATATGATCAATCTCACCACAATCATACTTAGAGAACTTATAAGCCTGCATGTAATTCAGTAGCAAGGAGGAAAAAACTAATAAATCAAGAATCTCCTTTCTTTCTAATCTCAATGATGAAAAAAATGCCGATAAAAAGAAGAAACTTTCTTCCCTTTATTCTTTTTTCTCTCTTTCAAAAAACTCATAAATCAAGAGAGATGAAATAAACTTTCCTTCCCGTTTCTCTCTTCAAAAAATCACAAATCAAGAAAGACAAAACAAATGAGTCACTTTCCTTTCTTTTTCTCTCTCTTCTCTTTTAGAAAAACTGAGGCTACTAAAGAAGAACCGGAAATGAGAAAACGAAAGAAAAGGATGGAAGATGCGAGAGCGAGAGAGGAAGTGGTGAGATGCAAGTACGCTCTAAAAAGCTTCTCTCATCTGTATATTCTTATTAGGGGTGGCAATGGACGGGTTGGATCGGGGTGGGTCAAAGAACTGCGGGTCAAAAATGAGTCAATCCCCAGGATTGGGTTGGCATGTATCGGGTCAAAAACGGGTTAGCCAGTAAAACCCAACACGCCCGACTCTTTAAAAATGAGTTTTTTTCCTCCCCTTTTTTCTTTGGCTTTTTACTTGTAGGCATTTACTATGAGGATATAATTTCCATACTCGTCACATTAAGAACTATAAAAGCTGATAATACTTATTACAATCTAAAATCTACTACAATTGCTGCCCTTTTGAATAAACACAAGGGCAGAAGTACAAGTAGTAATAGCATTTTCAACAAACATAAGGTTTGATCAAGTTTGTACTGTGAAATACCCTAGCTAAGAAAATTCCCAACTCATCAATCGCCTTTGACCCTCTTTTTCCTTGAAGATTACAAAAAAGGACTCGGCCTTCTTCTCTTTAAAGATCAGAATTCTCAGAAAAGTAACACTACGTTAAAAGAATTTTGAAGCTACTCCATTACTAAATAAACATTATCATTGTCCTCAAATGCATCTTGGTTTGTTATGTCTGGTCAACGCTCACAATATTTTCACCTCGCTTCTCACATCTTCAATTGTAGTAGCGGCTGTCATCTAGCAAACAAAGAATAACACCATAAGCAATATGCTAAATAATTATAGATACAACACAAATTGGTCCATGGAAAGTACATGATAAAGTAATTAGACATTTTGATCCACAATTCACTGTGAGACCACCTCTTTTCACAATTCATTGTGAGATGCTATGGTGTGGCTTTAAATCCAAAAAGAAGCGATGGAAAAATCTTATACTCGTAGGGAATTTTCAATTTATAATCATCACATAATCTACCATCTATATCCAATTCAAAGTGCAAATTTTGTTGTCACTGGATTGTACATTCAACAACCTATCGCGATGTAGCTGCTCTATAGCAGGAAAAGGCATAGAAGGCTCACAATTAAGTAACTTTGCTCAATCTCTCATATTTGCATTGCCTTTGATCTTGAACCATTAGATGCCATGATCTAATACTACTGCTTAATTCATGGCCATTAATATCCTGTAATTTGAGAAAGAGATTAGTGCTTAAAAGCTCGCGCATTAACATTTAAGAAGTGTCTACATGACATGGTTTCAAAGGACGGGAACTCGAGATATAATTGTGTTTAGTACCGTAATATAGTGGAGAATAGAAAGGTGACGATCAGAATCAAGTTGAAGAAGTTGGTAGCATAAGTAGCTGCGGTGTCTCGTAAGCCGAAGTAGGAAAAACCAATGGCCATTGATATCCTGCAATAATTTTAACAAATTATCATAGCAAGTTTAGAGGATAGTTTGAGGATCTCTAGGCTTCATATAAGCCCACATTGGCCACCATAGGGCCAGAACCGATTAACTGCCAGAATATGTCAAGAAATCTGAGGAACACCTCTCTGTCAAATGTCCACTGGTTCAATTGAATGCTGCCAGAATTCGCTAGCAAATTAAAAATTAGAATAAGCATTCTAGATTGTAAAAGTTTAGCAGTCTGGATAAGCCAACATCAATTCAAGGTAGTTAACAACCGAGCAATCGCAACAAGAAATGCGATGCACTTTTGTTCCTATTCCAAGCATTGAAAAGGCAGGGATGAATAAATCGACGTTAAAAGCCATGAGCATCAATCTGCATTCCAGATAGCTTAGCTTTATACAAAGAGAACTTTCCAAATAACGAATTTGTACGACGTCACTTCAATTACATTTTTCCGTCCCTCTTAGATAGTTTGACAAACCTTTATTGTATATTAATGTACCTATTCCTCCTTTGGCACAGGGATTTTTACCCACGTGCTCAAGGAACGTCAAGCAGACCATTGAGTAGAAACTAGCAACAAGAGTAACTGATGCCAATGACAGATGTCTATAGAAAGATCTCTACCAATTCAAGAAACCCTGACCCAAGAGGGTTTTTACTAATCTCCCTTTATAACTACAAGTGAACTCAATAAACATCAATCACATATTCAAAACTTGCAAATCCTTGTCACCAAACTGGGGTAGTTAGTGACTTAATGAATTTTATACCAACTAATAGTTGTGGGTGCCATTAACTGCCCAGAAGAGAGAAATAATACATGTTAGAAGATAAAGGTGTTGATATCCTATCCTAACTATGCACACTTGGACCTCTGCTATCCCGTTTGGCTACCCCGGCCGGCCTGCCCTGGTCGGCCACCTGCATCGGTCGGCCGACTTTGGTCAGTCGACTGCCAATGCCAACCAGCTGCACGAGCCGGTCAGCTGGCTACACCGGCTAGCCTACCTCGGTCGGCCAGCTGTGCACATTTGGATGGCTACTTCCACGCGCCAACTCTGCGCTGCACTCTGTCTCCGCGTCATGTGCCCCCAGATGCGTCACTGCGCCTGTGCGCCATTTCCATGTCACTTACCCCCCGGCACTTCAGTCGCTTCATCGCACATATGCACCGTGTCGTTGATACAGTCGCGCCCCCGGCTCTCTACCATGTCATCGGCACCACACAAACTCCATCGTGCCCATGCGTCGGTGTTGTATATACAGTCACGCCCCCTGGCATCCTATCACACTACTAGGCCCCTACGTTACTCCATCCTTTCACCACACCATGCATACCTTGCCTTGGTCGTGGAACATGCTTCGACCCACTCCCCAGAGTATGCAGCATCCCGCGGGGATAGGCGAATCCTTCAGGACACTATCTCAGCCAGGGAGCTCTAAATGCTTCGGCATGAAGATTCTATTTCTGCTAGGTAGATGGCTCCTCCAGGATGCTACCTCGACCTGTCGAATAGGCGAATCCTCCGGGACACTACCTTGGCGTGCTCTAAGTGCTTCGTCACAAGGACTCATCGTGGGGATAGACGACTCTTACGGGACACTATCTCCGCCAGGGAGTTCTAAGTGCTCCGGTATGAAGACTCTCTTTCCGCCAGGTAGACGGCTCCTCCAGGATGCTACCTCAGCCCGTCAGGTAGGCGACTCCTCCGGGACACTACCTTGGCTCGCTCCAAACGCTCTGGCACAAGGACTCAGCAACAGGATATGCGACTCCTCCGAAATACTATCTCCACCAGGGTGCCTGTATGACTAGCCCATGTGCTCTGGCATTGGGGGCTTTCATCGACACCCCTACGAACTATGACCTCCGGGTCACTCTGAAATCGGAGCAGGTCTCCGGAGGGCATTGCGTCTAGTTCGCCTAGGAGTTGGGCGTCGTGTCTTCCCCACCACTGTCAGGCCTGTGGGACTCTACAAGGTCTTTGATTGGTGGCTAGATCAAGAGGGCTCTCAGGCCACACCGGTGCTGTGTGAGCCAGTGTTTCCAGACAGACAGAGCGACACTGTGAGGAGTAAGCTGGGTGAATATACGATCCGACAGTCCGTGGAGCACCGACACCACCCTCAGTTACGTATCACTCCCGGGCAGCACCACGTGTCAGTTGATGACATCATAACTCAACCTTTATAAATACGAGCTTGAGAATTCATTTGGGACTGCACTCTTCAACATTTTCATGACACATTTTCACTTTCTCAATCTAGATTTCTAGAGAGAGAAACATACATGACCTTGACTCTGGACCTAGGCATCGGATAGTGACTGTCGTCTTCTATTCACCCCGTGCCATCGCCTTTGCAGCACTGCCATCCTCAGGCTCTATTTGGCAAGCCCTTGGTCTTTGCCTTTGCTCTATTCTTGCTCTGCCCCACATCAGCATACTTGGCATCTGAGTCAGACTGCATTCCTTGTGGCACTTCCATGTCGACTGCGAACCCATTTTCCTTGGTATCAAAAGGTTAGCCGAGAAAATGGGAATGGAGGTTGCCGGCAAGGGAGAGAAGGACTGCCGACGACATAGAGAGGCTCTGCAGACGGTGGTGGTTGTCACGGTCGACGGTGCCGCTTGAATTTAAAACCAACGGGCATGCCGGCAATGAAGAGAAGAGCTGTCGGCGACAGAGAGAAGAGCTATCAGCGATAGGTTGTCAGAGGGAAAGTGTCGACTGTTGATAAGAATTGTCTTTTGTTTACCCATTTAGACCCGCGGGTCGAGCCACGCAACCCACCATGACCCTTGTTTATATCAGCAACTAGGGGTGGTGTAATACCCCAAACCTAAGGTTAGCCGATTATTATTACCTAGCGACGATTATTGTAAGTAAGATGAATTTAGACCTTTAGTGAAGATCTTACGAGCGGTATTAATTAAATCTTTAGCCATGGTTGTTCTGAGCGGTATTATTTAAGAAGTTTAGCAATAATTATACGCAATATTT
The DNA here is from genome assembly GCA_033065855.1 of Escallonia rubra. NCBI lineage: Eukaryota > Viridiplantae > Streptophyta > Magnoliopsida > Escalloniales > Escalloniaceae > Escallonia > Escallonia rubra. Next base: position 39,927 of record JAVXUO010000076.1, read on the forward strand.
AGCGTCGACTGACTTGAGCAATTTTCATTGAACCTTTAGCGACGAAGTTGGTAAGCGTTATAATTCATAATCTTTAGTAACAATTTTTAAGAATCACACGTTGTAAATTAATGACATTTGTTAAAAGTGATATCAATTGGCGTCTTTAGTGACGTTTAGCGTGAGCAATATTTTTGTCAACTCTAGCGGCATTTTTAACCGAAATGCTACAAATTAGTGGAGTTGGGCGCTAAAATTAATTAGCATAAGTTAGCGAGGGTTAGCTAAAATTAATTTTAATTGAGGGTATTAAAAAATAAGAGGGATAAAAATCTTATTTACTTTAAAATTTTGGTCAACCCTCTAACCTTGGAATGTGAGGGAACATGAGAGAAATTTGGAGGAAATACAAAAATGATTTTTGGTTACAAAGTCTTAAAGGAGACATTCAGTTACCAGAGAGAGAGAGAGAGAGAGGGAGAGAGAGAGAGAGAGAGACATAGAAGGAGTGAAATCTGGGCGATTGGATTTGGCTTACTTAACAAAAAAAGAAGATTGTACAGAAGAAGGAAGAAACACAGAAAGAGAGAAAGAAAGAGAGGTGGTGACCGAAGCTCCACCGTCAAAATCCGGCGAGTTGGGTTCGATTACGGTAAGCTTCGATCTCATTTTCTTTATTTTCATTTCATGTGTTTAGTGTACGGTATTGGTAGTGTGAAACTGTGTGTGGGAAATGGTGAAGGGAGAAAGGAAAAAGGGTGTGTAGTATGTGTGTTGGTGCGCGACAATAATCACGAAACCACTGAAGGTGGCCTTTTCACTTAGGAGGCTACTTTAACCAGATAATCTTGTTGAATCTCAACAGATTTTATGCATAAATACAAATTAGATGGGGTGAGCATGGATCATGGGTTAAAAAATAGCTCTTTGCTATGGAACTTGTCACTGTTATGGGTTTGGTCCAAGAACACAATCATGGTGACTACTGTGTGTAGTGTAAATATGGGTTTGAAAAGGGTGTTGTGATGAAAGAAAATCTAATGCCGTATGAGGCAATGGGTATGGCTATGCGGAGGTGATTTTATGTGGGTGTAGCGAGTGCGTGAGCGTGTGTTTTATGTGTAATACGGGTGTGTACTGTATACGTGGGTAAGGAGAGTTGTGCAAACAAGTTGTGTGCAATGTTGGTGTGCATGTGGGTATTTGAACAAGAAGAAGACCCACTGCCTCACGGCAGTGGGTGTGGAATGCATGTGTTCTCTTAATTGTTGAGTGTGGTGTTTTTATGTGAGATGTGAAAATGTTAGTGAGTGTAAAGCAAGAACAAAAAGGGGCTGCCTTGAGGGGGTTCCATGTGAGGGTAATTTCTGGGTTTGGGCAGAAGTGGCAGAAGAAGAAGATGATGAACAGTGATGGGCTTATGCTGTTAAGTGGTACACTGTGCTTGTACAGTTGTACCACGTGCTTGTTGTATATTGTGCACTTGTCAAAAAATATTGAAATTTTACAGGAAGAATTGTAATGCAATAATAGAATTACTGTTAAAACTTCATATTTTTCTGAGATCATATGAATTTTTAGTATTTTCTATAATTTCAGATTTGTAAAATTCTTTTGGAGCCTTTAAACCCTGAAAAAAATGCTCTGGGAAAAATTAGAGTAATGGATTTATGGTATAAATAAGACTCAGATTGAATTTGATGATTTCTGGAGTTGAATTTCTATGATTTCCGTATCGCATTGGTTTTAGCAAAATGAATAATTTAAAAATAGTTTTAATGCCTTTTAATTTCTGATTAAAATTTTTATACATATTTTAAAGCTGTTACAAAAAATTATGGGATTTTATTTTCAGCTAGAAGTAATTTTGGAAATTTATGGGTTTTTACTGCATTTAAAGAAATTATTTTAATTCAAAAAATTCAGAAAATTCATATTTTGACTTTTTATAATGTTTTAAGCTATAAAATTATTTTATTGTAATTTATAATAAATTTGAAATATTTTTGCGCATTAAGAAGTGTACGGGATTTTCAGGTAAATAAGCCGCGTGTGAGGCGCGCTTTGAGTTGAGCGATTTCAGAGTTAGAAGTGAGCATGTGGTGGGTAGTTGATATTATGTTTATAGTATTATAGCATAGATTGTGTTCTAACAAAGTTTATTCAGAGATTATTGATCGAGATTTAGTAGCATCGCGTAGTTTTGGATCGAGAAAATGTGTCAGTGACAGGTAAGTGACCCTTTGATTCAACTAGTATTTTTATATACAACGTATATGTTTATTTGTTGTTAAAAATGTGGTGTTTATCAGCATTGACCGTTTTAAGTACGTTTAGCTGCTCTGGCTTAATTTGTCCAAAAACTTTTAGTGATTTATTTCTCGTTAAAAACCAGACCAGCATGTAACTGAAATTTGCTTAGAAAATGCAATGAAACTCAGATTTGAAATGTTTTGGCATTTGATGTATTTGTGAATATTGAACATTTTGAAAGTTATTGAAAGGGGTGTGTGGATAGTTTGATGAGTGGTTGTGTTTACGATGAACCAAAAGGTAGTTTTTGTTTATTCGATTGCTGTGCCCCATATCCACGGGGGAAAGTTGGATTTCAGGCCCTGGTCAACGGGGCTTGTACGTTGATGCACAATACTGTTGCTTGTGGTTTGTCCTTACGTCCACAGATTATTTATCCCGGATGTAGGAGGGATTTCGGACCCTAGTCATTGGGGCCTGTACGCTGACCGCAGCATATCGTTTGAACTGATGTTGGGATGGAACTGTTTATCGTGATTTTATACCTCAGTTTTGTTTCATGTACTATATTTCATTTACCAGATGATTACTTTATGATTTTAGATTCAAATGTTGCTATGATTTAAAGTAAATTATTTTCTGGCATGTCATGGTCCACCTGGTTGAATCATTGGTTACTTACTGAGCACGTGGAAGCTCATCCCTTACTTATCATTTTAGGTTGAAAGTAAGGTGATGGTGATGAGCATAGGAAGAGACAATTTGGAGCGAAGCTATAGAGACAACATTGAATGAGTCACTAATATTTAGATTATCGGTTTAGCTTTAGTTGTTAACAATCAGAGTTAAATTTTAGTATAAGTGATGTATTCAAATGAAAATGTAATTAAAGTTTTGGAGAAGTTTTAATTTCCACTGCAACATATGTTAGTTTTTAGCGAGTAAGGCCTGGCAGAGCCCTCGATTGGAGTCTATTGGGTCTGTGGCCGGTCATGTGCCTAGCTCGCGGGCCTACCCATGTGTTCGGGTCGTGACAGGTGAGCACTAAACCGTTTAACCGATCTGAACCGCTCAAATCGAACCAATCCAATCAGAACCGTCCAAAGATCTTAACGATTCGATTTCACATTTTTCAAACCGTCCTTGGTTCGGTTTGGTTCACGGTTCACATTTTTTAAATAGATTCCAAACCGAACCGAACTGACCTATAATATGTTAATCTATTTTTAGTAACATTCATTGATAATTTCATGTATATAGTACTAAGAAAATCAAATAAAAAAATCTTGAAAGTTAAAAGATAAGAAAATAATGAGAACACTTATAACACAAAAAATTCGTAACCAATACCTATTCTATATGTACTCATTCTTTCTCATACAATGAGCACTTATATATCAATTGTAACAAGATTATATGCAATTTAGAAAATATATAACTTCAATTTTTAATTATTATTAGATCCAATAGTAGTGTCGAAAGGAACAACGTTTTTAAGTGAGCGCAAACCGTTTAAACCGATCGAACCGAATCGTCTAAATCGACTGAACCGAATCGTCCAAACCGATGATTTTTGGCTTGATTCGGTTCACAAATTTTCAAACCTAGAGGTAACGGTTCGGTTTGGTTTGACTTTTAAACTGAACCAAACTGAACCGAGCTTACCCCTATAGCAACTCAAGTCTAACCCGGGTCGGGTTGGCTGCGGTTGACCCGCAGAAGCCCAAAACAAGCGGATCGGGTTGGTTTCTATGAATTGGGTCATATTTTGTGAGCCTAATCCTAATTCTTTTGAGTTCAGTGAACTGGCAGAATGGCGATATGCAACAGAGTAAGATCACTCCTATCTCTTTCCAAATGCAACTCCAAAACCAGTTCTCCCTTGTTCCATCTACTTTCAGCCCGCAAATTCACTTCATCCAATGTCCCTTCTAAGTTCGAGGTAAAAGCTTTTCCTCCTCCTCCTTGTCTTTCTTCTTCTCGATATTTAATATCACAAAGTTGTTCAATTTTTCTGACTTGATTCTGAGTGAAAAAGACACGATCAAAGCTGTTTTAGTCATATCTTGAAGTGGGTTTTTGAGAATTTTGATAGGTTTGTTCGTTTTATTTTGAACTGGGAACAGAAAATTGGTGCTAAAAAAATCAAGATAGAATTGTTAAGAGCATTGTTAAGTGAACTTCATTAACTTGTAAGCTTTGAAGTGAGACTAGTGAATTACTCAAGTCGTGCAAATTGGGTGTCCATGTTTAAATGTATGTAATTAGTTTTGTTATGTCATCCTCAAGTGCGTTTATAAGAAATTCGTCGCTTAGTGGGCCGTTTTCTTTCTCTATAATTTTCTTTCCTTGACTTTTCAAGTGTCAATTGATGTAAGTTATGCTTAATCAATGAAGCTGCAATTGACATGTGATATGGGGTTTTTCATGTTTTTTCTTTTTTCAGTTGTTAAATGTGAAGCATTTCTTCTCTCTTTTTTAGAGTTTGTAGCTAATTTTGACTGCCTTTGATGTATAACAGAGAGTTGGATTTGTAGGGCTAGGAAACATGGGATCGCGGATGGCAAGTAATTTGATTAAGGCAGGATATAGTGTAGCCGTTCATGATATGTAACTTTTTCAACTCTTTTTGGCTTCTTTTGGTACATGATTTGTTTAATTTCTTGGTGATTGTTTTCTATGATCTATCTTCTTCAATGCTTGTTTTCCTGGGAATAATAGAAGTGGAACTATAAGCATATTTCCTAGTCAAAGTTGGACAAGCAATTCCAAATTGGTCACTACCTTTTTTAGGCAAAACATAAGTCCGGTGATTAAACGCCTATCTTCATACAGCGATTAAACCCGAACAAAGGATAACTAAAATTCAAAAGTAAATGGGTCAGGAATGCCTAATTGGAGACGGAGGTTCCAATATTCATATGTTCTAGGTATCCATCCAGCTAATAGCTTTGGCAACGATCAATAGTTACAATATCTAGAATGATCAAAGAGGCAGGTTTACTTGTAGCCTTGAAGATCCTGGTTTTTTCTCTCTCCCTAAAGACAAAACACAGCAATGGCTGAAGTGAGTTGTCTAAGGTGTGTGAGAAAGGTGGATCCTTTGTAAGTTTGAATAGAGAATTGGATCTCATTTGCCCAATTTTGAGTAGTAGTGGAAAGATGATTCTGTTGCAAAAGGGGGTGCCAAACATAATGGGCATAAGGGCATACAAAAAAAGAAAAGAAAAAAGGAAACCTGAATTTGCACATTTTCTAACTTGGGCCTGAATTTCATATCTCTCTTCCCTTCCCAGCAATCCTACTGCCGTGAAGACGTTTTCGGATAGTGGAATCCCCACGAAAGAATCACCTTGGGAAGTTGCAGAAACGAGTGATATTGTTATCACAATGCTGCCTTCATCATCCCATGTGAGTCTCCTTCGGTTCCATATCAATTTTTTTATTCTCGTGTCATCCTCTTCATTGTGTATCGAGTAATGCACATATCAACAACTTGACCAGCAGCGTGAAATGTGAATGCCACAAGAATATACATCCTGATAGGATCAAATCTCCATCAGGTCTAAGTACAGAAATGAACAAAATATACTATGAAGAAACAAGATGGCGATGATTAGTGTTCTAACATTCATTTTTCTGTGCAATGCACTGTTCATAAGTATGCTGTTCATTTAGCCATTGCTTCTAGGCTCTAGCTTGCTCTAACTTATGCCAATAATCTTTTATGTCCCTTGGAAAAGACAACTTCTTCATAAAAAGTCTTTAATTGTTTGTCCAGTTATATTTGAAAGTACCTCTTCTCTGTTAAAGTGGTGTCGGGTGTTCCTTGCTGAAATTGTTAAATGTCCTACACGACCGGTCAAACCTCTCAAGTCATTCCTATGTGTCTTGCGCACATCTCACCCATTGCCAATTGAATGCAGTTTGATGCTTTAACATTGTACCAGCAGGTTATTTAATCCTCAGACAACCATTGTAATCTCTCCACATGGATGGTCCACTCATAGAGGAGAGGCATCTTCGAGGATGTTAAACCTTGCGTGTAACGCCCAAAACTTCTATTGTTGGTTGATAAAATTGGGATCATGTTATTTTTACTGTAATCTGAAGTAAAATGGGGGTCATTCGTTATATTAAAGGTTGTGGGTAAGCTTGGGAAGAGACAATCAAAGTGCATGGGGGTTTTAAGCAAAATTCTCATTTTAGGGTTAGTATATAAAGACTAGTATAGTCTCCCAGCCGTCAAATTTGTCTGCCTAAATTTTTTGTTAAAACAGAGAGAGAAAGGGAGAGAGAAGAAGCACCCTGGGCAAGACTTTTTGCCGGTAAAATCCCTAGTCTCTCCTCTCTAAATTTAGCCTTTCATTTGGGTGTTTTAGGGATGATATCGTGCTTGAGTTTGGGGTTTATTGTGTGTGTGTTGCGGGGGGGTTGATGGGTGAAAGGGGGGTTGCCGTGTGGTGGCAGCCGTGGGGTGTGTGCTGTGTGGTTGTGTAATGGGGGCTGCTATGGTGGCAGCGAGGTGTTGTGTAATGTGTAACGGGGGCTGCTATGGTGGCAGCGTGGTGTTGTGTAAGTTGACTCGTGTGTGTGCGAGTGAGAAGGGGAACGGGAAGGGCTGCCGTGGTGGCAGCCATGGTCTGTGTGTGAGTGCGTGAAGAGGTAGAGGGGAAAAGGAAGTGGCTGCCATGGGGCAACCGTGGTGTGGTGCTGTGTGTTGACGTGGGCGTGCGAGTGAGGGAGAAGGGGGAAGGGAAGGGCTGCCATGGGGGCAGCCGTGCTGGTGTGTGCGTGATGGTGTGGGTGTGTGTAGCCGTGGGCAGCCATGGCCGGGTGGTTGTGTGCTTGTGCATGCGGCGTGAGGGGGAGGAAGAAGGCTGTCGTGGGCAACCATGGTTGTGGTGGGGAGTGATTGGGTGTAGAGAGAGAGAGAGAGAGAGAAATTAGGGTTTTAAGTGGTGGCTTGAGGTGATAGAGAGAGAGAGAAGGGGGCTGCCGTGGGGTGGGGCAGCGTGGCAGTGACAACCATGAGGTGGTTGCTGTGTGTGAGGAAGAAGAGAGAAAAGCAAATTAGGGTTAGGGTTTTTTAGGGAAGAAGAAGGTGAATAGTATCGCTAAAAGTGAGATTTTAACGAGCAGTCCCTGTTGGGATTTTTAAGAGCTGTTTAGAGGTGGATTCAGGCAAAGTGCAAAACTGAAATCCCCCTTATTTTTACGAAACCTACGTCGTGGAATTTTCTGGGCATGCGAAGGGCATGAAATGGTTTTATTTTGAAAAAAGAGCTTTTGAATTATTTGATATATTTCTGGCCAAAATTTTTACAGTAGCCTTGTTTTACTGAGATGCTCTGTCTAAAATTTCGCAGCATTCCGGTGCCGATTGCTATACTTTTGATATATGGTCAGTAGTGCTCAATTAGTGTGTGTTTGGATGAGGTAATTGAACCGAGGATTTGACTTTTACAGATGATTTGTAAATACATCACACCAAATTCCTTGTTTGGATTATGATGAGATGAATTTATCAAATTTGAGGAGGGATTTGAAAAGGGGATTTGGTGTGCCAAAATCCCCTCTACAAATAACTAGTCCACACTAGTTATTTGACAAATCCTTACCACAAATGTAGGAAAAAACTGAATTTTTTTTTGTCTCCATAATTTTAGCAACCTTCTTCCACTAAAAAAGGAAACTCTCTCTCACAGGTTTTTATCCATACACCATCAACTTATTATGTGGGTTCAATTTTTCAGATGTAATTCCACATATAAAATACTCACTTGTTCAAAACCATCCAAACAATAAATTTGTAAATCAACGAATTTTAAAAAGAATGGATTTTAAAATGTAAGGTACTTTGAAATTCTCCATCCAAACACGCTCTTAAAGGAGAGGATTACTATTTTGAGCGGAAAATTTCCGGAGGGACCTTTTGTCAGAAAAACCCACCTAGTCGTTTAAAAAGATGTTTTGAGTTATTTTTGGGTGTGTAAGGGTACGCTAGGCGTCGGGCGTATTTTGGTAATTTTACTAGACCGGGGGTATTTTGGTAATTTAACTTATTTGGGGAAGAATTTAGGAGTCACGTATGATTGAGCGTCAAGAATTAACAGCCTTGTGGTTTATCATTAAGTTTCGATAGACGAGGGCTAGGACCGGAATTCGAGCAAGTACAAGAACCGGTTATTGAGTCAGGTAAGTATTCCTGCTATGTTCCCGCTTATACCCTGTTTTCGATGCTATATATATGTACTGATACATACCAACTGAAGTTTTAAAGTCTTTTGCAACGCAACTACTTTCATTTCAAACTGTTTGATGAGATAATAAAACGAATTGCCATGGAATGTATTGCGTCTGGTAATTGTGAACCTTGATTGAATTGCCCACATCCAACGGGGAAAAGTTGGATTTCGGGTTTTGGTCAACGAGACCATATGTTGATGCACAGTACTGTTACTCGTGGTTCGCCCCGTGTCCACAATAAATTTTATCCCGGGTGGTGAAGGGATTTCGGGTACTAGGCAGGGGACCATACGCTGACCGCAGCATACCGTGAAAAGAGTTGGAATTGATTTACATTCGGTTGTTACTTTATCATTCTGAAAGAGTTTTTTCGCAAATTTGATATGTTCTGTGGGTATATATATATAACACATATATATGTTCTCGTATATGTATATACACCCATATATATATATGTGTGTGTGGGTATATATATATATATATATATATATATATTGTATAGTATCTCTTATGAAAATGTTTACCAGTTTTAAATCGAAGGAACCATGTCATGCTATAAAATTCAAAAACTACTTTGGAACATATTATGTGTACTTGCTAGGCCCCAGCTCACTCTTTCACAAATTTTCGGGTGACTACATAGTTGAACCCGATATTCATGTGGGTCATAAGGACGGAGTCGCATGGAGAAGGTCGTTAGGGGATTGAAGTCTCTTAGGACATTGATAATATTTGGATGACATTGCAGTACATTTTCTTTTGTGTTTTGAGAGTTGGCTGGAGTATAGATCTCCATAGAGTTTTAATTATATTTTTAGTTGAATAATGTGTATGTATTAGAGATTTACTTTGAGGAAATCCATAAGTATGATCTTTGTAAACTTGTAAATTGTTTAGACTTAGGATTTGGTTATAAATCTTCTGTACAGGTGGTAGTAGGCTTAGCAGAGCCCTGGTGGAGGTTTAGTGGGCCTACGGCCTGTCATGAACCTAGCTCATGCGCTCACCCGTGGGTTCGGTCGTGACATTAAGAGTCAATATATTAACGCTGAGGCCCAACATCAGACCATTGCTGTTTGGTTTTGCATTGGATGCTTTAACTATGGTGCACTAAAGAGGGACAGGGCTTGGGGATTGAGAGTGGTGGTCAGACATTAGAAGGAGCTGAAGTTGTTTATTTTGCTCAGACAGAGGAGAGGTTGCTGAGGTCATGGGTAAAGTGTAGAGTCGCACGTTGAAATGATTGGAGAAATTTAGGGGCTTTACTTTTACCATTTTTATTTTCCGTTTTTGTCATGATGACGAAAAAGATGCTTTTTTCTTGTACTTTTACCATTTTCTATATTTGTTTCGGATCTAAATATCGAAAACAGTGTCAAAAAAACTGAAAATACCTCAAGGGTGTTTTTACCTTTTCTCAACACTATATCCCACCGTCACAGAAAAGTCAGAGAACAGGACCGAGTTTCCACTGTTCACCCTTATTTCTTCCGGTCCTCTATGACCCCTCTGTTCATAGTCACCTCAGATTAAACCAGCACACACTCTCTCTCTCTCTCTCTCTCTGCGGTTCATTTCCTTCATTTCTGATGAATATTAAGTCCCCAACTCTATCTCACACCATTTGTCAAGCTGCCAAAATGGACAGAGAAGCTGCAATCTCACCCCATCCCTCCAGCTGCCGAAGACGCAGTGCAAAGACGACGGAGACTCTGCCGGTACCTACCGTCTCCCAGTCAAGCACCCAACAATACGTGACAAATTATTTTTATAATGTATGACTAATATGAGCAGGGGGGGATTTTGTTGTTAACTTCTTAAAGGAGGAGGGAGAATGGGAAGCCTTGGACACGTGAAGGGAAGGGGAAGAATTAGGGGGAGTTATGAGATGGGGTGGGCCCGGCCGGGGGGGGGGGGGGTTCCTAGGAAGAGTAATGTCTTTTATTGGTAGGTGTGGCAAGTGGGTATGGTGGGGTTGTTAGGAAGATAAATGAAGGGTATAATGATAATTTGTTGGGTTAATGGTAGGGGTAAAATGGGAAGATATGGGTACAAACAGTGTAGAAAATGCTAAACCTACAAGAGTGAATCCAAAAAAGTTGATGAAAATGGAAATGAAAATGGTAAGCGTACATGAATAGCTGGAAAAAGTAAATACGAAAAAGTAGCGAAAACGATAAAAGTACACAATCATATTCTGGAACTGGATACAAAATGTGGGAAACGAAAATACAAAGCGGAAACAGAAAATCAGTAACTGTAAACATACAGCCCCTAAATCTATGGTTGATTGATTCTGTTCTAATGTTGCACACAATACAAATCTATGCTTGAGTGAGGGCTGCATGTCAGGGGAATGCTAGAGCATGAATCACATTGTTGGGCCCATTTTCGACCATCTTCAGCTTTTAGAATAGTGTCTGATCTTTGTCTCAACGTCAACTTGGTTGATTGTGTTGGCAAGGGTGTCATCATTGGATAATTCGAATATACTTTTTAAAGCCACCGATGCAGTGGGTTGTTTGTGCCTAGAATTCTATTATTGCTCTTAGCCCGAAACCCAAGCTGATTATATACCCTTAAAGCCGAAAAAGAGGTCCATGAAGAAAATCCCTTCAGAGTCTGCATAACAGCCCTGGCAACTTCAGTCAGCACCTTGTTGTTTAATTCACATAAATGATTGTGTTTTCACTTGCTTTTGTGGTTCTTGAAAGTGGCTTCAGAAACTAGCTGCTTAAGATATATCATCGAGCTGCTGAAAAATTGCTTGCTGAAACTAGCTCCAAGTTCTCTAGATTGGGAAACCCTGGATAACTTCTTTACTCTTAAGGGTCTCCTCTAAATATTAAAGTCTTTCTATGTGATTATAAAAGCTTTGCATTGCCCTCTTCTTAACTGGGTTTGCCAAGATATCTTTTTAGTTTTATAAAATATCAACTCTCTATGGGTGTATTTTCTTATTTCAATTTTAGCTCCTAAAATTAATTACTCTACCCAGACACATTTCATAAGACTGAAGCAAGTTGACATAAGAGACAGGAACCAATATACTTCTAAAACTCTGCACTTTTATCATTCCTAAAATTTTTGGCACTTTAATAAGTGTAGACAACTTTCAGGAGATACTTTTACTCAAGAATACCCTCTACTTTGAAGTTTTAAATAATTACTTTGATGGATTTGCATCAAATTGATACTCATCATCTTGTTATGCGTATCCAAATACGATTATTGGTACGGGTAGATGAACCCAAGTGATACTAGAGAAACAATCATTTTAACGAATCGATCATACCAAGAATAGGCGCCAATGGGCTTTATCTCTAGTGGTTTTCCTCAAATTCTTTCTCAGAGGTGGGGCAGGGTTCAAGCCTCAGTAGAGGCGGATAGCATAGCTCCATTAGAGCTACTTCAAGCAGCCTGTCATGTTCCAGTTTGCAGAAACCCGCAGGAGTCCAGCAAGTAGCATGTTTGGGCCATTCTTGTATCTCCTTAGGGCTCAAGCCAAGCAGCCCGTGGTCTAATTTTTATAGTCCCATCAACGGTCCAGTATCGTCACCCTCTGAGCTGTAGCTCTATTGTAGCCTTGATAATAACAGGATTAAAATAGTTAAAAAAATAAAGAAAACCTCTTAGAAATAAAGCGCCCCATAAGTAAGAAATAATGGATGGTCTATTAGGAAAAAAAAATGTGTTTAGGCTTAAGGACATCAATGAGACTATCTGTACATGCCTTTTGAGTACATTTATAACCAATAGGCTCCATCCGTACTCTCATTTCAACCCTGTTGTAGGTAGAACTCACCTTGTCATGTCTTAGATTATACCAATGAATCTTGTTCTCTAGTGTGTGTAATCCTGCTATATTAACATCTATGACAGCCTATCATAAGCTTTCGACTAGGTGCATGCGACTTCTATGCTGCTTTGCCTCAGATGAAAGATATCAGTTATATTTTACCATTGTTATGGAGGAAATCACAAATGATCCCCCTCATCTATTTCAACTTTCCTGGTTGAACCCCGCAGTTATTCATTTCAACAACTGACGCCATCATCTATCAATTTGGCCAAATCAAAGACAATCGACGATTTGGACAATTAAATGGTCACTTGGCTAGTAAAAAGACACAAATGCCCCCTGCATGCGATCATTCCTTATCTTTCGCTTCCTCCATTCACCACCACCCCCAACTCAAGCACCACTACCGTCAACCGCCATCATACCCACAACAATTACAACCAAATCCTAACTAACTCAATGATGCGACTCGCTTTACCGTCGATCATTATGGCAGGGGGTCACTGAGTCGATACTGGCTTTAACGGGGTGGCGGGGGGAAGGGAAGGGGCGTCAGTCGATGGCGGCGGTGGGGTGGTGGGGGGGAGGTAGTGGGTGTTGGTTGATGATGGCTACGGCAGGATAGTCTGGGCAGGAACGGTGGGCGTCGGTCGATCAAAGGCCGCAACGCGCTAGGGGGAGGGTGGGGGGATGCTGGTTCGATTTGCGGCTGTCATAATTAGGGTTTCCTAGGTTTTTTTCTTTTCACAGAAACACTTTGGCATTTTAGTTAATGATTAGGGGTATTTTTTGGAGTTTCAAGTCCAAAATTATCCAGTCGATAATTGGCCGATGAGGGGGGTCAATTGTCGAAATAATACCCGAGGGGGTCTACCCAGAAACCTGAAATTGATCAGGGGGTTCACTTGTGATTTCCCCGTTATTATATGCCTTGACCCGCTAGGTAGGAAATCGTATCTTGTTTACAGACATTTGTTAAACACTAATTGAGCTACTATTTCATTGCAAAAATAACCAGAACTTGGCTTTTCTCTTTTCATTATAGTTTGTAGGGTGCATGAATCACAGCTTTTGCTTTTAGTATCTGATCCGTACACTTTGTCACAAATGTTTGCAATGTCAGACCCTTTTGAACACTCGCATAAAAGGACCATATGGGATTGGGTAGAAATTAAGGTAGACAAATGCCTCAAAACTATATGGTGATGGTTTCAAGGTTATGAATGCAGTGTATTTCAATGCTGGCTTCACTCAATAGCCAGAACAGTGTCCTACTCTTAAACAATTTAACTTCTATTTTCTTGCTTACAGCAGTCCTTTCCTTTCCTTTTATGTGGGTTCTAGTATGAACTCATGTTCTCATTTTTGCAGGTTTCAGATGTTTACACTGGACCAAACGGCTTGCTTCATCGTGGGAACCTACTTCGACCATGGTTATTCATAGATTCGTCTACAATTGACCCTCAGACTTCAAGAAGGATTTCGGCAATGGTCTCTAAATGTGCTCTAAAAGAAAAGAAAGGTATGCCATATGATGTTATCTACGGCTTCTTGTTCTTTCTTCACTAAGTAGGACTTTTAGCTATTAGGACTCTGTATATGAGCCGTTGATCATGACATTTCTTGCCGCACATCTTCTTAGCCTTTGATCATGTCAAGATGCTATTCAACTTGGTTCTGCAACTCCCTGTTTCTATTACCAGCCTCCATCCTCCAACCCCAGGGTTCCAAATTGAAGAAACTAAATGGTTGAGGTCATTAAGCATAGAACATTTTATGGACAATTACGCCAAAATTATATGGTTATTCCTTCTCTGCACATTTTTTCTTCTAGTTGAGTTCAGGTGTATTAGTACGATTGGACTTTTCCTCTGCTTCACTTCCCCTCGAAAGTGTCCACCAATTGTTATGGTCAAAACAAAAATGGGGCCATGTCGTGGTGAAGGTATTAGACCACAATATGCATTTTCTTTTTGTTTTAAATACATAAATGAATAGTTTTTCGAATGCGGAATGTAATTTCAGTCTGGTTGTGCAATGAAGAAATAATACAAAATACAATCAAGTAAAAATCCTTTAGACTTGTGTCCTTACTCCGATAATATTATTTTTCTCTTTGTGCACTTTGCTTTCTAGTTTATTTCAGGCATTAACTTATGCCTACCCTTACGATTAGATAGAGGCGTGAATATGAGTTAGCTTTCTTATGCAATTAAATTTGGCAACTCATTGACCCCTCAAGTCAGTAAGCTTGGAGTTTTCGCCTGCTTGAGTTCCCCTTGAAAGTGTGTCAAATTGTTGATATTAGAAACTAAGGTAGGGCCATATATCGTGAAGGGATTAAACCATAATATATAGCTTCCAAAAGCAGACATAATATTAGTCTGGTTGTGCAAAGAAGATGTAATACAGTGTGTATTGTGTACAAGTTCCAGTATCGTCGCTGATAATGGTTTACATAGATTTCTGGGAGACCCCTGTCATGTTGGATGCTCCTGTATCTGGAGGTGTACTTTCTGCAGAGGCAGCAAAGCTTACTTTCATGGTACGATTTTACTTTTGATCTGCTGTGTTCTTGTCATTTGGGTTGTACGATGCATTTACTTCAGGATAATCATCTGGTTGTCTTCTTAATGCTTTAGTAGCAGTTTGTTTTATTCCTCTCTCTATTTGTCATCTAAAATATTTAGCTCAAATCTCTCTTTACCTTTCTACCCTTTTAGGTTTAATAAAATACTACTGATTTGTCGACAACCATCACACTTAAACTATAAAAGTCTGCTTCTGTACGTACAATAGGGTCACAAAGAGAGAGAGTAAACAAAACTTGGGTGGGTGGTTGGGTGTCTGCTAGGGCTGCGAAAGACCTTTTCGTAGAGGCGCTAATCCATATTTCTTTGACGGGCATACAAGAACTAGAGCCAATCATGGTCGTGCAAAGAGTAATTTTCCTTTAATATAACGCACCACTAGCTCCTCAAAATTTTTGATTGCGAGAGACTTCACAGGAAGTCGCTCTTCAAGTTTGAAAGACTTGCATGCAAATGGTGAAGACGCTCTGGACACTTGTTGCTAAAGTGCGAAGTGCACAAATGGTGCTGTGTCTGGAAAACCTAAGCAATTGCATTTTTATCGCCAAGTCTTGGTCATTGTGATCATTTTAGGCGTGCAATCGGCTAGTGCATTTGTTTCAAACAACCTTGTGAATGCCTCCTCTGTCTTAATCCATAACGATGCAAATCCATGTAGGATCAGCTGATAATTGTGATCGACACCTGTGAACAGAGCAAAAGGCATGTTGTACTTGTTTGTGCGATACAATGTGTCAAATGTGATAACACCTCCAAATTTTCAATAGGCAATTTTAGAGCGTGCATTAACCCAAATTTTTTACTGATTCAAATCTCCTTGTCTAGT
This sequence comes from Escallonia rubra, assembly GCA_033065855.1. NCBI lineage: Eukaryota > Viridiplantae > Streptophyta > Magnoliopsida > Escalloniales > Escalloniaceae > Escallonia > Escallonia rubra. Next base: position 55,627 of record JAVXUO010000076.1, read on the forward strand.
TGTAAGCTATAAAAAAACCTCGAATTCTCCTTTTGCATCCTCTTAAAGTAACTCAAAGTTCCCTGTGCATCGTTCATATCAAAAGCCTGGTGTCTTCTTCTGTGTTACATGGACTCGGCACTTTGAGTCAAAATATCGTGTCCACACGACACGACACGGATCCGGGTATGGTATCCGTACCGGACACGCCATTTGCCGGACGGACACGCCATTTGCCGGACGGACACGCCACATCGCCGATTGGAGAGGATCTCTGGAAATCTGTCGCCATGGATATGGAAGATGAAGGTCTTACGAGGAAGAAGGCGCAGAGTCCTGTGTAGGAGAGAAAAAGAAACAAAGGGAAGAAGATGAAGAGTCCAGATCTGGTAGGTAGGGGGGGGAGAGAGGGAGAGAGAGAGAGAGAGCGAGAGAGAGAGCATACCTCGAACTAGGTAGCACGGACACGGACACCGTGTCAGACACCGACACCGACCGGGACACCGGACACAAAAAAAAAAAAAAAACCAGATTTTGGACACCGCAGGACACTGCTGAATATATATATATATATATATATATATATATATATATACACACACACACATACACACATCTCAATTGGAGCAACTAAATTTCGTTCAAAATGGATGAGAAAGAAAGCAAGTAACATGAAATAGTCTCAACAGTAACAAGAAAAAAGGTCGGCAACAAGAAAGCAGTTGAATGTTTCAACAGTACCAAGATTAGAGTCTCAACAATAATAAGAGAGAAGGAAAAAAGACATGAGACCAAAGGTATGAAGGAGAGGTTTTATATAGTCAGATGGTCTGTAAATGAGGTCGGAAATGTTGACCTATCTTACTCTAGACTGGCAAGCTTGGATGCTTTAGGCAACAAAAAGAAAGAAAAGACAGAGATGAGAGAGAAAGAAGAAGGTACCTTTTGTTGGGTCGATCTGATTAAGGTTTGGCCTAAAAGTTCATTTCTAAAAAATCCCAGATTTATCCCTCAAATAAATTTAAAATATTGTATTTTGGCCCCATACAAGTGCACATTTCTTCACAAGGTGTCCGACACTTCTTCAAGAGGTGGCTGACACGTCTTCAAGAGGTGTCCGACACAATGTCCGGTAATTAAAAAATAAATAGATAAATTCGGACACCGCTGAGAGGTGTCGGACACATGTCCGGAGGTGTCGTGGTGTCGGTAAATGTCGGACACCGTACCTCGTCCTATAAGAGGTGTCGGTGCTTCCTAGACCTCGAGGCAAGAGAGAGAGGGAGAGAGTCTGACTTAGGTGTGTGGGTCATGATAAATGACCACATCTTATCGTTTTCTTTTCCACAACAGAATAAATGCTACTTTTTAATAATATCATAGCCACCCCTATAGTTTGTACTAATCTCATATAAAGTATTATTTGAAAATAAATGTTCTATCCGTATCCCCGTGTCCTGTAATTTCAGAATTTGGCGAGTCCGACACTCGGACACGTGTCCGATTCGGACACCGACACCGAGTCCATGTAACATAGGTCTTCTTGCTCAAACTGTACTATAAATTTGCGTCATCCCAAAATTCACTTTTCGATTACCGCCAGTTTGTATCGAAATGACATTTATTATGTTGGTTGGCAGAACATTTGCTGTGTCCAACTCAAATATTAATGCTTTAGCCACGTCCACAATCCTTTTGTGCCAAGTAGTGTTTGCTTTCTTTGAGGGCGTTACAAGCGCTGCGATTGTGTTTATCGCAAAAGCTTGTCACAATCTAGTCACTCACCTTCTTTTTTTGAACAACAAACATTTTTGCCTCACATCATTTACCCGCTCGTGTGTCCCTCATCGACATCGACATCATGTGGCATGACTAGATTTGTGGTCTTTGACACTATCACAGACGTGGAAAATATCTGTGGTATCCACTCGTCTCCGAGTAGTTTTAATCGCATACCCTAAAAAAACTCCTTTTGCATATGGATTGTAGAAAATGCCGCTTCGTCTAATGATATATCATTTTGACCTACATACGACGTGCAAGAATGTTATCAGGTTCTTCCATTGGTATTGCCCCTGAATAATATTTTTGACCATGTTAGTTGATATTATATGATTTATACCATGTGATGTATCAAAGAACTATGTGTGAATTTTTTTTTTTTTGCTGAAAGTGAAAGAAGATTTAACATTTATGCATAAAGATTAACTAAAATCCAACATTCCTATAAATGATGTATAATTTATGAACATAAACATGAAAGTTTATACATGGCAGGAGCCATGACCTAGGATTTGTAGCAAACAAAGATTATAAAAATCATTAAGATAAGGTTTTAACATTTTTATGAATGATACAATATGCGGATAATACGATTCCCTTGAACTATCCGTGCGTTCTTAAAATAGTCCCTAAACTCCTATTTTTTGCTATAATAGTCTTTGTACTTTGCAGCGTCTTTAAATTAGTCCCTGTTTGCCTTCTTAAAATTATGGGGGTAGTTTTTTCATTAGAAAATTTCCCCTTCATTCTCCGTTTTCTTTCCCCGCTGTCCCCGTTCCTTCCTGTCGCTCTACATCTTGTCGCGCTACTTCTTCGGTCTACTTCTTGCCGTTTAACAACCATAGATGCGTAGTCTTCTTCTTCCCGCCACTCTACTTTCATACATGACGTGTTAAAAAGTTGTCAAAAAATGCTCCGTCAATAACTTTCGCTGGTCATTAAATCTAATCCGTAAGACTTCACCCACACAAACATCTCTCTCTACACCCCCCCCCCCCCCCCCCCCCGCCCATCTCTCTAAAAACGCCATCGCCGTCCTCTTCAGATCAACGGTCAGACATGGAAGACAACGAAGAAATCAACCTACCGCCCTCTCCTCGTCTAAACAGCCGGATTACCGTCACGGTGACTGCTGCGTCTCCTTAGAGCACCCTCACCCTAGCCCTGCCCATACAGCAGGGAATTGGCAACGACGGAGGAGGCAGTGGCCGGGAGGACTGTCGGAGAGAAGGGGCCATTGGGGCGAGCGATACCTTGAACTGAGCCGAGGAAATCTCAAACATAAGCACCGGAAGGAGGTGTCGGTTTAGTAAGTGGCTGTTTTTTTTTTGAGCGGCACGAGCAATTGATTAAGCCTTCTACAAAGATCGTGTCCAATGCCGAGCTGTCCCGTCTTCGGTTACTCCCCTGTTAAGGGTGCCGGTGGGAATATGAGTTGGCGTTAGATTAGCTCAATTTCAGAAACGGCAGCAACTGCAGCAGAAGCAAAAGCAGTAGCTACAGCTTAGCAGGCGGCCACCTGTTGATTCCAACTCGTGACATTCAGAACGGGAGAATTCACCGAATTCAACCGGCAATTTTCTGCCCAAGATGTATGAAGGGAGTTTTATGCCCGAGACATGTTGCTTCTTCATTCTACTTCTTGCTGCCAACCACCACAGTCGAAAGCCGCCTCAAATAATTTACACAAACAATGACCTAAAGGGCAGTGTTCAATTGTTGCTGCTGATGATGAAATTGGGCGGAGAAAACCAAAAGACACGAATTTTGGTCAACAAAATGGGAGAAAGAACATAATTATCATTATTGACAAAATTACCTCTAAACATTTTAACAAAAAATGTCATAGAGGGACGAAAAACAACAAGAATAAATAGTTCAAGGACTCAACTAGTGAAAAGAGGAGTTCATGGACTATTTTAAGAATGCAAAGATAGTTCAAGGGACTAAAGTCAAGTTAACCCTATGATTTCATATGCTTTTGTAATTTATGAAAATAAACATTAAAGTTTCTATATAGTGGGAGTCACTACACAAGATTTGTGGCCAAAAAATATATATATATATATATAAAAGAAAAAAGAAAGATTGTGTAGTGAAACTTACCAAGGTATCAATAAATGAGCTTAAAGAGGGAGAGGAATTAACGAGCTTGAAGACGGAAAGGAGGATGATAGAAGATGAAATGACATGAAATAGGGTACGAAGATGGAAAAATAAATGACTTGATGGCATTTTTGGTAAACATAGAGTCGCCACTATTTGACATGTGGCATTTTCGTAAATAAACAGTGCACCTGATAATTTGGTGCAGCTTTCTTTTCCCCTCATAAATGTTGGTTGTGGGACCGATAGAGATATTCACATCATCAATGTGAGAGAAGGGTAGAAGTGGAATCTCACACAATGTACCAGACCATTTGGCGCACTGCTTTGGCTTTTACGTTAAAACCATCTGTGGTCTTCCACGTGGTAGGAGTGGACGGCTGCAGATGGGTTGGGACATTGGGTGCCATCCCAACCTTGGGTGGGGATGGCTCCGATTTTTCCAACTCATCTTGGACCGTTCGTTCCCCTGTGAAACGGTCCTTGATCACTTCTCAAAAAGCCAAGAAGCAATGGGCTAGACTATTGGGTGCTTTGTGCAAAATTCCCAAACTACCCCTTTATGCTATCTTTACACATTGAAGTTTTTATTGCCAAATTTGCAATTAAAGATGTGCACCATATAATGTGGCACACCATCTTTAATTCAAGGCGACAAATCCAGATTTATGGAGTATTATGATTGTTCACAGAGTCATAATCTTAGTCTCACTTATTTAGCACCTTATTCTCCTATTCTATACACCGGTTCTCGAGAAACTCATCAAAGAAATATAGAATGGCTTTACTTGAATTTGCCAGACACCACCAAAATTCACCGCCAAATCGAAAACCATCAACACTCCTTGCCCCCAACGAAAACCTACCCCGCACCAAAACCGTCATCACTCCACCACCAACACCATTCATCGCCATCATACCTGAAACCACTACTACTTCACCACCAGCACCTAATCGACCGTCGTTCACCACTCCAACCATCGCAGGTCTAGAAGCCATCACCATCAACAACAAAACCACAACCATTTACCCGACTTCACCACCTATCTGGAACCCACCACCACCACCGTACGGCTTACAATATCACCAACTCCAATTCAACCACCAGAGCGTTGCCATCACCACAACCACGTACCACAAACCCATTTTCAACTACGGTGATGCCTTTCATATGCATTTACGGTCCATCCCGCTTACTCCGCCACCAACCCCATCACTGTCACTATCACAAGCCGGTAATCATCATTGTCGCCACTTTAACCACAAACCTGTTTGCATCTAAACCAAATTCTAAGTACCAGATCAATATCAAAAGTCAAACCTTCACCCAAATCTAAATCAAGCAAAATTAATATTCAAAATTCAAATAATAAATTGTCATAAATCTGAGCATAAAACAAATTAAAACTGAGTGGAGATTGAAACCGAGCTACCAACGGACGAAAGGAAATTAAAACCAAAGCTATAGCCGAGTCAATGATGTATTGGGGCGAGAATGCCGAGTCGGTTCTAGGAGCTAGTGTGCGGTGAACGATTGGGGCTTTGTTTGTGGTGGTGGTCGGGGGTATATTGGTGGTTGTGATGGTGGTTGTTTCAGTTCTGCTGATGGAGGCTGTACGTGCTTGTGGTGCGGCAGCGTGATGGTTGTGGTGTTGTAGTGGTGCCGTGGTGGTTGTCGCTGTTGGTGGAAGCAGGAGGGAGAGAGAGGTGAAGGGAGAGAAGGAAGAACATAGTGCGCATCTGGAGACACCGAGAAATCGACGAACAGAGAGGGAGAAAGAAAAAAGATGCTAAGGGGTCTCTTTGTCATTAGCTAAGGTGAGCTTGATTATCTTGTGCAGTAGCTTTTGCCTTTTCTAGAGAAGGATTTTAGACCGTCCATGTGGCAGCGGTGGACGGCCAAGATGGGTTGGGAAAAGGGAGCCTTCCCAACCTTGGACGGGGATGTGCTATATATTTGTAAGTATGTGTGTGTGTGTGTACACATATATGTATAAATATACACATATGTATGTGTATATATCAGAGTGTGTTTGTCTGGTTGTGTGTGGGAGGTGATCCACTGCAAGCGCCGACAAGTTCCTAAACTTGCCGGTCTAATCCGGCCGTCCATCCTTGATCTCTGGACGGCCTAGATCAGCCTTTTAGCTCCTTTGTTAAGACCGACCGCTACATTATAGGCCGGACGGGCTATTTTACGTTCTTGCCCTTCATTGCCGTTGTTTGTATGTACTTCTGCAAACCAATTTTCTCCACCCGCTGGATTATGTGGCGGATGAATAAAAGTGCAGTAAATCCTACGTGTAAAGACCGTTGATCCTCTTCATTAGTATTTGTATATCAATGCCCATTATCAAATGAATATACTAGGTGTTTCATGGATATATTGTTGTTACTTCGTAATCATCAAATTACGTTTCCATAGATTCACGTTCCAATTACCACATGAAACTGATTTGCTTTTATATTAATCCCAATTAAAACCAAATGCCCATTTACATTGGAATGCAAAATTACCCATGGCCTTCATGTTCACCCTTACAGATCTGAAACTCCCACCACACTTGGTGCAAAAGCACCACCATGGAAGCCATCTAAGCTCAGTGCTGCCCAGTTTCACCATAAACCCTTTTCGTAGATTCTACAACTACACCAAGATTTATACGTGCTCTCCCATGTTTATTGGTGATTATTCATTTCTAGGATTTGAATGAAACTTCAAGGTGGTATTTATGCAATATACATATGCGACAAAAGAATTACGGAACAAAGTAGAAAACTGAAACTATGTCGTTTGTTGCCACATTTGTTTGGCTTGGGCTTGTTGGTCTGTCATTGCAGCTGTTATGGTGGTTTGCAGACTGGTTGTTAACGGTTGTCTGTGAAGCACGGGTGCGAGTGCCGGTGCGGATACGATGTAGTTTGTTGGTTAAGCGGTTGTCTACGAAGCACGGGTGAGGATACGATACGGGTGCAGATACGCGGATACGTCATTGTTGAAAATTTTAGGATACGGCGCAGCGGGGTTATGACCAATTTTGTATATAGGTTTATAACTATGTACACTTAGTATTGAACTTCTAAACAAACGAGGAACCATTTGAATCTTCAGAAAGTGCATAAAAGGATGTATAGTGCAATTTTATTTAACCATTCTACATTAGTACAATACCATCAAATATATAAGAACCACCACCGAATTACATCATAATAGAGGTAGTAGCAAAGTTCCAAAAGTAGGTAATAGCTAAGTTCCAAAGTTGGTAAAAACAGTAATTTCATCTTCTTAACCCACAACAGATATTAACTAGTTAACAGTTCGGTGCATGTAGTGCCGTCACTGCCGTGAAAAAATGGGTCCAACTGTCCAAGTCACAACCCACAAACCACATTAAAAAATTGCTCCTAGTCACAACCCATAACCCGCAAAGAGAGAGTAAGACAGAAGTACAGCATAGAGAGCATAGAGGGAGGAAGAAGAAGACTTACCTTCCGAGTAATGTTGCCGAAGGTCGTGTCCGTTGGTCTCGGGTGGTCACCGCTGCTCTCTCTCCCTCCCCCCCCATCTTCCACAGATCTGCCGGAGGTGAGTCATCAGAGACCCGGTTGGTCACCTCGTGGCTACTGCCGCCGCTGCTCTTTCTCTATCTCTCAGTCTCTTCTGAGATTTGCCCGTTCATTTGGTAAGTTTTAGTTTTTTATTTATGTTTTACCCCCCAAAACTTCTTTTCTATGTTTTGACCCCTGAAATTTGTTTTGAAAATTATGTTTTCACCCCACAAGTATCCGATGTGCACCCGACCCATATTCTAGCCGCACCCAAGTGGCCCCAGATACTTGGCAAATGAAGATGAAAAGTAGAATTCTGGATTCGCACCCGACCCCGGTGCTTCACCCGTTTTGAAGCACTCGTGCTTCAAAGGCGGTTGGTTGTAAATGCCCAACGTTGAGATGTTAGCAGTAAAGCTGCTTTTTTTATTTATTTATTTTTCCCCTTGAAAGTCGTATAGCTTAACAGTTAACAGAGAAGACAACTAATTAAGAAGGGACAAAAGTGTCATGGATGGCCTAGATGCGTTGGCAACTTCCAACGCTATCAAGGGGAAAATATACGCACACGTATTTATATATATTTACACGTGTGCGTGCACACGCACACACACGTACTTGTGTGTGTACACACACACATCTATATATATACATGTATGTGTATACATATATACGTGTATATTTACACGTGTATGTATATGTATATATATATATATATATATATATATATATATATATATATATATATGTATACATCTAAGAAGCACGGACTATACGACACGGGTGCGGATACGCGGATACGGCATTTTTAAAAATTCTAGGATACGGGTGCGGCGGGGATACGGCATATTTTATAAATATTTTTTTTAATTATATATACTTAGTATTTAATTTTTAAACAATTTAAATCTTAATAATCATAATATATGTGTTTGATATATGTGAAAAGATATTAATATTCCAAACAAAGTAGTGAGTTTTTAAGTTTAATGGGTTCTTTTGTAAATTTTAAAGCTTTCAACCAAATTAGTTAAGTTTAATGGGTTGTTCTATAAATATTAAAATTGTAAAACTGAACATAATAAAGCTTTTATGTGGTATCACTTCTATTTCTATGAAATGCTGGGGTTGATTTATGTAATAACTTAACATTGGGGGTCCTTAAATAATATAACAAAACTAATAATATGTAAATAATATAACATAACATCAATCATAAGAAGATAACTTCACACTCTGGAAGAAGGCGCACGGCGCTCGCCTCAGTGGGTCTCCGGGACTCGGCGCAGGGGGACGACGCAGTGGGTCGCCGGAAGTCCCCTCCTCCTCCTTCTTCTTCTTCTTCCTTCTTCTTCTCCTTCTTCTTCTCTCCAGTGTCTCCTCTCAGATTTTCGGTAGTCGCCGGAGGTCCCCCAATGGTTTTCGGTGGTCGCGGCTGTTCGGTGAGGTCGTGGGTGGTCGCGGCTGTTCGGTGAGGTCGTGGGTGGTCGCGGCTGTTCGATGGGTGTCGCGGGACGTCGCCGGTGTCGAGGGAGGTTGCCGACGTCGAGGGAGATCGCCGGTGTCGAGGGAAGTCGCGGCTGCTGCGATCTCTCTTTCTCTATCTGAGTCGTGTGCCCTAATTTGGTTAGTTAAATTATTTTATGTTTTCACCCCCCACAAAAATTAAGTTTTATGTTTCAACCCCCGAAATATCTTCTACAAATTATGTTTCAGCCCCCGAAGTGTCGGATACGCACCCGAACCGCACCCGAGCCGCACCCGAATTTCGGAAAATAAAAAAATTAATGGAAAATCATGGGTGCGCACCCGACACGCACCCGAGGCGCACCCGAGGCGCACCCGTGTCCGATGCGCACTTGACCCCGATACTCTTCCCATTTTGAAGTGTCCGTGCTTCAGAGGTATACATACATATATATGTATATGTATACATATGCATGTGTGTGTGTGTGTGCGTGGAGCTGATCCATATCTAACATTGGGAAACTAACTTTTTATCTAACTTTCATCTGGCCGTCCACGTGTGATTGTCTACGGCACATATTAGTTTTTTTTACTCCTTGCCCGTCTAACCCCAACTCTTTGTACTAGTTAGACATCTTTTTTAAAATACTCCTTCCCTGTCTGATTGCTACTATGTGTGGCTGTTAATCCTTGCCCCTCCTGTTGCCCTTAAATCCCTTCGGTTCGTTGCGTGAGGGACATTTTAGGAAAAAGTCCTAAGCGTTACAATTGACGGAGAAATGTTAAAAAAAAGGGTAATTTAGGCCGTCAACCATCACACGTGGACGGCCGGATGACAGTTGGAGAAATAGTTCTCCACCGGTAGAGTGGGATCTATATCTCACTCCATTGGTGGAGAACTAACTATTTCTCCGGCTGTCATCCGGCCGTCCACGTGTGATGGTTGACGGCCCAGATTATCCCTTTTTTGACATTTCCACGTTTAACCGCTACTAGGGCTTTTTCCAAAAATGCCTCTCGCCATGAACCGAAGGGATCATACAAACCGAAGGGATTTAAGAGCAATTAAAGAGAGAGTGGGGGGGGGGGGGGGAGGGGTGGTAGTGGTTAGACAGGCGAGGGGTATTCTAGAAAAGATGCCTAACCAGTGCAAAGAGTAATGGTTAGACTGGCGAGGAGTAAAAAAAAAATTAATGTAATTTGGGCCATACACGATCACATGTGGACGACCAGATAATAGTCGGAGAAATAGTTAATTCTCCAGCTTGTACGTGTGTGTGTGTGGGGGGGGTGGGGGGTGCTGATCCATATCTAATGATTATTTCCCTAATCCCTTCACTTCTTAAGATCCCAATCCATATCTAATGATTATTTCCCTAATCCCTTCGCTTCTTAAGATCCCCTAGTTTCGTGGGTAAGTTTTGAAAAAACTTTGTAATCTCGGCGCTAGACGGGACAGTTTTGATTAAAATAAAAAAAAGTAATTTGGTCGTCCCCGATGACAATTGGAGAGATAATTAGATCTCACCGGTGGAGTGGGATCGGCCCCATATATACATTTATACACATATATATACATTTATACACACACACACACACATATATATATATATATATATATATGTGTATCTCTCTCTCTCTCTCTCTCTCTCTATATATATATATATATATATATATATATATATATATACACACATACATACACACACCTAGCACCTGAAAAGCCTCTATTTTTCCAGCTTTGATCCGGTCGTCCACGTCACTGCGTGAACGGCGGAGATACTTACTTTTTTTTTAAAGTCATCTTGCCTAATCAACTCTGCCCTCTCTCTCTCTCTTTTTTTTTCTGACTAGTACTGTAAATAAATTGAGCTGTTCATTAACAGCTCGCTTTTCATTTTTCTAAAGCGAGTTCATGTTCGTTCATATACTTGATGAATCGAACATGAATACATCTTTAGAGCGCTCTTGATAAATGAGCCAAATTTGAACATTTTCAGTGGTTCGTGAATATGTTCATGAGCAACTCGTGTATGTGTATTATATATCTATCTATCGCATTTTACATGTATAAAACAACTTATTATAACTTTAATTTAACCTCTTAGTAACAAATTCTTGATCCTACTCAACTTAAAAGAGTGCAGCTACACTAAAAGCCCAACAGCCCAAATACCACTTGAACATTAAAGTCCAGATATTTTATCTTTTTGAGAGTACCAAAAGAAACACAACGCTCAATACACTTAACTGCGCGCAAATTCGTCTTCTCCGACGGCTTCCAAGTCTTCTTCCCCTCCTCGGCAGCACCAAGGCATCTAGATTTTCTCTCCTTTCATCTCCATAAAACCAAAATGATGCAGATCACGTCAACTTGTCATTCTTTTACACTGTATCACCTCAATGAATGAATGATAATGAAATGGTAGGTTAATTCTGTCTTGCTTACAGAGTACCTCCATTCAATTCCTTTCAGGTATGTTCCATTTTAGGCGATTTAGTAATGTTAGTTACTTGACTATTTAAGGAGTGCGAGATCTGAGCAGAATTTGGGATTCAATTAGACAAATGACCGTGCTTTCAAGCTCGTATTAGGGTCGTAGTCAGACGAGTCGAACGAGCCGAGCCTGAGTTTGATGGAAGCGAACTCGATCTAAGTTCAAACATTATCCTCTGCTCTTAGACAAACTCGTGCGGAGCTTGAACTTACCAAAACTTACACGATCCGAGCTCGAACATCGGCATGTTTGGCTTGAACTCGGTTCCTATACAACCTATTTCAAACAGGTCTATCTCCCCTCTCTCCCCCCTCCCCCAACATTGAACCACAAACCTTTTTCCATCACTATGCCTACAACCCACCCTCACTGAATAGCCACCTCATTGAAGCCAACAATACCACCCACACCTACGCGGCGTCACCATCATCGTCATTGATACCATCCGTATCCACTACTGTCAATGGCCATCAACCCCCAAAACCATTAACTACACATGTTGACATAAGATCTACCACAAACCGCCAAACTCCATTAATACACTGCTGACAACACCAATAGCACAAACAGTCACCTCACCGCGACGCCAATGCCAACGTCGGAATGCCATTAACCACCTCCGCAAACAAAATCAAATTCAATTAGACCCAAATCAACCACCGCTGGCGTCTCTTTCTCCCCCTCCCCCTTCCCCGCTCTCTTTCTCTCAGTCTCTCTGTAAAATGAACAAAAAATCAAGAAAAGGGGATATTTGATTGGTTATGTCCGCGAGGAAACATCTCTCTCATCTCATAGCAGCGGCGACAGAGTGGGTAAATTATGGGTGGTGGCGGCGCGACAACGACAATAGAAGTAAATGGTAGCTTATTACAACGGTGGAGTCGTTAACGAAAGAGGTGATGGAGGTGTTGACGGCGCGACAGCGCGCAGTTAAGGTGGTTAGAGATGGCGGTGGGTGGGTGGGTGTGGTCAAGGATGGTGGTGTTGGAAGCGGGGGTGATGGTGGTTCAGAGATGGTTGTGGTGACGGGCTAATGGTGGACGGTGGTGAGTTTGTGGCCGATGGAGGTGATGGTGGTGAATTTGACAGCGGTAAACAGTCACGATGACAGTGTTGATCTTTCTGATTGGTAGGGATAGAGATAAAAAATGACAAGGAGACAGATTGTGTGAGAGCATTTTGGGCCAAAATTGCTACCGTTGCTAACCGTCCCTCTTCTGGTCGGTTAGGCAAAATTCTTAAAAAATAATAATAAAAGGAGAGCTCAGCCGTCCGTCGGGCAACGTGGACGGCCAGATCACAGCTGGGAAAACAAGGCTTTTCCCAGCATTGGGTGTGGATCAGCCCTCATATATACCCCCTAATATACATATACGTACACGTGTGTGGGGTTGTCAAAAGTGGTTATTGTACTTGATGCTTATTAAAGTTTTACATAATTGTATATATAATTCTGTCATAACTGGTTAATGTACTTAGTTAGCAAATTAACTGTCAAGACCAATGTAAAGCATAAGTCTCCAAAATTTCTTTCTAATATTTTCTGCTAGAAAATTCATTATTGGATAAAAAGAATAAAGTTGCTAAACTTTTGGTGGAGACGACACTTACTGGTGGAGTTTTTACCAATTGTTGTTAACAAACTCGGAATGTCCGGGACGTCATTTAGATGTCATGTCCATTTTATATAATTTCTACTAATCCAATTGACCCAAGTTGTTGTCCTTTGTTATTTTTATAATTAGTTCAAATTATGTTAGCTGTAGTAAATCCTAATGGTGTAACTACCTTCCCTTTTCGAAATTTGGTACTGTTATGTGGTCTAATCAATATTATGGTACAATGCATTATGTATGTTTAAATTCGGTTCAGATGTAGGATAACTACACAGAATGAAAAACTGTTTGGGGTTTTGGGTTATTGGCTGCAAAATTAGCCCTTCTAGTGCGCTGAATTAATGAACAGAAATGGCATGTCATCCAGGTTGGTGGTTTAGAGGAAGCTTATGCGGCTGCAAAGCCCTTGTTTCTCTCGATGGGCCAGAAGGCAATTTATTGTGGTGGAGCAGGCAATGGTTCGGTATGTTCTTGCAAATTCTTTGATTGAAGCAGATTGTAAAACCTTATGCAGACTTGATTATCGGATTTGGTAGGCGCTTTTTTGGTTCTTGCTTTTAGTTTTATGTATGGTTATGGAAGAAGGGTCCTAAGGTTGGAAATACATGCTTACTTCAGCATGCATATTTATATGAACATTTCACTATGTGGGTATTCAGTTCACACTTCACGGACGGATTCCCATCTTTTTTACTACCGGCATGAAGTTTAATCCTTTTCGTAAGCTAAAAATTCTGATTGTAAACCTTTTTCTCAATCCCTGCAATATAGCTATTGGCATGAAGATTTAGCTTTCTCTTTGTTTCTTTATGTTCAACACTTAAATTGAGTCAAGTTTGTTCATGTGGAAACCTTGTGAACTGCTCTCTTGCACCGGCATTCCATTTCTACTCGTTAGGAAGATGTTTTCCCCATTTCATCGAATCGTAAGTGGTGTGTTACAAATGACATTAGAAGGATCATTGCTTATGAAGCCTAACCTGGTTTTATACTAGATGTTATAGATTTCTTAACGAGGACTTGCAGTTCCCCATAGCTAATGTGCATAGCTTTGCCAACCTGGAAGACATGATGAAAACAAGCCTTTACTGACATTAGGTCCACCAAGCAAGTCTTAGCTCAAATGTCACGAGTAAAGTTTTATTTGAAGAAACTGTATTTGGATATCTGTTGTCACACTTAGGGAGATAGAAAAAGATAGCATAAATGGACTTTAGACTTCTTTTCATGGTTACTCCCTCTATCTGGCCGGGTGTGGCCTTTGTAATAGCTAAATAATAAGTTTGTGCTTAGTATTTACCCAATAAATAACGTCCCTTCGTTTTCAGATCATTTGGCTTGGTATTTCTGGTAGGTGGCAAAGATATGCAATAATTTGGCGATGGCTGTGAGTATGCTTGGGGTGTCGGAAGCCTTTGCTCTTGGCCAGTCATTGGGAATTGCAGCTAGTACTCTAACAAGTATATTCAATTGTTCCAGTGCTCGATGTTGGAGTAGGTAATGTTGTCTCGTAACTGATATCTTACTGGAGTTAACGTTATTAGGTTAACCAGAAGTATGTGGAGTAGGTTTCATCACGTCATTGTTAATATACTAGTGGAGTTCACCTTCTCAATTTAATTAACGTTTTACAGATTCGATCAGATGATAATTTTCCAAAGAGTTTAAAAAACACAAGTAGTTCAAGAACAATATAGGGAAGAGTTTCAACTCAATCTATTCTATCAGATATTAAAACAATCACTATTAGATACAGTGGAAAAAAAGTTCAAATGATATTGACCATGAGCACAGGCAAAGCCACACAAGCATTGCACAGTAATACAGACTACATATGCATATGTACAAACTAGTCCATCAAGGTACTAGCACGCGTTCCACGCAGTAAACAAACTATCCTTGTAGCGCCTCCCAATACAAAACAGACTCATGTCAATATACAGAAAAAAATCACTAAATAAACAGATAATTCAATGCTCGGCATACAATAAGAGATGAGCATCGACATGAATTTCACTAACTGATCAAGGCTCGACAATAGGGTTTTAATGGCAATAAAACGTGTTGATATCAATTCATACGCAGAGTTTAATAACAGCCATGAACGAATTGAAATAATATATACGAACACAAGTTGATGAATTTAGGGTTGGGATAGATATCCCTCACCTCAGTCCGAAGCTAAGCTACCTCAACCAGAATTTCTCTGCATAATCTACACCACGATATTATAAACTAGATACCAACTACCTAAACATTGCTCCTTCCGCTCAAAATAACCCGTTCACCGATATGTAAAATCACCAAAATACCCCCCACATATGTAAAAGTGTTAATTACAGCAGTGTCCCTGAGGTTTGGGAATAATTACACTCGTGTTCATTAGTTTGAAAAATGAGCACTTATATCCGTTGACCAAACAGAATACCTAAATACATGACGGTTTGAACAAAATGACCATATTACCCATGACTTGAAAGGTAATTTCTCTACCATGTTATTCCTTCTATTTCGCTAATTTTAAAATTAGGGTTTCCAATTAGGGTTTCAACTACACTTCTTTGATTTATTCTCCACTAATTATCGGTTAAACGTTTTTTCTTGGACAGGTTACCAAACCAAAAACCCACCACGGCCCGTCACCACCGTCCACCAAAGCCAGATTCCATCCACCAAAGCCAATGCTGCCATCACCACCATCTACCAAAGCCAAACCCACAACCAATTGCATGGCTGGAATCTACAAATAAAACCATTGTCGGCGAAGCAATTGTCACGGTTGAATCTGACCCCTCATCTCTATTCGATCAGAGTTGCCGAACCCACCATGGCGGTGCCTGGGTGGGGTGAGGGTAGGGGTAGCGACAAGAGGGCTGATTGATTCTCATGTGTGTGTGTGTGATGGAAGAAGAGAGAGAAGGGGACGAAGGAGAAGGGAGGAATTTTTTTTCTCGTAGTGGGTTTTGGTGTGTAAATAGAAGAAAGTCATATAAGTGGTTTTCTTGATAGTGGGGCATGGTGACAGAAAGGAAGGGGAAGGTGGAGGCGACGACGGTCATGCTGTTCACACCCACCATTGATAAGGAAGGAGTAGGTCTACAAGTGGACTTAAACTCCTGTATTCCCTTGTTGAAGTATCTCATGCTACGTGTTGTTAAAATAATTGATAAGGATGGAGCATGTCTGCAAGTGGACACCCACCATTGAACAATCTCCCACCCTAAAATCCCCCTTTTCTAATTGGACTTAAAGTCACGTACTCACCGTTCTATTACGGAAAAGGAAAAGGGAGAAGAGAGCTAAAAAGGGAAGAGAGAGAGAGAGAAGGAGAAGAGAGGTAATAATATTAAGGGTAGGATTGCCAAAATACGTACCGACAAAATCATAAAAAAAACATTTTTGGACAGATACCTGACGGATGGACACAAGTGTTACCTTTTTAACGTTTGTGGTCACGGTCTGTTACTTTTTGAAACTTAGTGTCCTTGACTGTAATTTTACCCTAACCTCAAGTATATGAGTGTAATTAACCCTATGTACCTCGTGGCGGCCATCGCACCAACAAAATCTCAAAAACTAGTTCAAAACATCAGAATTGGTCCAAACAAATCAATATGCGAAGGTTTAGAAGCAGATACCATTTTTCTTCAGTTTGTGGACTTTCTTTTGCTTACTAATTTGACAAGCATCACATGCTTTATCTTTCTCAGACTTGATCTTTGGAAGTCCCCTCAACTTCTTTGCTTAAGATATCCTTCAAATGCTCCATATGTATGTTACCATGTCTTCGGTGCTGAAGTCAAGATGCCAAACTAATAGCACCAAGCCACTTAACATCTTGGTTAGCTAAATCATTTAATTGTATGGAGTAAATATTTTCATTTCTACTTCTTACCAAGATTTTTCTTTATTCTTCATAGATTGAATCGTGCAATGAGAAGTTTCAAAGATTACTCTAAAGCCTTTATCACTAAATTGACTAATACCTAACAAATTAGTTTTAATCTTTCAACATATAACACATTCTTAATTGATTATGGTTCTTACCAATAGTACCTTTACCTTTGATTTTTTCTTGTGATTTGTCACCAAAGGTTACTTTTCCTCCTTTAAGATCGATTGAGGTGAAAAGAGATATGTTGATGGCTATGTGTCTTGAACATCCACTATCAAGAATCAACTTCTTGCTTCTAGATTTTGCTTTGAGACTTAACTATAAACACAAATCAAGTAATGATTTTTGGTATCCATACTTTCTTGGGTCCTTGGATGTTAGTCTTAGATTTGTAATCTTCACCTTTCACAACCTACTTTTTCTTTATACCTCTAACATATGCAATTCTACGAGGATAATAATTTGTCGTATGTCCTTTCTTGTTGTACTGACTACAATGTGTAAATGGTGTGCTATAGTTCTTTGGTTGTCTTGTATGAACTTTCAACCTAACTTCTTGTTTGAAAACTTTAGGAGGCAAGGTGAATGGATCTAATCTAACACCACCTTTGTTTATGACAACTCTTTGGCTTCCAAGCATGAGATCCAAGTTATTTTGACCATCAACAAATTTTTCAAGGCTTTTCTTCAAATTACATATCTCAAGTTTTAAATTGTCATTTTGTTTTTCTAAAACCAAGGTATCACAAGAGATTTGATTTGTGCTAGGAATGTTCACGATTGATTCAACCAAATCATTATCCACATGTTCCGCATAGAGATAGCTAGATATGCATTTATTCTTTGCATGCAACTCATTATTTTGAATTTTGAATTTTGCTTATTAGCCTCAACTAATTGTTTGGACAATAATGTTCCGCTTAAAAAGTTTTTTGATTCCTCGTATAAGCTATCATTTGCATCTTTTGAACTTTCATTTTTACTATCACTATTGGAAGAAGAGTTTACCTCATCATGTGCCATGAAGCATACATTTACTTGCCCACTCTTCTCATTTTGTTCATCACTTGATTTGAAGTCACTCCATTTTGGAGTGTTCAACATTCAATGCTCTTTCCTTCTCCTTGTTCTCTTTCTTAGCAAATTGTTTTCTTTTAACTCTCTCCCATACATCTCTTCTATCCTTCTCCTTCTTGTATATGGATTATCCACCTTCATGTATCCCGACTTATAGCAAAGCTTCTCTTTATTACTACCATTTTGTTGTCTTCTTCCACCATCTCTTCTAAACCTCAAGAACTTCTTGAGTTATTTGCAATCATTGCAATCTTTGAAGTTCTTCTAAACGTCAAGAAAGAGCGTTCATGTCCGTAACAGATTCCTTTGAAAGCATTTGAAATAGTTCATAATCTTTAAACAATAAATTCATTTTGTCAAAAAAAATCTCTTAGAAGGGAAGTTCCTTCACGAGTAACTTGTAAAGTATCTCAAATACTCTTAGCGAAATTACAGATAATGACTCTATTGAGTTCATTAGTGTCCAAAGCACAAATAAGGCAATTCTTTGCTCTAGCATTTATACATATCATTTTCTTATCATGGTCATTATACTCCGATTTGGATTTAGTCTCTTCCAATTTATCGACCACCTTTGTGGGAACAAATGGGCCATTCTCTACAATATCCCACATCTCATAGTCTTGTGATTCTAGATAGATTTTCATCTTAACTTTCTACTCACTACAGTTGGTTCTATTAAACTATGGAGGCCTAGTGGTAGAACTACTCTCCATTTTTCTAGCGTAAGCCATGATCCATTAACTCCCTTGACTTACCAAGTCTATCAAGAGAGAGGTTCTGATACCACCTAAAACACTGAAATAAACCCGGGTGGGGGGGGGGGGAGTGTGTTGAACAAGGTTTTAAGACTATAAGAGTAACAGTTAATCACAAGCAAATTTGAAATATATGATGAACACTTGGATAACTCATGTAATATAACTCAAAGTCAATATCTCAACCAAGTAACCTAACCAATCTCGCAACAAGTATAAGACAATAATGTAAAGAGAGAAGGGTTTAGAGATACTTGACAATGAAGATTTACATCAAGTCTCGCAATAAGAATAAGACAATAAGATACTCAAAATACCCTAAGTCTACATCCACCCCTTCAAGGAAGTCCCTTGAAAAGCCGTAGAATCCACTAGAATGGTCTTCCTTGTGGGTCAAGACATAACCTCTTACAGTTCCTTAATGCTATACCCACATCAAGAACGAGGTTTTATAACCCCAGAGCTCTAAAGCTTGACAACCCCAAGGTTTGATACAAGAAACTTAAGATGAAACATTGTGTAGAAAGATCAGCTCTCTAGAATTTGATGAGTACAAGTTTAAGCTCTTGAACATGAGAGATGAGTGTATTGATGATTCATGAATGTGTATATCTCTCAAATGTAAGCTCACAGTGAATGCTCTTTTTAATTATATGAGAAAACAATGAAGAAATGCTTTGAGCTTTGAGTATTTGCAAGATTAGAAGGCTTTGAATGCAAAGGATGGATCGATCCATGCCAAAAATCAGTTTATATAGATGCGGGAATAATTTTAGCCGTTTGTGAGTAGGTAGGGCATTAAATGCGCCAAAATGGTAAACACAGTCGACTAGGTTGCCCAATGCAGTCGATTGTATCCCCAAAGCTAGCCGTTGGAATTTCAAAATCCAACTATGCGGTTGACTGTATTCTAATGCACTCGACTGTAAAACCTTACTGTCCACTTATGCAGTCGGATGTACGCAGTCGACTGTGTTCTAGAAATGCAGTTTTACCTATTTCAAATTATGAAAATTTTATGCATGTAAAGAGAAATTTCTTGGTCACAGTCATCGATACGATCAATTCTCTATATCTAGTTACCAAGGAAAGAAATAAAAAAATATGTTTACAATCGATTTGAAGTATTCTTTTTGATGATCTTTGAAGTGTTCCGTCAAAGATCTTTGATCGAAATTTGCTCGTCTAATTGTGTTTTGCACGAGCATGAGATTGTACCTAATGCTTCATGAACTTAATGCCTTAGGCAACATAATCGTTATTGTTGGTTATTATCAAAATTGGATATAATCCTAGGTTAAATAATCGCATGTCTAACACCCTAATTCGTCTAAAGGGTGACTACCAATTTCGGAATTGACCAAATTTGGCCGTGAATGGTAGGTGTCATTCGCTGATTCAAAGTCTGTTTTAAGCTATATCAGTTAGCATTACAATATAGTCTCTTGAAGCATTGAGAATTCATTGGGTCAATTCTCTGTCCTTTTACTTGGGCATCAAACCCTTCTTTTCACCAGCCGCTCAAGTCTTTTGAAGTGGATTTCTGTGGCTAGGGTTAAGAAAGAAGAAGGACACGGCAACATATAAGCACAAAGGAAAACAAATTGTTGCACCTGAGAAAAAAATTGAGTTAATAAGGAGGAGCACTTAAGGAGCTTCGCTTCATATCAACGAGCATAAGATTTGAGATAAGTATTTAAAGATTTCGATATTGTGGTCTTAGAAACCTAGGGTTCATTATGGCCTTTGCTTGGCTAAACTGCTTTGTACAGTTTTCTCTTCCCATTTCTGGGGTCATCGTGCTTTCGTGGCCATATATCAAAAATAGCTGCCTCTCTTTTTAGTGCTCCGTGGTTTTGTTTCTTTTCTTATATTTCTCGTCTTACGAATAATGTCGAGAAGATGTTGTATACACTCTCCTTGGGTTCAAAATAGGCTTATATGGTGCTAATAAAACCCTATTAATCTAAATATTAAGGCTCACATATCATGTCCCCTAGCCTTTCAGACCCTATTTGCAAAATTGCTATCTTCAGCTCATTGGTATTGACTCCATTTTAGCTTGGCTCGCATATTATTGAATGCTATAAGTTCGCGTCTATTCTTTCTTAAGTCTTGCCTTCTTAAGTCTTGCCGCATAATTCATTTGAGAAGACAAGTAGCTGGAAGAGAGAAGGAAGCACATCAAAGCGGAGGTTTCATTAATATTGCGGAGCTTGGATGAGCAGAACCGGCCCTAGCAATTTCCATGTCTTAAGGCTAGTTTATCACTCTTCAATAAATGCCAACTAACCGGAGAGACATTTACTAAGAGAACAATCACTTACTTCTGCTAGTGGCCTCCTAACCCTATTGCTGTTTTGCTTAGAAGTATGACTAGACGGTGATATCGGTAGCCTTTAGATTTTAGCACCAGATAATCTTAGTTCTTCACCAAAGCGCGATATGATTTTGGTAATTTTAGTGTATCTTTTCGCTTTCTTTGCAAATGTCTCTCCATCGTTATCCACAATAGCATTTTGATAAAGTGGCTTGAAGCCATGGAAATTGATGGGGTCGATTGTTAGGGCATCGAACCCCTCTCTCCTCCAGCCGCTTGAGTCTTTTGAAATGGATTACTGCGGTTTTTTAAGAAAGAAGACAGACAGTACAAAGTAGTAGCACATAAAGGCAGATAAGTTTTATACCTTAGTTGCACAAAGCGGGGGCGGGGGCGGGGGAGCGTAAGCACCAAGAAGAATCTGAGGTTGGGAGAGGCTTGAATAAATAAATGCTTAAAGGGTATTATCATTTGTTTAGTATAGTTTACATAACCAACAACAACAAACAAGGAGGCTTCAAGGACACGAAGGAAGAGGGAAACAAGGAATTGAGTTGAAAAGGGCCTAATTTTCAGGTATTCTCTCACTTGTTCCATGCATCTCTATCCAGTTAACGGGATCGAGTTCCCATATTAGCTTGGGACGAGATCCCATGGAGCTCCTAACTTGGGATCGCAAAAGCGAGTTTCCGAGAGAGAAACGTCACCATATTAGGAGTTTCCTGCAACTAAGTTTTATACTCCTTCCGTCCCTAATTAATTGATCGTATTTGACTTGCACGCTTATTTAGGATATGAGTTATATTTTATGAGTTTCTCATCATACCCTAAGAGAGAGAAAGAGAGGAGGAGGTAAGAAAGTGGGCCAGAGAGAGAAAAATAGGTTGGTGGAGGATTAAATGTGAAGAGAGAAATAGAATAAAAAAAGTGTAAGAAGGGTAAACATGAAAAAACACCTGTGAAATCTTTCTTGATTTGGAAAGCGTTCAATTTTTTTGGGATAGCCCGAAAAGAAAATATGATCAATTAATTAGAGATGGAGAGAGTATATTGATGGAACATTTACACCAATAGTAAACGTTACGAGGAGGGGAGATGGAGCTTTGCTTCATATTAACGAGGTGAAGACTCTAATGTCCAGAGCATTTTCCTTATAACTATATACACCAACTAGAAGTACAGTTTTAGTTTTTTGAACACGATGATTTTTTAGAGTTTTTTTCCCTAATTAATACATATTTAAAACTTAATTACCAATATACTCTGTTTTGAAACTTATTTACCAGCATACCACACTTTTTAGAAATCGCTGTTTGAAATCACGTTTTCAAAGTAGAAATCGCTGTACTTTATTTTTACTTTAAAGTAGAAATCGTGGTTTCAAACAGCGTTTTCTAAAAGTGTGGTATGCGGGTAAATAAGTTTCAAAATAGAGTATATTGGTAATTAAGTTTTAAATATGTATTAATTAGGGAAAAAACTCGGTTTTTTACCCAGAAAGTTAGAATGTACCTAAGGTGGCCATTAAAGGGATCATATTCTTGCAGTCAACTGTGGTCTTTCATGACAGGAATAATACTCAAGTTCCCGTTTTCTGCCCTTTATTTGTTTATCTCTTGCTTTTACTAATTGCCAAAAGGTATGCGTGCCAGTGATGCTTATAATCCAGTACCTGGAGTAATGGACGGAGTACCCTCTTCGAGAAATTATGATGGTGGATTTTCAGCTAAGCTCATGGTATGCAGGTTAAACAGATTCAGCTGATTATTTTCAGTTTATATCGTCCTTGATAATGCTCGCTGCTATATTAGTCGATTATGCATGGTTAATAAGTCAGAGGTGGAAAACTTCTCTGCAACAACCTGATGAGTCTGCTGAAAGTGTAAATAGGTATTGTGCTTGCTTATCAACTGATTTTTAAAGGACTTACCTTGATCCCCTGTATATTCAGTTATATGTAGCAGTTGAATTCTAAAAGAAGAAAATTGGAGATAAGAAGAAAGGTTTGAGATTAGATGCCCTACTCTAAATTAGTGAAAAAATGAAAGCTCCAACATTTTCGCTTATTGCAACCATCGTGTAATGGTCGATTTGGCATATTAGATCATTCGTTAAGCTGTCAAGTAATGTTTATATGAGTTCTTAAAGGTTTTTTTTTTTCTGTTTAAGTAAATTGTGTTTAGTGAGCAATCTGAAAATATAGGCTGCCTTTGACGTGCAGTTATTCTCTCAGATAGGACCAAATATGGCTGTATAAGCCCGAATAGAATATCCTGTTGGATAAGGCTGGGTAAGCTATAAATCTTGCCCATATTTTCTGAAAATTACCAATAAGAAAAAGAGTAGCTTCACAAAAGGACACTGCAACCCATCATCTCCGGCAACAAACAATCAACTGTAGCCTGTTGCTAAAACTGCATGATATTCTGTGTTAGCTTCACCTCTGCTATCTCCCTGATTCATGCACCTTTCTTAGCACGCCCGCCAATTTGTATCTTTTAGTTTCACACCAAGTGCATTGAAGCAGATATTCCAAGGCCCATTAAATTGAAGGTTTTCTCTTGCTACCTGTACCCGTGCTTGCAGTGCTATTTGTTCCTACTCAATTGATGCCATCATAGATGTTCAAGAATATGTTAGCCTAACAATTGAAATCCATGGAGTTTTTCCAATGAATTGTTGATTAGAGCTAATCAAAGGTCAGCTTTGGTTTCGAGGAGTTAAATAGAAGGTACTCGAGTTTCAAGGTAAAGTTGTTAGAAGCTGGCAGATTTGGAGTAATATGTTTATTTGGTGAGGTGATTGGCAACAGCTTTACGGCTGGTGACTGCTATATGGCGACCAGCAAGGGCTATACGACTATACGGTTATGGCTATATGGGTGGAGGAGGCAGCCCATGCTTGGTGGTGGTCGGGAAGTAATTCTGACGTCTGTGTTGATCAGAAAGAAACAGGACGAGTTTTTTATCGAGTCGGATAATTACAACCACCTCCACCCCCCTTGGGGCAGAATTATCCGGCTCTAGGGGGATAAAACCATTTGGATTTTTTATTCGGCCTAAAGTTGTGACACCTAACGCTGGATATCGTAACCTACTAAGAAAACTTAAGAGTAAAATACGTTGACCTCACGTGGGATCCCTTCTAGTTTTAAAAATTACACCGTGCTTCCATAGATTTTAATTTTTTATTTGCCACCCCGCCAACACACACCCCCCAACGTTACTTTGCCGCTGAAACAGTGATGATGTCAGTAAAATGTTCTTCCAATATACTATTTACACCCTTGAGACAAAAAATGTAAACACGTCAATAACAAATTGTGAAGTACTGTCTCCTAGAAATGCACAAGCCTTGCAAATATCTCCAGCAATATTGCCAGGTGTTATTTCAATGCCCTTCAAGGCTTTAACAACTTGATTAAAAAAATACTAATTCTAGATGGATAGCTAAGAGACTTGGTTCTCATCTTAGGGCCAATCCTGGTATGAAGTTAAAAGGTATGAAAGCTGAATTGCTAGAAAATTATGGGGTTGAGGTGCATCCTATGAGGTGATTAAAGCCTTGAAGGAATTGAAAACCGTCTGGCACTATTCCTTGAGATATTTGCAAGGCTTGCACATTTCTAGAAGGCAGTACTTCACTATATGTTATTGGGGCGTTGACAATTTTTTGTCTTATAAGGGCGTACATAGTATATTGGATCATTTTTGCTGACATCATCACAGTTTTAACAGGAAAGTTACGTTAGGGGGGTCTTTGTTAGTGAAAATTTTAAATAGGGGGACCACGGTGTAATTTTCGAAACTAGAAGGGATCCACGTTTAGTAAAATAAAATCTCAGGGGAGATCAACGTGTTTTACTCTCAAACTTATTCTACCCAGTCCACAATCCGGCCAACCAAATACAGCCCAATTGGTTACTATAGAGATCACCTGGACACCGGGGTAAGTATCAACCACAAGTTCTTACATCAGGAAACATATCGTCTTCTTCATATCTTTAATGCTCGTATTCAATCACATACGATGGTGTTGATCTTAATTGGCAAATTGAATTGATATAAGCAAATTATTTCTACAGTTCCACTGCAAATGGCTGTGAAAAAATTACCTAAAGGTCAAGAGATTTTAATCCCTAAATAGTTGATCGGTTACTGACTATTGCAGGCTAAAGATATTAACCTTGCTGCAGCATCAGCTGAAGAAGTGGGTCTTAAGTCTCCATTGACATCCCAAACCAAAGAGATGTGAGTCATTTTTTCTTGTTTCATCCCTCCCCCTCAAATGTACATGTTGTACTAAGTTTGGAGTGAGTTCATACAATAAGGGAGCATGCTGCACATTTTTATGTCAAATTTATTTTCCTCTGAATAGACAAACTGCATACAACTCAATGAATACGTTTTTAGTGAATTGAGGTATTCGCTTGAGTTACTATAGTCACACAAAATTTTTGATTTGTGAATGTTAGCACTGATACGTCTTTCTCCAGATTTGAGGAGCTATGTAATGAGGGTCATGGAACCAAAGACTTCTCTTGTGTTTTCCGTCACTACTACTCTGGCATGGATGAGCTGTAAATCTGTCGGTAAAAATAGTTCCGGTCACTAGATAATCAGTCAACCTCTCTGGATTTACTGCCTTTACTGTAATCATGCTAGATCAGGTTTAGTACCTTTTTTTGTTTAAGTTGGTCTTTCGATATGTGATTAGTGAATGTTGTAACAAATAAGTAGTCTCTTAACTCCCGTTGAATATCATAGGCATTGTGTCTTTCCTTTAATGCAGTTATTCTACAAACACAATCTTGTAGGTTTCGTTTTTTACACCCTTCTTTTTCAAAATGTGAAGGAAGAAAATTTCTGATCTTCGGCTTTGGAAGTGAACTGTATGCTTTGCGTTAGGTTGCCACAAGCTCTGGCATTAATTTGGGGTAAGAAATGCACGAGGCACCAAACATTGTGGGTTTGGTAAACTTGTGACTATTGTGCCACGGCTTATCCTCTAGCATGCTTTTTATTTTATATGTGAGACAGAATTTTCCTCAAGTGTCTTGACCAATTGACAACTACCGATTGACAGCTCAGATGTAACTTACTATCTGCCACTCCAATACTACTATTGGTGCAACTTGGACGGGTTACCAACTCAAGAAAATCTAACCTTTTAAAAGTCTATCTCAATCCGACTCAACTTAAACTTGTTGCAAAAAAAAGTCCAACTCAGCTCAACCCAAGTAAAAATGCTAGGAGTTGGGTTTTAACCTAATCTAACCCAACGCCACTAACATCTATTTGATTTTTTCTCTTTTGTTTGCGAATGAGTAATTGTTC
The DNA here is from genome assembly GCA_033065855.1 of Escallonia rubra. Classification (NCBI taxonomy): domain Eukaryota; kingdom Viridiplantae; phylum Streptophyta; class Magnoliopsida; order Escalloniales; family Escalloniaceae; genus Escallonia; species Escallonia rubra. Next base: position 82,010 of record JAVXUO010000076.1, read on the forward strand.
TCGACGCTTCTCATTATCGAAAAAATAATTTGGCATGCATTTGACTTATTAAATATTACTTTGATCTTTGAGTTTTATTTATCTAGTCAAAAGGTGAAGATGCCAAGCTTTGCCAATCTAGACTCTTCAGTTCCATTTTAAAGATGATAAACGTGTTGACACAAAATTAGCTAATGAAGCATGGGGTTTGACATAAAGAAAGCATTGCTAAAGGTAACAAAAATTACTTGTACTGATTACCAACGTCGAGACCTTGCCCAAATACTTGTCTAGAATCGTGACTAGACCAGAGGACCTCCAAAAGTTGCCTGAAAGTAATCAGCCTAGGATCATATTCAATATGTAGAGAATTCCAATCACACAAGAATGCCAAGTACTTAGATTGTACATAAATTCTCCAAATTAGAACCCAATAAACTTGACTTACACTAGCATCAACATTCTTCTGTATTATTTGTGAGAATAAGTGCTGCAATCACTTCTACAAGTGCTACAAAAACTAAAAGGAACGATAAATCACAAAAAAAAAAAGGAACAAATATTAATGTGCTCAAAGAAACTACAGAAAACAAAAGTATACAATAGTTGAAGTACAAGACTCCACATTTTCAAATTCCTCCAAATATTCTTCAACACCAATCGGGGTCGATGGACTTCTCAGCCAATCCTGTGTGCACAATAAACACTCGACAACTGGTGGAGTCAATGAAGTATGAAATAAATCGAGGACTCGTCCCCCCGTACTGAATGCTGACTCTGAAGCCACAATTGATATTGGAATAGCCAAGATATTACGAGCCCTAAGAGATAACACATGACCAAAAAGGAGAAGAAAGAAAAGAGCGAGACAATGCTTCCTGCAAATATTCATTTTAAGATTCATAATAGTTCCACCAAGCTAAGATATCAAATTCAGGAGAACTGGCCTCAACATCCTCGCCCAAATATTGTTTCCACTCTGATTTCATATTCAAGCTCTCCTCTAATTTCAGAAACTACTGCCACTCTCTCGTGTGTGTGGATCCACATTCATATAAAAACTTTGAATGTCCTTCATCTGACTATCCTTGTCGCTGTGAAGCTTATCCACATTATTTCCCAAGATTACGGGTGAACAGTGTTTATAGAGTTGATCCATGAGAGATTTAGTCACAAGCACTTTCTTTTGGTCGCAAGTAGGATAGTACTTCCCAAGACTAAACTTCACATATCTCAACTTATAAGAAGGATCTAAAATCACTGAAATGATCAACAACATATTGATTTTTTCAATGCTGCAACACTTGTCAAATATCTTCCTCATTTTCTGGCCCATACTTCTAAAAAAATCATTATCAGTACCCGCCCAACTCGAGATAAGTTCTTGGATCCTATTCATCTCACAAAAACAAAGATTAGAGGTCACATACTTAGCCCCAAATACTGGATTGGTTGCAACATAAAATTGCTCTAAGAAAGTGGTAAGACTTTTAACTGTCATCCAATCTTCTTCCGTAATAATGTGACCTACCTTGACTATGAAATTGCGATCATGCTCCTCTAATCTCTCAAACACCTTTGAGATTCCGTGAAAATCGAGCTTAGATGTTTACTAAGTTGCTATATATCCTCCCTAGAGGAATCATTTTGAAATTTCTCATATCTTCATCAAAGCCGGTCAAAGCCGGTCTTTGCGTTTGGTCTTGGCAATTATTTTTAGCTGCATTCATTTTTATTTTTTTTTGGCGTTTCGACCAAGATTTGAAGTACCATTTGTGAGACGTCTCTCTTTGGAGTAAGGTTTCGGGGCACACAGTACTTTCTTCTCCACTATTAACAGTTTGGTTTCCCTGAGAGATAATCGTCCATGTTTAACCTGATTTGCGCAAGAGTACTGCAAATATAGGCACGTACTTACCTACCTAAGGTTGGGAACACTGGCTAAAGAAAGAAAGAAAGAAAGACCGACACAAATGACTAGCAAGTGGAAAAATTAGATAAAAGGCAAATGTGATCATAAACACTAGCTTCTAATCATTAGAAATACTTGAGTTTCATTTTATATTTGGCCTAAAACTGCCCCTTTTCAGGATTTTGAACATGACGGACTCTTTTTTCTAGTAGAAAAGTGATTTGTTATGAGAAAAAACAACGAGCTTAGATAGCAAGAGAAAATGTTGAAAATGCGATCTAACTCCGCATTAACTTGAAGAAAGAAGTGACTTGTTTCTATTGATAATATGAGAGGCTGGTAATGAAAGGAGTTTGCATGTCGAGGGTCTCTTGGATTATCACTCAAGCATAAAACACAAAAATATAGATTCTCCTATGAAGTTTGTGACATTTAATTTCTAAAAATAAAAAATAAAAAAATTTATTTGTAAATTTTGAAAGGCCACAGTTACTGTCGCGAGAGACAAAAAGAAATGTCAAGAGAAGAAGTACCACTAACATTATAAACACGAGTTTGCGTGCGCAAAAATGAAGTTAGTATTATGATATTTTTGTAATATCACGCTTGGGCTTTAGAGTATATTTTCTAAAGAAATCTAATTATAAAGACTAAACATGTTCTTATTATAGGCAGTTATTATTATTTAAAATTCTTGATTTGTAATATTTTTCAATCAATTTTTTTAAAACGCCAAGTGTCATTATTCTAGGTAAATAGTTATGTAATACCAAAAATGGTGTTACACAAATAGTCCATTCTCTAAAAATTGCTAAAAAAATAAGTTACTCATGCGTGTGCAAAAATAAGTTATCATTGTACCAAACTTGGCCTTTAGATTTAATTTCAACTACACTTTTTAATGAATTTAATTATGAAAACTAAATATGTCGTTATTCGTAGTTATTTATTATTTAAAATACTTATTTTCTATCACTTGTGAAAATAATTCCTTTAGAGTGAAAATCCTTTAGAGTGAAAGTCATAGGAGATAATTCCTTACTACTTTAGTGCACCAGAAGCTTAGAGTTAAGCTTGTTACCGTTAGTAGATCATGCAGATAGTATAGTTTGGTATATTATCAGAGTAGCGCAGTAGAAGCATGATGGTTTATAGAATGTTTTGATTTGTTGTACATTCATTCAATTTGGAGTGAAGAAATTTAAGTAAATGAGTTTCATACTAGCTAGGTCATAAATATCTCGATGTTGAGTAACAATCATGTTGGTTGAGTATGGAATCCAAGGTTATAAGCTGACTTTTTTTTAGTATGGTGAACTATTTGAAGTTGACTGTCATGGGACGTTGGTTAGACCTTACTGCATAACAACAATTTAATTAATGGTACAAGTAGAGATAGGTTGAAAGGTAGAGATAATATTTATATCGAGGTGGAACTTATGATTACTTGAGGTGATATTGTTTGGCAAGTCAAGTGTGTTAAACACAATTTGTACTTTGAGGCCTTTCATAAATATACTTTGTAAAGTGCTAGAAACTGTATTTTGGTTCGTTTGAACGGATCTAGTTATATATGCACTTGAGGTATAAGTCGGTGAATTTTCGAGATCGGACATGATCAAGGGCAATAATCTAAGGATTACTAAATTTAAAGGACGAAATTTTTATAAGGTGGAGAGAATGTAACACCCCTTAAAATTTTTTAGTATGTTAATTAATCGTAAATAATTATATTTGGGCTTTTTCGTAATATTAAAAAGTTTTGGTTAAACTTTGAAAATTATCTAAAGTTGAAGGGGGTTTAGGTAAATTTCCATTAAGGGTTTTGTATATATATAGATTTTATGGGATCAGCCATCCCTAAATTTTTCCTTTTCCTTCTTCTGGCACATGGTAGAGAGAGAGAGAGAGAGAGAGAGAGAGGTAGTTGAACGTGAAATCAAGAATTGGAGTAGAATCTAACTTTTGAAGGAGGTATTGCTAAGGTAATTAGTCAAAAATGTGGAGGTAAATTAGTCATCTCCAAGCAGCATCCCACTCAAAAGGATGAGGATGTAAAGGGTAGGGAAGGGAGAATTTGTATCCGTGAGTTTTTTTTTTTTTTTGCCAGAAGAAAGAACTGCATTTCATAAGAGTTAAGATAAGGTTAAGATATTTACAACTGAGATTACAAGAGGAAGTGCAAAACATCTCAGCCACAGAGATATAGATCTCATCTGTCTAGTCTACTGTGGCACATAATTATTGCTATAAGCTGCAATGACAAAAGACTAGGATTGCTATAGTACTTTCATGGGAGCATTCTCAAAATTGTACAAAAACACAGTCAGTGACAAAAAATTTGTTGTCCTGCCACCTGTGGCGAGAGGACTAATGATCCGAGAAAGAACAGTAGTTCTAGAGGAGCAGTTACAACGGTGAAACATACTTAGCGTCTGATAGATATCAAAATAGATGGGCTGCAGTCGGAATGTAGGCTCCTCATTCCCGATGATACGTGATTGAAAAGAATTAGAGTTAGAATATAAAGTAATATGAGAGAATTCATTTTGTAAGGCCCACTGGCAAGTATATAATAAAGAGAGCGCTTCTGCCTCCTGAGCAGAAATAGTAAGAAAGGAGCTTAGGCTCCATCCAATGATCCGGTCATCATTTGTGGAAGCGAGCATGATTAAACTTGCTCTTCTAGATGAGAACGTAAAAGTGGACTATAAGTGAATATTAATGTTAGCGGGAAGCGTATGCATTTGTTCGGAAAGGCCATCCACCATCCAGCGGACCCATAAAATATGTGCAAGACTCCTGTCTAGGCAGTGACCGTGATGGAGCCAATGTGTCTCGTACCGGTGCTCGCAACAGTCTAATGCAATTTTTGGTAAGAGTGGAAGCTTGTTATAGAATTTGAATAGGTCCCTAATTTGTATGCCGGAATATTAACTCATTACGATATAACCATATGTACCAAAGGATGCTAAAAAAGAGGAGTTGGGAATAGCTGTTATAAGCAGTAAGATGAGTAGGTGGCTTTATCCAAGCTATCAACCACTCTTTGAACGACCGGATCGGAATAGATGTCATGATACCAAGGTTACTCCCAAACCAGATGTTGCGTAGAGACTTGCAGGAGTAAAATAAATGATCTGAAGTTTCGATATCTTGATGACAGAGTTGGCAAGTAGTGTTCAACATAATTCCTTTATGGTTAAGAGAGCTCAAAAGAGGTAGACGATTCCAGAGGAGTTGCCATATGAAAAAGTGGAGTTTAGGAGGGACTTAGAGCTTCCATAGGTGCTGCCAAATAGATGAGGGGTATCTTATGGAGCTTATAGGATGTGTTTCTGACTGCATGTTGGCATATTGCAAATTGTAGGCGGAGCGAACATTGTAAACACCAGTAGAGGTTTCGTTCCATATTGGTTGGTTTGTGAGGACATCCTTCTTGTGAGACAAAAACATCCAAGATATTTTCTGCAATGTGATCAGGAAAGAGATTTCGGATGAGAGATTCATTCCATTTACCATCCTGGATGCAGGCTGACACTAGTTCATCCGTAGAATGATTGGCTTGGAATTGTTGTAGGTAAGAAGGATCCATTGATGGTAACCAATAATCCTGACAGATACGAATATGTTGACCATTACCCAAACGCCAGTGCAGGCTCTGTAGAAGAAGATCTCGTCCTTGTAAAGATGTCATTCCAACCCCATGAACTCCTTGAGTTTGCCCGGATTGAGAGAAAGTGCACTTGCTTGCAATATTTCTTTGTAAAAAAGGAGGAGAAAAGATTTTTCGGCTCATGTAAGATACGCCAGGTTAATTTTCCAAGCAAGGAAATATTGAAAAGGTTAGAATTGCGGAAGCCTAGTCCACCGAGGTTGGTAAGGGCACAAAGAGTGTGCCATTTGATCAAGTGAATCCCCTTTTTGTTATGATCCCCGGACCAAAAAAATCGACTGAGGATGGAGTCAATTGTTTTACAAATATTAAGGGGAAAAAAGAGAGGTTTGCATATGGTACGTTAACAGTAATGAGAGCACAACTTTAATAAGCGTTGCTCGCCCTGCTTTGTTGAGGAGAAAGCTCTTCCAACCAGCACAGCGATGCTGAATCTTCTCAAGTAAGATTTGAAAGAAAGCAGTGTAGTGTGGCACTCACTATATCTAAGGAGGTTCCTAGATATGTCCCCATGACTGAATGGATGGGAATGCCTACGGTATCTGAGAAGTAGTCCGCTAGAACAAGTGATGTATTGGGACTAAGGAATAAGGCTGATTTGTGAAGATTTATTTGTTGCCCAGAGTCAGCTGCATAAGAATTAAGTATCAGCTTGAGGAGTTCGTAGCATAACGGTGTAACTTGAAAAAAGAGTAGAGAGTCGTCAACGAAGAGAAGATGATTTATTGGCGGAGAGCTTGGCGAAATACAGAGGCCGATACTTCCTTCGTAGTACTGTGCGCGTAGAAGTAATTGGGAAAGAACTTTAGAGCATAGTATAAACAGAAAAGGTGATAGAGGGTCACCCTGACGCAGACAACATGTAGGGGTGAAATATTCAGTCGGGGTGTCATCAATGAGTGTGGAGAAGGAGACTGTCGTGACACACTGCATAAGTAACCTTGTCCATGTAGAAGAAAAGCCAAATTGACAGAGAACAACAGCAAGAAAATCGCAACGGAGACGGTCAAATGCTTTACTCATATCCATTTTGATAGACCCTACGGCCCGGCCACCATGTTTTTTGAGACGAATATAATTAGATAATTCCTGAGCAACCAGGATACTGTCTGATATGTGTCATCCCTAGCAGGGAGGGTTGCATAGGACCTTGGCAATGATTTTATATAAGGAATTGCATAGGCTGATTGGCCGGAAATCCCCCAGGCGTGTAGGGTTCTTTATTTTGAGGATGAGAGCTATGAATGTGCGATTAACTTCTCTCAACATGTATCCCGAGTTTAGAAAGGATAGCATTGCTGTCGTAAGGGATTGTCCCATGAATCCCCAACATTTCTGGTAAACTAGAGGTGGGAAGCCGTCTGGACCCGGAGATTTGAGAGGTTTTAACTGGAGGACAACCGTTTTTATTTCCTCAGCAGTGAAAGGAGATCCCAATACATGTTGTTGACTTGAAGTTAAGCAGATGGATAGGCTACCCACATAGTGCATTTCCCTGGGTTCATGCGAAGGATAGGTTGGAGCTAAGATTGAGGTAAAATGTCTGAGAAAACAATCATGAAGGTCCCGTAAAGATGAGCAGAGCGATCCCTATGAAGTGTTTTAGTATAAATGATGCATTAAAATGAAAACATGAAAATGTATTTAAGATTTTGTAGAAGTTTTTAATTTTCGTCGCAGTTTATATTGGTCTTTTAACGCGTTAGGCCTGGCAGAACCCTCGGTTGGAATCTATTGGGTCTGCGGCCGGTCACGTGCCTAGCTCTCGGGCCTACCCGTGGGTTCGGGTCGTGACACACAAGATGTCCATACTCAAAACCCGAGGTCCAGATCGAGTTGTTATTAATAGATAATGTAAGGAGAAGCATATTTTTGGAGAGAAAAAGGGGAGTGCCCACAATGGGTGATATCCATCCTACCCATAGTCCTCCCTTCGTACCTTTAGGGTTAAAGCCAAAATAGAAGACAAAGCCTTCTTTGTTGAAAGTTCGAGCTACCAAATCGGTACTTAATTTGGTTTCTTGTAGGAATACGATGTCCGGTTGATGTTGTCAAATCAGATGTTTTGCTGTTAGAACTGTCCGGGGATGACCCAGTCCCCCGCAGTTCCAGCTGAGGATTTTCATTGAGTCCAAAGAGGTTGTTCTAGGACAAACCCCAAAACCTGTTTATAGATGGAACAAGACAACACTTGCAAAGTGATTCCACGTCTTTTGGTGGCATATATATATGAGAAAGTGATGGTTTTCTTTTTCTGTTTATGGGCTGACTGCTAGAGATAATGATTTTAGTCACTGGGTTTGTGGAGGATAATCGACGGCAAAGACGTTTCGGAGGATAGTCATCAGACAGCTCTATTACGGGAGTAGGCAGGCGAGTCTCTACTTCCTGTAGTATCATGTTGTATGATCTTTTACTGTGTCTTGTGTAGTCCCAAGTATTTCTGGGAAGAAAGGTTCGATATTCATGGATCATGTGGTATAGGTAGCCCTATTGGAGGAGATGCCAGGTTCCAGGTGTCGTAAAAGGCATAGCAACTGAAGTTTTTGAAGCCCACTGTGGGCTTGGAAACCAGGCAATTACGTGGCGTGGAAATGTGGTTACAGGGTACAACGTTCTCACTGTAGCCGAGTGATGAGAATTTATATCTTGGCTTTGAGCGATAGACAGCAATTGTAGTATGTGGGTCTTGTCTTGGTTCATCGTTTCTAAGACTACCCAAGTCTGGTTGAAATGACGGCTGTGTCAAAGTATGCAGTGCGTGGTGTCTAGTGAAAAACTGGTGTGGTAAGACCATTTACGGGTCTCGGTGATGCCATAAAACTCCATATACTGTGGCGTTTGGGAAGAAAAGTGGCTATTCCAATGTAATTGAGGAACATGTAATGATAATGCAACAAATTTCGCAAACATGCATATAGAGCAAACCGGAGATATACCATGCGTGTATGCAGCCAATTATGATAAAGGGCAAATATGTAACTGTAAAGTTCCAAGTCGAGAGAATGTGTAATAGGGGAAGTTGTAATTGGAACAAACTATTTGACTGATGAAATTTATTAAACCAATGACTTCTTTCTCTTCCGGTCTCGATTCTATTTTCCTCCACTAAAACAAAATAAAATTAAGGTGTTGTAAATATAACTAATACTGTTTTGCCATTCAAACATAAGACACGATAAAATACACAATAAATGAAATAAACATTTAGAAACTTGGGCATGTACGTTTACCATATTCGTTTTCTGGTTTTTATAATGATTGTAAAAAATATTCTTTTTTTTGTCTACTTTTATTATTTTCTGTTTTCGTTTTAGGTAAAATTACTCAAACAGTGACAAAAAACTTTTCACCCAATGTAAGAAAAAGTAGCTAATTTTTTTTTTTTGGTGAAAATGATAAAAGTACAAGAGCGTATGTTCTAATTGAATACGAAAATCATGAAAATGAAACACAAAAACGAAAACAGAAAACGAATATGGTAAACAGATGGGCCCTTAGTTGTTGTTATGTGCACTTTTGCTGCTGCTGTCGTTTTTCAACTATGTCATCTTCTACGTATAACATGTCATTAAGTACTTACTTTGATAAAGGGGTTTCTAGAAAGAGAAAAGAAGAATCATGGCTTACATTTTTTCTAAGCTTCCTAAAATCAGGAGTACACAATTAAATACTGGAAAGAAGGCCATGGTTTTTTTCGATAATAAGCCTGTCAATGTCAAACCATGAACTGGCTCAATGTCTATTAAGAAAGAAGGCCTTATTGCAGTGCCTGTTAGGATAGAATTTCGATACTTGCCACTACAATTTTGGTCAACAAAAATGCTTAGCCGGAGTGTGAGCTCGATTGGTAAACAACTGTTCATGGATCACACGACTGTATTGAAAGAAAGGGTGAGTTATGCTAGGGTATGTGTGGAGGTAAAAGTTGAATGCAAATTACCTCAAGTGATTCCATTGAAGGGACCTTGAAACTATCTTGTTACAAAAGGTGAATATAAATGGCTGCTGGTAAAATGCTATATATTTCTATAATGTTTTTGGACATCTGGAGGCTAAGTGCTTTAAAAAGCCCCACACACAGCAAGAGTGACAGAAAAAGAACATGTACAAGGAGGTTTGGGGTATAAGAAACCTAATGGTGCACTAGAGAATGATAAGAGTACTAGTAATTGTGGTGCAATGGCAATTAAAGGTACTCAAACATAGGCAATTAATAGATTTAATTATGTTAGTCGTTTGAAAACTCCAAAAAACAGTGACAGAATATTAAATACTAACAAGCTAGAAACTACCAATGATTTTGTTGCATCGGAGAATGTTGAGAATATTGATGGGAATGAGACCATTATCATAGGAGATAAGGATAAAATGACATCTGGAACCCAAAGAATGGTCTTCAGCAGGGGTGCTACAAGCAAAGGAAAAGGCACCAAATATAGATGACTGTGATAACCAGTTTGAACATAAGGGACTTTAATGACCTTAAGAAGCAGTTTGAAGTAAAAAAAGGGTGCTAAAGAACTATGCAGTTGGAATAATGGGATCACTGGAAACTAAAGTCAAAATAAAAAACATTCCTAGTATTACAAAGAAATGGAATACGGATTGGAGCTTTGTTCACAATGTAAATAACAAAGGTGTTTGGATGGGATAGAATAACAAGCAGCTGCAGTTAGAGTTGTCAAAAAGGCCGGGCGGCCCGTGGGCTGGCCCGACCCGGCCCATTTCTAGCCCCGGCTGGCCCGGCCCTCTCGGTGAACAGTGACGGCCCAGTACAGTTGGGCTTGGACCAGGCCAAGGAAATCTGGGAAAAAACCCGGCCCGGCCCTGCCCGAAAAAAGCCCGGTTTTGGCCCTGCCCGGGTTTGCGGCCCGGTTCTGGCCCGGGTTTGCGGCCCGGTTCGGCCCCACCTGGTTTGAATTTTTTGTTTTTCCCCCCCTTTCTCCCACCCCTTTTCCTCCAACGGAAATATTCCCCCAAAATTCCACTTTTACCCCCCCAACAGCAATATAACGGCTAGTTTGGGGGGTATTTTAGTCTAACTTAATTTTTCCAACTCCTTTAAAGGTTTTTACACTCTTACCCTCCCCAACAACTATAAACGGATAGTTTGTAGGGGTATTTTGGTCTTTTGTGAAGTTTCTAAAATCTATAAATTCACACCATTTCTCTCTAATTTTTCACACTAATCTTCTTATTCTCTCTTACCTAAACATTCTATATTTCTACAAGCTTTGCTACTATTTTCCTCTCCAATTACTACTCTTGCTAATTACTACTAGTATTTACTAATTAGTACTCTTGTTTATTAATTACTAGTCTTACTAAATTCTAATTACTAACTACTACTCTTATTAATTTGTTACTCTCTAATTCTTTTGTCTAGTAATTAGTAATTAGTGAATTTTTATTTATTAATTACTATTACTAAATGCTTTTTAATTACTAACTCTCTCCACATTGGATCAGAATTACCCTCAGTGATTAATATTTATTACTCGTTCATTCTTTTAATTGTTATTTCTTATTACTACTCTTATACTTGTGTATTTAGTTACTCTTACAAAGTTTAGCGTGAAATATGGCTGGATTATTGAAGAAAATGAGGCGTGCATCGTCATCATGAAAAACATCATCGCAAGCACCACCACCAGCACAAGCGAAGGCCGTCACAAACACCAATCCAAGCACCAACACAACCATTCGTTCCTGAACGAATGAGTACAGGCTGTATGATAGATACCCAAGCCAATTGGGAGTTCAATCAAAACATTCCAGATTTTGAATACACGCCTGATGAAGACCCCCCGCATTATAGTCAAGGACACAGTTCGGTTGGCGAAGCTACTACTCCATGGCATAATCTCAACCCTATGCCTAGTCACGAGGAAGAAGGGCCGAGGAATGCCTCCGGTAACGTGCCATAAGTCCAAAAAGAAAAAAAAAAAGAAAGCCGAGTGTTGGAATCATTTCGATGTAGTTACGGTGGACGGCATTCGAAAAGCTCGATGTAAGTACTGCGCTAAATTATTTTTGTCTGGTAGTGGTAATGGACATCTTAATAGGCATTACCCTCAGTGTGCACCTCGACAAGGCCACGTCGAACCTACCCAAACGCAGTTATCTTTTGACGGTAAGTTATTTGTTTATAATCAGCGAGAGCAAAGAGACGGTCTCGCTGAATTTGTTATTCATGATGAACAAGCCTTTTCTTTTGCCGATAATCCTAAGCACTCTAGATATATGAACACATACGTTCAACCTTTGTACAAAAAGGTTCATAGAAACACAACTAGATCCGATGCACTCCGACAGTACAATGCTGCCAAAGCACGCCTTATCGATTATTTCGATAAATTTGACGGTAAAGTTAGTCTTACTTCTGATATTTGGCAATCTCCTTATACTTTCGTTAGTTATTCTTGTGTGACCGCTCATTGGATTGATGCAGATTGGGTTATGCACAAGAGAATCATCGCTTTCGAGCACTTTCCTTTTCCGCACGATGGAATGAACATTGCTATTCTTATATTAAAAGCATGTACCACATTTAAAATAAAGGATAAGATTATGAGTGTTAGTTTTGATAATGCTTCTAATAATAAAGCTACTGTTGCAGCTTTAAAGGACACGCTTCAACCTGTACTTAATGGTGAATTATTTCATGTTCGCTGTGTTTGTCACATTATTAATTTAATTGTTCAAGATTGTTTAGCTGCTGCAGGAGATATTCTTGTCAAAATGAGGGGTATGACAGCGTATGTTAATAGCTCGAGTTTGAGAACACAACAATTTAAAACGTTGTGTGTTCAATATAATATGCCTCGCAGGAGAGCAGTTACAGATGTGGTCCACAGGTGGAACTCTACATACCACATGCTTTTACACATTCTGGCATACCGAGAAGTCTATACGCATTTTCTACTAACCCAGTTCCCAGCCGGCTTGCCAACACAAGAGGAATGGCAGATGGCCACATACCTAGCTGAATTTTTAAAGGTATTCTACACGTCTACCAATTTATTGTCTGGTACGTACTATCCCACCTCTCCTCTCGCTGTAATAGAAATTCTCAAGATGGCTACAATGTTAACAAAATGGAGATATATAGGACCCTTTAGGGAAATAGTAAAAGTGATGGATGAAAAGTTTAATAAATATTGGAGTAAACTGCCTGTTATTTTTACTGTAGCTACTTGTTTAGATCCTAGGTTAAAGTTGCATGGCGTGAACGCCTCGATACAAGAGATATCGAAATTAATGTGCTACACAGCAGAGGAGACAACCGCACTCACAGCAAAAGTGAGCAAGAGGTTTGAGGACTTGTTCAACCTCTATTGTAATTCTGCTGACGTGCGCGGGCGAGCTACATCATCCACTGTTGAGAGGTATTATGCGCCATACCTTCAGGGCTTTGAACATCTAGTAGCAAGACAACTACCAGGTGAAGGTACTTCTAATTCGGCAGGTTCGTATACTTTTTCCTCTTTTAATGAGATTGGTGTATATGCAAATACTTATCATTATTCTGATTTATCAATGCAAGAACATGTTAATTTTAATTTGTTAAATTTTTGGAAACAAAATCAAAACATGTATAAAACTTTATCCCAAATTGCACGGGATGTACTGCCAGTGCAAGCCTCCACGGTTGCTTCAGAGTCGGTATTTTCAGCCAGCGGGAGGATTTTGGATGACAGGAGGAGTCGTCTTAACCCCGAGTCGCTCGAGCTATGTGTATGTTGGAAGGATTATCTTGATGCGAAATACCGCGAGCAAGATAAACCGATTGATGATAGGAAGAGCAGTGACTCGGATATTGAAGTACTTCCGGATGATTAGGTAATTTTTTTTATTTTCCTTCTCTTAAGTTTTAAGAATAAATTTTTTCACAAAATATACTTTTTTTCCATATATATAAAATAAATTTTTACAAGCAAGATATATATTTTTTCGTATATATAAAAAAATAGGTAACTTCGCCTGTTTGTTTACAAGCAGCCGGTCCCAAGCTGGGATAAGAGGTGGAGGGCCTGTGGGGACGTTTATTTTTCTATACTTATTACTTAAGATCCTCTCGGGAATTAACATGTATCAATCTCGGGTTTTCGGCCAATTAGTTTGAAGTAAAATATCAAATAGTAGAAACAGTCTCTCTTAAATAGTAATAATTGTTATGTGTTCAGATTTTATTAATAAAGATCACCAAGAAGAGTAAGAAAAGATTTAACATATAGCAAAAAATAAAATGAGAGACAAATAAATATATACATACATACATATATATGAATATTACATATAATGAAATAAAAGGATAAAAATTAGATTTGTCAAATTTTGAAAATTGGACATGCCTAAAGATGAAATTTAAAATTGAATAACAAGAAAATTAAAAAAAAAAGGGCCCGGGTCGGCCCAAGCCCGGCCCTAGAAATTGGGCCTAGGGCCTGGGCCTGGACTGGGCCTAGCATTTTTCCTCAGTCGGTCGGGCCCGGATTGGCAGCCCCGGCCCGGCCCCGCTTCAAGCCTGATGGACCCGGGCCGGGCGGCCCAAGCCCGGCCCGTTTGACATCTCTAGCTGCAGTTCAATGTCATAAACTCATCAGGTCAACATATAACTGGTTATAAGGTGTAATCAAACACCTCTGATCATTCCTTTTACTTGACTTATTTTCTATGGAATAATAAAAGAGAGAAGAAAATAAGACTATGACAATAATTGGGAAATGCTGGCAATAGCATTGGATAGTTCCTTTGGTTGGTTGCCGGTGATTTCAATGTAAGATTGGAAGCTGAGAAAAAAATGGGCATTGGTTTAAAGAGACGAGATATTAATGAACTAAACCAACGTTGCTCATCTTGAAAACATGTCTACATAGGACTATTCTATACTTGGTGCACTAATAGAGATAAGGATCTCATTGTGTGTAGACTGGATAGACCCCTACCAAATGAGGGTTGGCTGGATAATTTCCCCACCACTCATGTTGAAGCTCAGGCTCTAGGAATCTCATGTCCCTCATTATCGTTAATCGAGATTGTCCAAGAATCGTAACAAGGGAAAAGGCCCTTCAAGTTTTTTAACTTCTGGATGAAGCATAAGAGTTTCCCTAAGCTACTACAATCTGTCTGGGATGAGGAGATTGAGGGTAAGGCTTGTTATTATCCGGGTACAAGGCTTGAGAAACTGAAGCTTGTATTTGAAAGCCTCAGCAAGGAGTACTATAGTAACATCTCAGCTGGAGCTGCTACTAAACTACAAGAGCTACAAGATATACAAAGCAAAATATTAAAGCAGCAAGATCAAAATCTGATTAAGAAGAGAAAGGAGATACATGCTCAATATTATCACCTTGTTCAAGCTGAGGAAGCTTTCTACTACCAAAAGGCTAGAATCAGAGGTTTGAAATTGGGGGATGGAAACGTGGCTTTTTTCCATAAGAAAGTGCAGATAAATAGATCTGATAACGAGATTTTATCAATCATTACAATGGAAGAGGTGCAAGTGATAAGGGCAAAAGAGGTCCATTAAGTGGCTATCAAACACTTCTCAGAGTTCGTAAGAACTCCTATGCCTAGTAATAACTTGACTAGAGGAAGATTGAGTCATGTCATTAAAAAACATGTGAAAATTCAAGATCAATATTTTTTGGGTGGATATTTAGTTTAGGAAGGGTGCCATGGATTTTTAGCTCATGTGATAAACAACTAGCAGGAGGAGGTAAGACTAGAAGACATTGCTTATATATGTGATAGACACCCAGCGGGAGAAGGTAAGAGTAGAGGAAATTGTTGTACTTAAGAAGTTCCTTGACATATTTCTAAAGGACTTGCCAGGAATATCGTAAGATAGGGAGGTCAAATTTGGTATTGAATTAATCCCTGGGTTGGCCCCAATCTCTAAGGCGCCATACTGCATGGCACCCAAGGATTTGAAAGGGTTAAAGACACAATTACTGGATCTCCTTGATAAGGGACTAATCCGCCCTAGTGTTTCACCTTTTACTACGTCGATGCTGTTTGTGAAGAAAAAGGATGGCATGACGAGGCTGTGCATTGACTATCGAGAACTGAACAAAGGTAACAATATGGAACCGCTACCCTCTGCCTCGTATAGACCATCTGCTCGACCAATTACAAAGGGCCCAATGGTTCTTAAAATTCGACCTTCATCCAGGATATCACCAGTTAAATGTTAAGGTAGATAATCTGCCAAAGACAAGCTTTAGCACTAGATATGGGCATTATGATTTTTTAATCATGGCCTTTGGATTGACTAATGTGTCAGCGGTGTTCATGGACCCTATGAATAGGGTGTTTAAGCCTTTCATGGATAGGCTCATGGTGGTGCTCATCGATGACATACTGGTGTACTATAAGACAAAGGAAGAGCATGAGCAGCACTTGAGGACGGTTTGCAGATGTTAAGGGAGAAGAAATTATATGCTAAGCATAAGAAGTGCAAATCTTGGTTGGATAGTGTTGCATTCTTGGGGCATGTTGTATCAAAAGAAATGATATTGGTTGATCCAAATATTATAGAGCCTGTCGTTAATTGGAACAGACCTACCACTGTGGCAAAAGTTTGAAGTTTATTTTGGCATATGGTTAGTGTGTTTGCTGGGCTCTAGCTCACTCCTTATTTTTCAGGCGATTACCTAGGAAACACCTTTGACTTGCCTGACCTAAAAAGGAGTCAAGCTTGAGTGGAACGAAGATTGTGAAATAGTTTCCAAGAATTAAAAGAAAGACTTTTCATTGCACTGGTAGTTGCGCTTCCATGTTCGTCTGGCGACTTCATTATTTATAATAATGCCTCTCATAAATGTCTAGGGTGTGTACTGATGCAAAATGGGAAGGTAATCGCTTATGCCTCCAGACAGTTAAAGCCTTACGAGAAGAATTACAGTTAGATATTTAAGCTAATTTATTGAATGTTTGCTTTAATTTCATGTATTTTTAAGATTAATCATTTTTTGGTTCCTTTTAATTCGTTATTTTTTTCTTTTTTTTTATATAATTCGATTAGATTCCAATCAGATTAAATCTATCTCATTTTAAACCCGATTGATTACATATTTCTAAAATAACAATTTAAAAGTTTACACTGAAAAAAACTCTCCAATCACCTATGGTAATCACCATTTGTCAGCATAGATTACCAACATCCGAGGTAGCATAAAAATTTGTCATTCTTTTTATTGATATATATGTATATACAGACTCTTTTTGAACCTTCACTCTTTCATATTTTTGTTATTGTATTTCACCCTTTATTGAGTATATGCAAATAGAGGGATTGATTCATCCTAATATGCAAAAAAAAAAGGTTGTTTTGGTGAAAATTTTATCTTCAAGCTGGATAGTCAATCATATATAACAATTTCTTATATTTATTTAATATCATACGCTTCAAAAAAAGAAAGTAGTTCCAGTTGTCGGTTGCTAATAGTTTCATCAAAATGTAGGAGCATCAGTCCTATTTTGAAATTTCTTTGACCTTTCAATATTTTCATATTATATTTTGTTTTATACGTTTGGTTGGTTCTCTTTGTTATTTTTTTCATCATTTCGATACCTTAGATGATTTTATATGCCTACATAAATATGCTTAATTTAGTTTTCTATGTTAGCACTTTTTTGAAAACGTCCCTATTTGTTTCACTCAATGTGATTTTTACATTATTTTTATGATTGTAAGTTCTCAAAGTGCCTCTTCTCCCGTGTGCAACGCACGGGATCAAAACTAGTTCATTATTTATAATAATGCCTCTCATAAATGTCTAGGGTGTGTACTGATGCAAACTGGGAAGGTTATCATTTATGCCTCCAGACAGTTAAAGCCTTACGAGAAGAATTTGGAGCTTACAGTGGTGATATTTGCCCTAAAATTTTGGAGATATTGGCTATACGGAGAATCTGGCGGGATATTCACTGACCATAAGAGCTTGACATACATTTTCACCCAGAAGCAGTTAAACTAGAGACAAAGACTATGGTTAGAGTTACTCAAGGTCTACGATGTCAATATTCAATACCACTCGGACAAGGCGAACGTGGTTGTTGATTCACTCAACAAGAAGTCGTCTTTATCGTTGTCCTCCCTAATCACTAAGTAGAGAAATTTATTAGAGGATATAAGGAGAAATAACATCGATGTCAAGATTCGAGGCATGGATAGTGAAACCTCACTTGGAAGTCTTATTGTGTGACTCAATTTGATTGATAAGATTAAGGCAGCTCTGGATAGTGATGATTAACCCAAGATCATGGATGATGTGAAGAATGGTAATAAACCAGAATACATGCTAGAAGATGAAGTACTTCAAAACGGTCGCAGAATCCGTGTGCCAGGTGACCCTAACCTAAAAAGGGAGATTTGGAATAGGCACACAGGTTAGGCTATTCAATATACCCCGAGAGCACAAAGATGATATAGAGACATTCGTGAGACTTTTTGGTGGTGCAACATGCTAAAAGAAATTTCCATGTTCATGTCCAGATGTTTAGTATTTCAGCAGGTGAAAGCGGAGCATAAAAAACCTGTTGGTTCACTGCAACTTGTAGCAATACCATAATAGAAGTGGGAACACATAACTATGCGCTTTCTTTCAAGTCTACCTATGACTGTACACACATACATGTCCCTACACATATCATAACACACACACACCCTATACACACACATCCACGGTACACAGTGGACACACAGCCATATGCACCACCACGACAGCTCCATTCCAGTACATACACTGTAATCCCCCCACACATATTTACTCTCACACACAACGTCACAGGTTTTTCAGCCCTGCACCACACAAAATGCAGAATTTTTGCAAATTCGATCAAGGGGAAAATGGTAGAATCTTCCGAATATTCGCACCCTTCTTGTCGTTGACGGCCAAAATTCTACCCCGATTACAACCCCAGGTTGCCCCATTTCTCACGAACGCTCCTAT
This sequence comes from Escallonia rubra, assembly GCA_033065855.1. NCBI lineage: Eukaryota > Viridiplantae > Streptophyta > Magnoliopsida > Escalloniales > Escalloniaceae > Escallonia > Escallonia rubra. The sequence continues at coordinate 100,539 of JAVXUO010000076.1, forward strand.
TTTTAGTCTTTTTTATAGTTGTCAATCACCCATCTGAACATTTTGAAAACGTCCTACCTTCAATCACCTCAACACATCCAAAAAATTAGCCTTTGCCTCCCTTAATTTCCAGAAAATTTCCCTTTATCCTCTCTCTCTCTCTCTCTCTCTCTCTCTCTCTCTCTCTCTCGGTTACCATTATTTCCTTCCTCCTTTTCCTCTTTTCTTCTAAATTTCTGAAGTCAAAAGATAAAAAAAAATTTTTGCAACTTAACCCCATCTTAAATTTATTTCCAAAAGTCCCTCACTAATAACACTTATCGCTCTATTGCCCTAAACTTTGATGCATTAAAGTTGATCACTTAATTTTTCTAGTAGTAGCCGATTAGCATTAAACATATATTAATGAAGAGATAAAATATAAATAAAAAATAAATATAATAATTAATTTAGCTAATGCGGGATATTACACCGACGATCCATATATCGCGTACGTTAATTATTTTCAGTGTTAGTTTTGGAAAAATCTAACCCAAATAGTACGAGAATGTGAAAACACTTATAAGGTGTTCTAACCTTTTTCGGCCGCCTCTCACTCATTGTTAGAAAAAAGTAAGTAAAAGAAGTTATTAAATTGATAATAGTGCGTAACCATGTTTTTTAACTGAATACGAAAATGATGAAAGTGAAAATTTAACAAAAAAACAAACAATAAAAAAGTAAATGAACAACCTATAATTTCTTGTTTGGTTATTTGAGAAATCAAAAGGAAAGAAAACTTGAAAATTTTTGACAAGATTATGGAGGTATTAATTGGGAAATCAATTGTCCATCCGGAGATGAGGGAAAGTGGAAAAAAATATCTGAAAAAAGTAACCTGTCACACACACGAAAGACACAAAAACACACACTTGTCTTTGTCTCTACTTCTCCATCTCCACCTCGCTTCTTTTTCGATCAACTTCTTCCATCTTCCCCAATCTCCGATCTCCTTCTTCCATCTTCTTCAATCACTACCATTCTCTTTTTCTCTGATTTGCTGACACAAATTTTGTCTCTCCGTAGCTTTTTCCAACTTTCCAACTCACATTCCCTCTACCTTCTCCATTTAGTTTCTCTGTCTATTGTCAAACCTTTGTTGTCTCGGTTACTCTCTTTTTTAAGTTTCTCCCTTTTAAACAGATTTTTCAACTTCTGTGAAAAATCAAATTCTTTCTTGCCCCATGAGCATAATTTTCTTGCAGTCATTATACCAAGTTTTGTACTTTTCTTCAACCTCGTTCCAACAGATTGACCTTCTTCCATAAAGAGCCTCAAATGGTGCCATCTGAATGCTAGCGTCATAACTGTTGTTGTAAGCAAATTCTATCAATGGTAAGGGACTATCCCAACTACCTCGAAAATCCAAAACACAAGCTCGCTGCAATGTCCTCCAATGCCTGGATAGTTCGACCAGGGTACTTATTGGGAGCTAGAGCATGCTTTCTTCTCTTAGTGGAAGACAGTTACCTTAGAGGGAATTACCATACTAGGTTATGTTCCTTATTGTCCAAAGATTATAGTCTGATTGGAGTAAGGATTCTAGAGCCTTCTTGAAGATATGATGTCACGACCAGAGTCGAGTGTGACCAGCCGTAGGTCCATTGGACTCTCTCTAGGTGTTCCGCCAAGCCTTAGAATTAACATGCACATACCATTTCGTAAAAGTCACTAAATTCTAAACCAGTAATCTAGCTACTAAGAGCCACATTTATAATTTCTCAAAAAAAGAAAAAAAGGAACACATCGCCAATAATGTTCTCAAAACAATGTTCTATTAAGAAATAAAACCTGAAGACACGTGTAGTACATTAAAGTATAACTTGTACACATGGAGAAATAATTTTCGTATAACCTGTGTACTATAGTTCATTCATTGCATAACCATCAAGGAAATAGTCAAAGGTCTATAGAGTACTTCTTTATCTAGCATCTGTCTTCTGCTATCTCAACCTCGTAACTTCCATGCGTCCTAGAGCGAACAAGTTTAGTCACCTAAAAAAAATGAGGCGTGAGCTTGAGAGCCCGGCAAGTGCACGTACCATTTCTAGAATAGGCTTTAGTTTTATCTTTTTCTTTTCTATAATCATCCCATGGATTTCAACTAAAAAATCAGTAACCATTTCATAAGAAGAAAATATATTTATTTTGTAAAAGCATAGTAACGTATAGGTAAAACAGTTTTTAGGGCACAAAATAGGCATTTAGCATGGAGAGATCACTATATGAATATCTTAGTTCAATATATCACGTGCGGTCAGGGTACTAGCCTACTCACTAGCATCGGAAATCCCAACTCGGGATAGTAATCATTGCGGAAGGAGGGGTGGTCGCGTGAAAGAGTACTGCTGCGCATCACGTCAATGTACGTAGCCCCATTGACAAAGGCCCGAGATCTAACTTTTTCGTGTTAGATATGAACAACCGATTAATAAAAGCCGCTCATTTTTGTTCATCATAAACAAAATTCATAAATAACTAATGACCAAAACCATTCCATAGCATTTCAATTTCTTTCCAAGCAATTACAAATAAACGCAGCAGCATTTATTTAAAAGTTTTAAACATTCAACTTGTACGAATATAAAAAGGTTACTTTCGAAAAACTAGTAATTGGCCGGGACATGGCATGGCTACTTACTTGAATCGCTTAAATGATTCGGAGTTTCCATGAAGACGCTATCCTAGTCCTCTTCTACCGAAACTATGAGTTCAGAAGCATTTTGTAGGTTAACTCCATTAATGAATAATACTCCATCCATTCCACATAAATTGATCATATTTCCTTTTTGGACGGTTCCAGAAGAATTCATTTTCTAAAGTAAGAAATATTATATAAGTATTTTTTATATATTTATCCTTTTTATACTCTTTTTTATTTTATTTCTCTCTTCACATTTAACTCTCCATCAACTAATTTTCTCTCTCCTACCCACCTTCTTACACTTTTTTACTCTATTTCTCTCTCCATTAATAACATTCTATTAATTCATTTTCTCTCTCCTAGATTATTTTCTTTCTAAAGGGTAAAATGAAAAACATACAATATATGACCAATATCCTTAATCCACGTGCCAAAAAAAAGCGATCGAATTATGTGAGACGGAGAGAGTAACTCTTATAAGGGTGAATCAAATCTTGTATTGTACTAGCTCATGCATCCTAACGTGATTACTTTTATATTAGAATAATACTCTGATCACTTTCTTATTCCCATCACACACACACACACAAACCACCCTTTTGTCCAACCCAATACACGCATGCACATAGTTGCACACAGTAACTCGCACACAAGGTTGTCCACGGCACACACACGTACGTGCACCTATATAGTAGCCCAAAAAAACACATACATCACACATCCATGGCCGTACAAGCAGCCACCCACACACACATGCACGTTATACTCACATACATACATATTGCAACACATAAAGGCACACACTTACATGGTGCAAAATCTCAATAACACACAGATGTGCACACCAGTAGACACTGCTATGCATTATGTTGGAAACCAGAACCCCCCCCCCCCCCTCACACACGGCCGCGTAACCGCCTACACACATGCATCACCCCCCCCAACATGGCTGCACATCAGCTAAACACATGCGCGCTCATACACATCTGCACACACTCACACATCTGCACACACTACACCCCCCCTCCACACACACATATAAGCACACACATATCCATCACAAGGCTATATCAAACACATACACATACAACCACTTATCAATGAATTCAATTAGATAAATAAGGGTCGAGACTTACATGCAATCCAACCCCAATTCAATTAAATTTTGCACTACGAAAGAGAGTCCTCCTTTCACCAATTTTAGCCACACAAACACAAACAACCCTTTTACAAATTGAAAGATCTCCTTTGAATATTGAAACCCCCTCAATCACTAATATAGATCGTGCCAAATTCTCCCCATAGTACCCCCTGATTTTCAGTTTTCTCTCTTATACTTTTATTTTTGCGGATTTTATCTTCTTTTCCAAGGCCTTTATTGTAGGAATTCCCGCACCGGAGATTCGACTTTCAATGAGAGAGCCGATCCAGCGCCTACTACGCTAGCTCCTACGATTACTACTGATATAGCGACTTGGAGGAACTGCAACTCGTGATACAATGCCATTACTAGATTTGACTGCCCGGAAAGGCACTGACGCTGATGGTTTAGCCACGTGGCTAGCTTTTCCGCTGGATAGGCTTAGCCTAATCTGAGAAGTGCGAATTCGGTTCGGATAGACTTCATCTTCTATATAGGCTCAGCCCTCGTTCCTCCTCTCCTTTTCTGCTATCTCTGATTTTACTTCTTTTAAATAAAATCCTTTATTTTAACGTAAAAACAAATTATTTAGAGACATTTTGTGTTTTACGTAATAACCCACATTTGTTATAATTTATCCAAACTTACCACTCACATATTTATTTTTCAATCGCATTCAACTTCATGTTATTGCAACTTGGGCCACAAACAGAAGTAAATAATACCTAAATAACCGAATTGGTGCTGGATATTAGACATAAGATATATCTAAAAGACATGAATGCCCTTAGTCAACGTTTGAGTATGAAAGGACACGTGCGACTTGCTTAATGGTGGTGTATTTTTTTCCCACACCATTTACCCCCCACTTTCTTGTTCTTTGCTACCTTTGACGCGTCACCTGTAATGGCCAATTAGAGGGAGGTTGTTGATATACCCTATATTTGTTGCCAGATAAAGCACAAAGCATTATCTCACAGGGTTTCCCGTTTGTTAAAATTTTGGATTGCTGAAGTCCTTCCATTCAGTGTGGATTTATTGTTTTAGGCTGTTGAGCCAGCTATGGGCAACATAAGCCTTTCTCTAATACTATCTTTGTGCAACCAAACACGAATTTAGATTCTTGTTTTTCCAACTTCTTGTGTTTCCCTCTTTCCTTTCCTTTATCTAATAATTCATGCTCCTTATGCCCCTTTGAAGCAACTGCTCGAACACTTTGGTCAACAGAGCATTCAAATTAGTGAACTTCCTTTTGGGCGTGGGGCTTGCTTCCCATGAGACCACTGCTTGGGAAAACAATGCCTTCACATTTTTGGTGGAGACAATTTTTTGTAGGGAAAATTGCAAAAACCACCCTCGTGGTTTGAGCCATTTGCAAAAAGACCCTTGTAGTTACAAAAGTTGCAAGAAGACACTCGTGGTCGCAAAAGTGTTGCAACCAACGGTTTTCGTAACGAAATAAAAATATTGTCCAAAATACCCCTGCCAACAAAAGTCTCCAGCAGAGACCACCCTAGCCACACCGTCGCCACTCCAGCCTGCCATTCATGGACACAAGCCCAAGCCCTCTCTCTCTCACAGCCACGCCGCCCCTACCTCCATCACCCAGCCATGTCTGCCGTGTCCACAAGCCGAAGCAGATCTCTCTCATCACTACCACAACTCCGCCTAATCGAAACCCGTCGCCGCCACTGCCTCCATCACCCCACCCCGTCTGCCACCTACCTTACCCACGATCGCCCCGTTGCTACCTGCCTCATCGAAACCCGTCGCCGCCACTGCCTCATCAAATCGCACATACTTAGATCTAAGGTTTCAATCGCAAGGTGCGATTGAAACCCTAGATCTAAGTTTGTGCAATTTCGGCAAATCAACAACATCAAAGTGGTGATGACTGCAGCGGGACTCCGCGGTGATGGTACCTATGGCATTGGGCGATGATGGCAGCGGCAAGATTGGGTGGGTTGTTGGCGGTGATGGGATTGGGCGCAGTAGTTGGTGGCGACGGGATTGGACGAGGCAAATGGTGCTGTCGGCTGTGGGTGGCACAGGCAACATACGGGGTGGTGGAGGCGAGATTATGAACAGGCTTACACCGGCGGCACGCGGTGATGACGGGGGTGGCGGTAGTGTAGGCGCCCAAGGTGGGTGGTGGCAGACGGGGCGGTGGCAGTTACTGTGGCGGCTAGGGTTTGGAACTTGTTTGGGAGAGATAAAAAGGGAGGGTATTTTAGTCAAAAAAGTATAAATTTTTTATTAAACGCATTTTTCAAAAGAGTGAAGAGCACGCTCCGTTAAATTGAACGATTTTTTTGACGGTTGCAACACTTTTGCGATCACAGGTGTCTTCTTGCAACTTTTGAAACTGCATGGGTCTTTTTGCAACTGACCCAAACCACGAGGGTGGTTTCTGCAATTTTCCCTTTTTTGTAACGAAGTGGGATTTTAGGAACTGGCCCTGTAATCCAGTCTTTGCAGCTTTGGCTATCCTCCCTTGTTGATGCCATCCTCGATCTAAGTGAGAGTACTCATCAAAGCCTTGAACATAATGCTTCCACCCCTTATAAAATGACATGTGTGCTTGCTTACCGCCAGCTATAGCTAGTTATTTCAACTCTCTACTAGAAACTTTACGTATAACCTCAGCTCTACCATCAATCAATGTCGTATGCCCCAAATTAAATATTTTATCATAGTGACCAAAGACGTACTCATGATAAATTGAGAGAAGCTTATTTCTCATCATACGGACCTACTCCTCCTTGGTAAAGTGACTCACTATCTATCATGCTTTGTTTCTCAGTCAAATGATAAAGGTCGAGACACAATTGTTTGGTTGGCTCTAAATCCCAACAAGTGATGTCAAGGTCAACTTTCTACCGATGATGGTGCACAAGTTCTTACATCTTCCCATGTCCAAATTCGTGAAGAGGGAGAAATGACCAAGTTGGTGCTCTCTTCAGGGTCCACTAAAACAATTGGACTAGCTGATTTTGACTAACTCCATGAGGAGTTAATGCGCGTGTGTACATCTTGATATGAATCCTTAGAACTCAAGGTGAGATACATTCCTTGGAACTTATGGTGAGATCATTTAGATCTAGTGGATCATAAACTTTTGCAGGCGCATGACATGTAATTACAAGGCCGCAAGCTTTTGGAGCAACGAAATGTCGAAATAGTCGTAACTCGATATACGTTGTTGGTGAATTTTGTAATGCCTTCCCAAATATGATACTTTTAGTTATGTGCATTCTTCACGAAACAAATGGATGGGGCATAGGTTTCAAGCCTATTTAGTGAAGAAGTGGAATTTATGCCAATGCTAATACCAACATTTGCATGCGTCACTGAACATAAACCACTACGTGACAATTATCTGCTTCCTCGCCTATTGCAGTGCTTTGGTTTGACTAACTATAATTTCACCAAAGACATTAAATGATGCAGCTTTGGCGATGATGGGCGAAAGATTCTCTTTTTGTTACTATTTACATTTAGTGAAAAAAGAGAACTTTTGTGACGAACTTTTATGTTACAAAATGATATTTTTGTTGTATAAGAAACATATACTGTAATATCGTAAATGTGAAGCATTCACGGACTAAGACAACATCTGAACAAAAAAATTAATATAAAAACATACAAGACATTATAACAAAGAATTAAAAACCCAAAGCCATTAGGCCTACAGGGATAAAGAAACAAGAAGGATAGCATCGATAAGATATCTAAACAACCGATTCAGGTTCAATATTGGGGTTTTCTGGGCAATAACATGTTGATATCAGTACATAATCCAGTATTCGACATTAGTCATAAGTAAATCGAAGGAGTACTTACGAGTACAAGTTATTGAAATAAGGGTTTGGACAAAAGTCCTTACCCAGGGTTCAGATAGAAACCCCCTTATCTACATCCGAAGCTAGACTCAATACGGACTCACACATACTCCCAAAATGTAACCCCCCAACCCCACACCGGTTGTGTAAAATTACCAAAATGCCGCTGAGGTGTAAAATTACAAAAAACACCCCTTTCACACTTAAATTATCAAAACAGCCTTCATGTAAGTAAAATCACTAAAGTAACCTTCCCATATTTGAATTTACCTGAATATACCCTTTATAGTTAAAATTACCAAAATACCCCATCGGGGTGACAAACTATCAAAATACCCCCTTTCCCATTTGAATCACCAAAACCAACCTTTCCTTAATTAAATCACTAAACTATACTTACCGTATGTGGATTTACTCAAAAATATCTTTTACAGGTAAAATTATCAAAATACCCCCTGGGGGTTCCTGGCACCGAACAAATACCAAACAATTTTGAAAACACTATTTTAAGCATCCTAAAGTCATTTTGAGCTAAAAAAATATTTTAGAAAATTTTTGCCCGAAAATCCCGAACTAGTGTCTATACCGAGCGCTTACAATCCAGTTTGGCTAAAAATATCTATCATCCTCAAAATGGCACAAAAATTTAGAAAATGGCATATTTCAATAAATTATGGTTTTCCTAAAATTTTCAGATTAAAATAGCTTGGTTTGATATGCTAAATAATTCGATAATTATTTTTAGTCGATACCCTAATTTAGCGTCCTTCATGGAAATAAAAAAACTCCAAAACATTCCATAGCGTACGTCTCATAAAAATAATGGGGGTTACTGTTTTGGACTTTGTCAAATTTTGATCCTAACTAAAAATTTGATTTAAAACTGTTAACCTCCCCCCTTCTTTAATGACAATTACAGTCACTATTCACGGATTAAAACACACACTATATCACACACACACACACACACACAGTCTCTTCTTCATCCTTCTGCCGAAGCACACTCACTTGTACACTCACATACACACACTGCTACCTATAGACACCTATTGGAAATACTTCCATACCCTTAATCACACCTAAACACACACATTAACACACTAATACACACATATTACACACATTAATTCAAACACACACTCTAAGAACAAACACAGAGTTCAGTCACATAAACACACTTTTCATACACAAAATACCCGCAAAATCCCACGGCACCCACTGAAACTCACCCTAATACACTCTATAGCACTCACTAGAAACTCCCACACTGAAAATTCACAAAAAATCACTCAAGAACAAACGGATGCACACCCGTGAATACACACACTGCACACCCAGAAAACACCACTAAACACACACAAAAAAGTAGAGGAATACCCTTGAGAATTCTTGCTTGATCCCTATCAAATTCCCTGCCCGAATTTCCCCTTTTCCCTCTCTGTTTCCCTTTTCTTTCCTTCTCTGTTTCTTTCTTCTTCTCCTCTGTTTTTTTGTCTTAGTCACTGTTCACTCTCTTTTTTTTTCCCCTGAATTTCCTTTTTCTTCCTTTTTTTTCTTTTTTCTTTTCATTTACTTTCCTAAAGATTCTAGCCACTATTTAATTATTGAATTAGCCTAGTCATTAAAATTTAAGTAGGAGGTGGCATTCACCAAGAGAATTTCTCCAAAAATTTGACACCTAAGTGCAAGTTTCCAAAATTTGCAAAATAGCCCCTCAAAATTTTCCAAAATTACAAAATGACCCCGAAAATTTTAAAAATTACATTTTTTTGCCCCAAAACTCTTATAATCTTTATAAATTCAATTATATGTCACTGAAACATATACTATTAGTCATTTCATTATTTTTCATAACCGGGGACTTTTTGTTTTTCGGCCAGACGCCTCGAAAATAATTAGCTACTGCATTAACAGTATTTACAAACCATCAGTTGTCTCTGTTAATAAAAGATTGCCATAAGTTGTCTAAAAGAGTTCGCTGATCTACTGGAAAAGGACCAAGTTTATGGTCTTTAATTTGAAATCTTGATCCAGCGTGTATGACTTCTAGATTAGACAATTCCATTGCTGATTTATTATCCAAAAAGATTTTATCTTAAGATAACATTATACCATTGGAAGTAGAATAAGATAAATTTCTGATTTTGTTTTCAGATGGCTTCTTCATCTTCTACCCAGACCAGACAGTAACAGGTAAACCAGCCTAATCCAGTTTTTCCCACACAATTCACTAGTTATATAGACAACCTAAGAAAAAATAAAATTAATTACTGCGAGTAATATAATCTATATTCAAAACAAGACAGCATAGTAGAAGACCCCAAGTCAAGATAATCTTGAAGCAAGTATCCCTGAGACGCTAGAATCATCTTACAAAGAAGGATCTTCTGGAAGCAGCAACAAGACAGACAGCTGTACATGCATCAAGACAGCTGTAAAAGCATTCTGAGTACTTTCGGCTATCAGACATGACAAAGGAAGAAAGAAGAAACTATATATATATATATATATATATATATAGTTTTTTCTTTCTTCCTTTGTCATGTATATATATATGGGGGCCGATCCCTGTCTATCGGTGGGAAAAATTTTATTTTTCCCACCGAACCGCGGTTTAGAACAGCAGTTGGGAAAAACGTACGGCTCTCGCATTAATGACGGAGAAAAAGATGAAAATCTCACGAAAATCTCATGAGAAAATGTGTGATAATCTCACGAGGTGAGATTTTCACACAAAGACACCAACCGCATTTCATTTATGCGGATGGCATTAATGGCCTAACCGCATAAATGAAATGTAGATGGTGTCTTCAATGGCCCCTCCCGCGTGGCATCCTCCCACCCGTGATGCTCTGCCACGTGGCGTCCCCCCCCGGTGAGGCCCTACCCGGTGTCCTTCCCCTCCTTTTTGTGATGCCACGTGGCGTCCTTCCCTCCCCCGTGATGCCCCACGTGGTGTCCTTTCCCCTATTTTTTTTTTTTTTTTTTTCAGAGACAACTCTGGGCAGTTTTCTGCCAAATTTTTTTCCACAGCCTTTGACCGCGCTCAATCACGGATATTTTTTTTTCTGTCTTCTTTCTTCTTTCTTCTCTCTCCCTCACTTTTCTCTCTTTATAATCCCCTCCCCCGAACCCTTCTTCTGCACTCTATCATCTTTACCAACATACTCTCCACAACAATACAAACCAAAAAAATTTACGCTAGAAGATCGGTGAATTTTTCTTGAAATATATATCAAGTCACAGCAAGTAAGTATTTTGAATTTCCTTATAATTCAATGTTAGGTTTATACAAATCAGCGTATTACATTTATAGATTCCAAAATAGCGATTTTTTAGGGCTTCAAATATAGACAGTTTTTCACGAATTTATAAAAAATAGCTAGAGCTAGATTTTGCCAAAGTACAAAAAGAGACCCTAGTTATTTTTAAAGGATCTGTATCACGTAAAAATTTCAGATTTTTCCAAAGACTGGAAATGGGCTAACTGATACGGGGAACCTTGTAACTCTGCAGTGTATTTCAAAATATCAAGCTAGCGCGATTTCGCGCGAAAATTTTATGAGAACCCTAGGATGTTGGGAAGTTCTATTCCCCAGGAATTTGGGCCATTCCGAAGCCGTTACCTATTTTTTTGGCCGAACGGCCCTTTAAGCGCCCGATCCGGACACCGGTTCGGGAATTTTTGGCGAAACCTCCGTAAAATACTTTTTACGTCAAGAATGAATTCAGGAAGCGTAAAATAGCATTTCAAAGCACTTTTGAGATTTTCCGATGCCAGGGGGCATTTCGGTAATTCGCCGCCCAGAGAGGGGTATTTCGGTAATTTTACAGTGTTAAGTTTTTCGACGGACTTGTTAGTCCATAAATGTAAGCTAAGCACCTAAAAGGTTGTTTTGAAGCTGATTTGGGGCGTTGGGGTGATTATTAACCCCCGGGGGCATTTCAGTAATTTGCCGCCCACCGGGGGTATTTTAGTAACTGAACGTTGTAACACAACTGGAGGAAATAATTTTCAACACTATGTGTGTTCCTAGGGTGTAACACTATGTGTGTTTAATGCGAATACGAAACGTAATTGTCGCTAAAGGCGAAAACTTAACTAGACAATTTTTTCACGAATTTATAAACAATAGCTAGAGCTCGATTTTGCCAAAGTGCAAAAAAGAGACCCTAGTTATTTTTAAAGGATCTGTATCAGGTAACAATGTCAGATTTTTCCAAAGACTAGAAAGGGGTTAACTGATACGGGGAACCTTGTAACTCTGCAGTGTATTTTAAAATATCAAGCTAGCGCAATTTCGCGCGAAAATTTTATGAGAACCCTAAGATGTTGGGAAGTTTCATCCCCCAGGAATGCGGGCCATACCCACGCCGATACCAATTTTTTTGGACGAACGGCCCTCTAAGCGCTCGATCCGGACACCGGTTCTGGATTTTTGGGCGAAACCTCCGTAAAATACTTTTTAGGTCAAGAATGAATTCAGGGAGCCTAAAATAGCAATTCGAAGCACTTTCGAGATTTTCCGATGCCAGGGGGCATTTCGGTAATTCGCTGCCCCGAGCGGGGTATTCCGGTAATTTTACAGTGCTAAGTTTTTCAACGGACTTTTTAGTCCAGAAATGTAATTACAAAACCTGAAATGTTGTTTTGAATCCGATTTGGTGCGCTTGGGGGTGATAATGAATCCCCGGGGGCATTTCGGTAATTTGTCGCTCAGCCAGGGTCTTTTCGTAACTGAACGTTGTAACACAACTGGAGGAAATAATTTTCAACACTATGTGTGTTCTTAGGGTGTAACATTGTGTGTGTTTAATGCGAATACGAAACGTAATTGTCGCTAAAGGTGAAAAACTTAATTAGACAGTTTTTCACGAATTTATAAAAAATAGCTAGAGCTAGATTTTGCCAAAGTACAAAAAAAAGACCCTAGTTATTCTTAAGGGATTCGTTTCAGGTAAAAATTTCAGATTTTTTCAAAGACTGGAGAGGGGTTAAGTGATACGGGGAACCTTGTAACTCTGCAGTGTATTTTAAAATCTCAAGCTAGCGCGATTTAGCGCGAAAATTTTATGAGCACCCTAGGATGTTGGTAAGTTCTATTCCTCAAGAATTCGGGCCATTCCGAAGCCGTTACCTTTTTTTTGGCCGAACGGCCCTTTAAGCGCTCGATCCGGACATCGGTTCGGGATTTTTGGGCGAAACCTCCGTAAAATACTTTTTAGGTTAAGAATGAATTCAGGAAGCCTAAAATAGCATTTCGAAGCACTTTTGAGATTTTCCGATGCCATGGGGCATTTCGGTAATTCGCCGCCCCGAGAGGGGGTATTTCTGTAATTTTACAGTGCTAAGTTTTTCGTCGGTTTTTTAGTCCAGTAATGTAATTACAAAACCTGAAATGTTGTTTTGAATCTGATTTGGCGCGCTTGGGGGTGATAATGAATCCCGGGGGGCATTTCGATAATTTGTCGCTCAGCGAGGGTATTTTGGTAACTGAACGTTGTAACACAACTGGAGGAAATAATTTTCAACACTATGTGTGTTCTTAGGGTGTAACACTATGTGTGTTTAATGTGAATACGAAACGTAATTGTCGCTAAAGGTGAAAACTTAATGAGACATTTTTTCACGAATTTATAAAAAAATAGCTAGAGCTAGATTTTGCCAAAGTACAAAAAAGAGACCCTAGTTATTCTTAAAGGATCTGTCTCAGGTAACAATTTCAGATTTTTCCAAAGACTGGAAATGGATTACCTGATACAGGGAACCTTGTAACTCTACATTGTATTTTAAAATATCAAGCTAGCGCAATTTCGCGCGAAAATTTTATGAGAACCCTAGGATGTTGGGAAGTTCCATTCCCCAGGAATTTGGGCCATTCCGAAGCCGTTACCTATTTTTTTGGCCGAACGGCCCTTTAAGCGCTCGATCCGGACACCGGTTCGGGATTTTCGGGCGAAACCTCCTTAAAATACTTTTTAGGTCAAGAATGAATTCAGGAAGCCTAAAATAGCATTTCGAAGCACTTTTGAGATTTTCCGATGCCAGGGGGCATTTCGGTAATTCGCCGCCCCGAGCGGGGGTATTCCGGTAATTTTACAGTACTAAGTTTTTCGACGGACTATCTAGTCCAGAAATGTAATTACAAAACCTGAAATGTTGTTCCGAAGCTGATTTGGCGCCCGCGTAGGGGTGATAATGAATCCTCGGGGGCATTTCGGTAATTTGTCGCTCAACGAGGGTATTTTCGTAACTGAACGTTGTAACACAACTGGAGGAAATAATTTTCAACACTATGTGTGTTCTTAGGGTGTGACGCTATGTGTGTTTAATGCGAATACGAAACGTAATTGTCGCTAAAGGTGAAAACTTAATTAGAACGTTTTTCACGAATTTATAAAAAATAGCTAGAGCTAGATTTTGCCAAAGCACAAAAAAGAGACCCTAGTTATTCTTAAAGGATTCGTCTCAGGTAAAAATTTCAAATTTTTCCAAAGACTGGAAAGGGGTTAACTGGTACGGGGAAACTTGTAACTCTGCAGTGTGTTGTAATATGTCAAGCTGGCGCGATTTCGCGCGAAAATTTTATGAGAACCCTAGGAGGTTGGGAAATTCCATTTCCCAGGAATTCGGGCCATTCCGAAGCCGTTACCTTTTTTTTGGCCGAACGGCCCTTTAAGCGCTCGATCCGAACACCGGTTCAAGATTTTTGGACAAAACCTCCGTAAAATACTTTTTAATTCAAGAATGAATTCAGGGAGCCTAAAATAGCAATTCGAAGCACTTTCGAGATTTTCCGATGCCACGGGGCAATTCGGTAATTCGCCGCCCGAGCGGGGTATTCCGGTAATTTTACAGTGCTAAGTTTTTCGAGGGACTTTTTAGTCCAGAAATGTAATTACAAAACCTGAAATGTTGTTTTGAATCTAATTTGGCGCGCCTGGGGGTGATAATGAATCCCCAAGGGCATTTCGGTAATTTGTCGCTCAGCGAGGGTATTTTGGTAACTGGACGTTGTAACACAACTGGAGGAAATAATTTTCAACACTATGTGTGTTCTTAGGGTGTGACACTATGTGTGTTTAATGCGAATACGAAACATAATTGTCGCTAAAGGTGAAAACTTAATTAGACAGTTTTTCACGAATTTATAAAAAATAGCTAGAGCTAGATTTTTCCAAAGTACAAAAAAGAGACCCTAGTTATTATTAAAGGATTCGTCTCAGGTAAAAATTTCAGATTTTTCCAAAGACTGGAAAGGGGTTAACTGATACGGGGAATCTTGTAACTCTGCAGTGTATTTTAAAATAACAAGCTAGCGCGATTTCGCACGAAAATTTTATGAGAACCCTAGGATGTTGGGAAGTTCCATTCCCCAGGAATTCGGGCCATTCCGAAGCCGTTACCTTTTTTTTGGCCGAACGACCCTTTAAGCGCTCGATCCGGACACCGGTTCGGGATTTTTGGGGGAAACCTCCGTAAAATACTTTTTAAGTCAAGAATGAATTCAGGGAGCCTAAAATAGCAATTCGAAGCACTTTCGAGATTTTTCGATGCCAGGGCGCATTTCGGTAATTCACTGCCCCGAGAGGGGTATTTCGGTAATTTTACAGTGCTAAGTTTTTCGACGAACTTTTAGTCCAGAAATGTAATTACAAAACCTGAAATGTTGTTTTGAAGCTGATTTGGCGCGCTTGAGGGTGATAAGGAATCCCCGGGGGCATTTCGGTAATTTGTCGCTCAACGAGGGTATTTTCGTAACTGAACGTTGTATCACAACTGGTGGAAATAATTTTCAACACTATGTGTGTTCTAAGGGTGTGACGCTATGTGTGTTTAATGCGAATACGAAACGTAATTGTCGCTAAAGGAGAAAACTTAATTAGACAGTTTTTCACGAATTTATAAAAAATAGCTAGAGCTAGATTTTGCCAAAGCACAAAAAAGAGACCCTAGTTATTCTTAAAGGATTCGTCTCAGGTAAACATTTCAAATTTTTTCAAAGACTGGAAAGGGGTTAACTGATACGGGGAACCTTGTAACTCTGCAGTGTATTTTAAAATATCAAGCTAGCGCGATTTCGCGCGAAAATTTTATGAGAAACCTAGGATGTTGGGAAATTCCGAAGCCGTTACCTTTTTTTTGGCCGAACGGCCCTTTAAGCGCTCGATCCGGACACCGGTTCGAGATTTTTGGGCAAAACCTCCGTAAAATACTTTTTAGATCAAGAATAAATTCAGGGAGCCTAAAATAGCAATTCGAAGCACTTTCGAGATTTTCCGATGCCACGGGGCATTTCGGTAATTCGCCGCCCGAGCGAGGTATTCCGGTAATTTTACAGTGCTATGTTTTTCGACGGACTTTTTAGTCCAGAAATGTAATTTCAAAACCTGAAATGTTGTTTTGAATCTGATGTAGCGCGCTTGGGGGTGATAATGAATCCCGGTGGGCATTTCGATAATTTGTCGTTCAGCGAGGGCCTTTTGGGAACTGAACGTTGTAGCACAACTGGAGGAAGAAATTTTCAACACTATGTGTGTTCTTAGGGGTGACACTATGTGTGTTTAATGTGAATACGAAACGTAATTGTCGCTAAAGGTGAAAACTTAATGAGACATTTTTTCACAAATTTATAAAAAATAGTTAGAGCTAGATTTTGCCAAAGTACAAAAAACACACCCTAGTTATTCTTAAAGGATTCGTCTCAGGTAAAAATTTCAGATTTTTCCAAAAACTGGAAATGGGTTAACTGATACGAGGAACCTTGTAACTCTACAGTGTATTTTAAAATATCAAGCTAGCGCGATTTTCGCGAAAATTTTATGAGAACCCTAGGATGTTGGGAAGTTCCGAAGCCGTTACCTATTTTTTGGCCGAACGGCCCTTTAAGCGCTCGATCCGGACACCGGTTGGAGATTTTTGGGCAAAACCTCCGTAAAATACTTTTTAGATCAAGAATAAATTCAGGGAGCCTAAAATAGCAATTCGAAGCACTTTCGAGATTTTTCGATGCCACGGAGCATTTCGGTAATTCGCCGCCCGAGCGGGGTATTCCGGTAATTTTACAGTGCTAAGTTTTTCGACGGACTTTTTAGTCCAGAAATGTAATTTCAAAACCTGAAATGTTGTTTTGAATCTGATGTAGCGCGCTTGGGGGTGATAATGAATCCCCGGGGGCATTTCGATAATTTGTCGCTCAGCGAGGGTATTTTCGTAACTGAACCTTGTAACACAACTGGAGGAAATAATTTTCAACACTATGTGTGTTCTTAGGGTGTGACGCTACGTGTGTTTAATGCGAATACGTAACGTAATTGTCGCTAAAGGTGAAAACTTAATTAGACAGTTTTTCACGAATTTATAAAAAATAGCTAGAGCTAGATTTTGCCAAAGTGCAAAAAAGAGACCTTAGTTATTCTTAAAGGATTCGTCTCAGGTAAAAATTTCAGATTTTTCCAAAGACTGGAAATGGGTTAACTGATACGGGGAACCTTGTAACTCTACAGTGTATTTTAAAATAGCAACCTAACGCGATTTCGCGCAAAAATTTTATGAGAACCCTAGGATGTTGGGAAATTCCATTCCCCTGGAATTCGGGCCATTCCGAAGTCGTTACCTATTTTTTTGGCCGAACGACCCTTTAAGCGCTCGATCCGGACACTGGTTCGGGATTTTTGGGCGAAACCTCCGTAAAATACTTTTTAGGTGAAGAATGAATTCAGGGGGCCTAAAATAGAAATTCGAAGCACTTTCGAGATTTTCCGATGCCAGGGGGCATTTCGGTAATTCGCCGCCCCGAGCGGGGTATTTCAGTAATTTTACAGTGCTAAGTTTTTCGACGGACTTTTTAGTCCAAAAATGTAATTACAAAACCTGAAATGTTGTTTTGAATCTGATTTGGCGCGCGTGGGGGTGATAATGAATCCTCGGGGGCATTTCGGTAATTTGTCGCTCAACGAGGGTATTTTCGTAACCGAACGTTGTAACACAACTGGAGGAAATAATTTTCAACACTATGTGTGTTCTTAGGGTGTGACGCTATGTGTGTTTAATGCGAATACGAAACGTAATTGTCGCTAAAGGTGAAAACTTAATTAGAAAGTTTTTCACGAATTTATAAAAAATAGCTAGAGCTAGATTTTGCCAAAGCACAAAAAAGAGACCCTAGTTATTCTTAAAGGATTCGTCTCAGGTAAAAATTTCAAATTTTTCCAAAGACTGGAAAGGAGTTAACTGATACGGGGAACCTTGTAACTCTGCAGTGTATTTTAAAATAACAAGCTAGCGCGATTTCGCGCGAAAATTTCATGAGAACCCTAGGATGTTGGGAATTATTCACTAGGAATGTTCGATTCGCGCGATTCGCGCGAAAATTTTATGAGAACCCTAGGATGTTGGATTCCATTTCCCAGGAATTCGGGCCATTCCGAAGCCGTTACCTTTTTTGGCCGAACGGCCCTTTAAGCGCTCGATCCGGACACCGGTTCGGGATTTTTGGGCAAAACCTCCGTAAAATACTTTTTAAGTCAAGAATGAATTCAGGGAGCCTAAAATAGCAATTCGAAGCACTTTCGAGATTTTCCGATGCCACGGGGCATTTCGGTAATTCGCCGCCCGAGCGGGGTATTCCGGTAATTTTACAGTGCTAAGTTTTTCGAGGGACTTTTTAGTCCAGAAATGTAATTACAAAACCTGAAATGTTGTTTTGAATCTGATTTGGCGCGCTTGGGGGTGATAATGAATCCCCGGGGGCATTTCGGTAATTTGTCGCTCAGCGAGGGTATTTTCGTAACTGAACGTTGTAACACAACTGGAGGAAATAATTTTCAACACTATGTGTGTTCTTAGGGTGTGACACTATGTGTGTTTAATGCGAATACGAAACATAATTGTCGCTAAAGGTGAAAACTTAATTAGACAATTTTTCACGAATTTATAAAAAATAGCTAGAGGTAGATTTTGCCAAAGTACAAAAAATAGACCCTAGTTATTCTTAAAGGATTCGTCTCAGGTAAAAATTTCAGATTTTTCCAAAGACTGGAAAGGAGTTAACTGATACGGGGAACCTTGTAACTCTGCAGTGTATTTTAAAATATCAAGCTAGCGCGATTTCGCGCGAAATTTTATGAGAACCCTAGGATGTTGGGAAATTCCATTCACTAGGAATTCGGGGCATTCGAAGCCGTTACCTTTTTTTTGGCCGAACGACCCTTTAAGCGCTCGATCCGGACACCGGTTCGGGATTTTTGGGCGAAACCTCCGTAAAATACTTTTTAAGTCAAGAATGAATTCAGGGAGCCTAAAATAGCAATTCGAAGCAATTTCGAGATTTTCCAATGCCAGGGGGCATTTCGGTAATTCACCGCCCCGAGCGGGGTATTCCGGTAATTTTACAGTGCTAAGTTTTTCGACGGACTTTTTAGTCCAGAAATGTAATTACAAAACCTGAAATGTTGTTTTGAATCTGATTTGGCGCGCTTGGGGGTGATAATGAATCCCCGGGGGCATTTCGGTAATTTGTCGCTCAACGAGGGTATTTTCGTAACTGAACGTTGTAACACAACTGGAGGAAATAATTTTCAACACTATGTGTGTTCTTAGGGTGTGACGCTATGTGTGTTTAATGCGAATACGAAACGTAATTGTCGCTAAAGGAGAAAACTTAATATAGACAGGTTTTCACGAATTTATAAAAAATATCTAGAGCTAGATTTTGCCAAAGTGCAAAAAAGAAACCCTAGTTATTCTTAAGGATCTGTGTGAGGTAAAAATTTCAGATTTTTCCAAAGACTGGAAAGGGGTTAACTGATACGGGGAACCTTGTAACTCTACAGTGTATTTTAAAATATCAAGCTAGCACGATTTCACGCAAAAATTTTATGAGAACCCTAGAATGTTGGGAAGTTCCATTCCCCAGGAATTCGGGCCATTCCAAAGTCGTTACCTATTTTTTTGGCCGAACGACCCTTTAAGCGCTCGATCCGGACACTGGTTCGGGATTTTTGGGCGAAACCTCCGTAAAATACTTTTTAGATCAAGAATGAATTCAGGAAGCCTAAAATAGCATTTCGAAGCACTTTTGAGATTTTCCGATGCCATGGAGTATTTCGGTAATTCGTCGCCCCGAGAGGGGTATTTCGGTAATTTTACAGTGCTAAGTTTTTCAATGGACTTTTTAGTCCAGAAATGTAATTAAAAAACCTGAAATTTTGTTTTGAATCTGATTTGGCGCGCTTGGGGGTGATAATGAATCCTCGGGGGCATTTCGGTAATTTGTCGCTCAACGAGGGTATTTTCGTAACTGAACGTTGTAACACAACTGGAGGCAATAATTTTTAACACGATATGTGTTCCTCGGGTGTAACACTATGTGTGTTTAATGCGAATACGAAACGTAATTGTCGCTAAAGGTGAAAACTTAATTAGACAGTTTTTCACGAATTTATAAAAAATAGCTAGAGCTAGATTTTGCCAAAGTGCAAAAAAGAGACCTTAGTTATTCTTAAAGGATCTGTCTCAGGTAAAAATTTCAGATTTTTCCAAAAACTGGAAATGGGTTAACTGATACGGGGAACCTTGTAACTCTACAGTGTATTTTAAAATATCAAGCTAGCACGATTTCACGCAAAAATTTTATGAGAACCCTAGAATGTTGGGAAGTTCCATTCCCCAGGAATTCGGGCCATTCCAAAGTCGTTACCTATTTTTTTGGCCGAACGACCCTTTAAGCGCTCGATCCGGACACCGGTTCGGGATTTTGGGGCGAAACCTCCGTAAAATACTTTTTAAGTCAAGAATGAATTCTGGGAGCCTAAAATAGCAATTCGAAGCACTTTCGAGATTTTTCGATGCCAGGGGGCATTTCGGTAATTCGCCGCCCCGAGCGGGGTATTCCGGTAATTTTACAGTGCTAAGTTTTTCGACGGACTTTTTAGTCCAAAAATGTAATTACAAAACCTGAAATGTTGTTTTGAATCTGATTTGGCGCGCGTGGGGGTGATAATGAATCCTCGGGGGCATTTCGGTAATTTGTCGCTCAACGAGGGTATTTTCGTAACTGAACGTTGTAACACAACTGGAGGAAATAATTTTCAACACTATGTGTGTTCTTAGGGTGTGACGCTATATGTGTTTAATGCGAATACGAAACGTAATTGTCGCTAAAGGTGAAAACTTAATTAGAAAGTTTTTCACGAATTTATAAAAAATAGCTAGAGCTAGATTTTGCCAAAGCACAAAAAAGAGACCTTAGTTATTCTTAAAGGATCTGTCTCAGGTAAAAATTTCAAAATTTTCCAAAGACTGGAAAGGGGTTAACGAAAGGGGTTAACTGATACGGGGAACCTTGTAACTCTACAGTGTATTTTAAAATATCAAGCTAGCACGATTTCACGCAAAAATTTTATGAGAACCCTAGCATGTTGGGAAGTTCCATTGCCCAGGAATTCGGGCCATTCGAACCTTTACCTTTTTTGGCCGAACGGCCCTTTAAGCGCTCGATCCGGACACCGGTTCAAGATTTTTGGGCAAAACCTCCGTAAAATACTTTTTAAGTCAAGAATGAATTCAGCGAGCCTAAAATAGCAATTCGAAGCACCTTCGAGATTTTCCGATGCCACGGGGCAATTCGGTAATTCGTCGCCCGAGCGGGGTATTTCGGTAATTTTACAGTGCTAAGTTTTTCGACGGACTTTTTAGTCCATAATGTAATTTCAAAACCTGAAATGTTGTTTTGAATCTAATTGGCGCGCCTGGGGGTGATAATCCCCGGGGGCATTTCGGTAATTTGTCGCTCAGCGAGGGTATTTTCGTAACTGAACGTTGTAACACAACTGGAGGAAATAATTTTCAACACTATGTGTGTTCTTAGGGTGTGACACTATGTGTGTTTAATGCGAATACGAAACATAATTGTCGCTAAAGGTGAAAACTTAATTAGACAATTTTTCACGAATTTATAAAAAATAGCTAGAGGTAGATTTTGCCAAAGT
>JAVXUO010003014.1:0-10770 GCA_033065855.1 Escallonia rubra
TGTTCTTAGGGTGTGACGCTATGTGTGTTTAATGTGAATACGAAACGTAATTGTCGCTAAAGGTGAAAACTTAATGAGACATTTTTTCACAAATTTATAAAAAATAGTTAGAGCTAGATTTTGCCAAAGTACAAAAAAGAGACCCTAGTTATTCTTAAAGGATTCGTCTCAGGTAAAAATTTCAGATTTTTCCAAAGACTGGAAAGGGGTTAACTGATACGGGGAACCTTGTAACTCTGCAGTGTATTTTAAAATATCAAGCTGGCGCGATTTCGCGCGAAAATTTTATGAGAACCCTAGGATGTTGGGGAAATTCCGAAGCCGTTACCTTTTTTTTGGCCGAACGGCCCTTTAAGCGCTCGATCCGGACACCGGTTCGAGATTTTTGGGCAAAACCTCCGTAAAATACTTTTTAGATCAAGAATAAATTCAGGGAGCCTAAAATAGCAATTCGAAGCACTTTCGAGATTTTCCGATGCCACGGGGCATTTCGGTAATTCGCCGCCCGAGCGGGGTATTCCGGTAATTTTACAGTGCTAAGTTTTTCGACGGACTTTTTAGTCCAAAAATGTAATTACAAAACCTGAAATGTTGTTTTGAATCTGATTTGGCGCGCGTGGTGGTGATAATGAATCCCCGGGTGCATTCCGTTAATTTGTCGCTCAGCGAGGGTATTTTGGTAACTGAACGTTGTAACACAACTGAAGGAAATAATTTTCAACACTATGTGTGTTCTTAGGGTGTGACACTATGTGTGTTTAATGCGAATACGAAACGTAATTGTCGCTAAAGGTGAAAACTTAATTAGACAGTTTTTTCACGAATTTATAAAAAATAGCTAGAGCTAGATTTTGCCAAAGTGCAAAAAAAGGGACCCTAGTTATTCTTAAAGGATCTGTCTCAGGTAAAAATTTCAGATTTTTCCAAATACTGGAAAGGGGTTAACTGATACGGGGAACCTTGTAACTCTGCAGTGTATTTTAAAATATCAAGCTAGCGCGATTTCGCGCGAAAATTTTATGAGAACCCTAGGATGTTGGGAAGTTCCATTCCTCAGGAATTCGGGCCATTCCGAAGCCGTTACCTATTTTTTGGCCGAACGGCCCTTTAAGCGCTCGATCCGGACACCGGCTCGAGATTTTTGGGCAAAACCTCCGTAAAATACTTTTTAGGTCAAGAATGAATTCAGGGAGCCTAAAATAGCAATTCGAAGCACTTTCGAGATTTTCCGATGCCACGGGGCATTTCGGTAATTCGCCGCCCGAGCGGGGTATTCCGGTAATTTTACAGTGCTAAGTTTTTCGACGGACTTTTTAGTCCAGAAATGTAATTTCAAAACCTGAAATGTTGTTTTGAATCTGATTTGGCGCGCTTGGGGGTGATAATGAATCCCGGGGGGCATTTCGATAATTTGTCGCTCAGCGAGGGTATTTTGGTAACTGAACGTTGTAACACAACTGGAGGAAATAATTTTCAACACTATGTGTGTTCTTAGGGTGTAACACTATGTGTGTTTAATGTGAATACGAAACGTAATTGTCGCTAAAGGTGAAAACTTAATGAGACATTTTTTCACGAATTTATAAAAAAATAGCTAGAGCTAGATTTTGCCAAAGTACAAAAAAGAGACCCTAGTTATTCTTAAAGGATTCGTCTCAGGTAAAAATTTCAGATTTTTCCAAAGACTGGAAAGGGGTTAACTGATACGGGGAACCTTGTAACTCTGCAGTGTATTTTAAAATATCAAGCTAGCGCGATTTCGCGCGAAAATTTTATGAGAAACCTAGGATGTTGGGAAATTCCATTCCCCTGGAATTCGGGCCATTCCGAAGCCGTTACCTTTTTTTGGCCGAACGGCCCTTTAAGCGCTCGATCCGGACACCGGTTCGAGATTGTGGGGAAAAACCTCCGTAAAATACTTTTTAGATCAAGAATAAATTCAGGGAGCCTAAAATAGCAATTCGAAGCACTTTCGAGATTTTCCGATGCCACGGGGCATTTCGGTAATTCGCCGCCCGAGCGGGGTATTCCGGTAATTTTACAGTGCTAAGTTTTTCGACGGACTTTTTAGTCCAGAAATGTAATTTCAAAACCTGAAATGTTGTTTTGAATCTGATTTGGCGCGCTTGGGGGTGATAATGAATCCCCGGGGGCATTTCGATAATTTGTCGCTCAACGAGGGTATTTTCGTAACTGAACGTTGTAACACAACTGGAGGAAATAATTTTCAACACTATGTGTGTTCTTAGGGTGTGACGCTATGGGTGTTTAAAGCGAAAACGAAACGTAATTGTAGCTAAAGGTGAAAACTTAATTAGACAATTTTTCACGAATTTATAAAAAATAGCTAGAGCTAGATTTTGCCAAAGTACAAAAAAGAGACCCTAGTTATTCTTAAAGGATTCGTCTCAGGTAAAAATTTCAGATTTTTCCAAAGACTGGAAAGGGGTTAACTGATGCGGGGAACCTTGTAACTCTAGAGTGTATTTTAAAATATCAAGCTAGCGCGATTTCGCGCGAAAATTTTATGAGAACCCTAGGATGTTGGGAAATTCCATTCCGAAGCCGTTACCTATTTTTTTTGCCGAACGACCCTTTAAGCGCTCGATCCGGTCACCGGTTCGGCATTTTTTGGCAAAACTTCCGTCAACTACTTTTTAGTTCAAGAATGAATTCAGGGAGCCTAAAATAGCAATTCGAAGCACTTTCGAGATTTTCCGATGCCACGGGGCATTTCGGTAATTCGCCGCCCGAGCGGGGTATTCCGGTAATTTTACAGTGCTAAGTTTTTCGACGGACTTTTTAGTCCAGAAATGTAATTTCAAAACCTGAAATGTTGTTTTGAATCTGATTTGGCGCGCTTGGGGGTGATAATGAATCCCCGGGGGCATTTCGATAATTTGTCGCTCAACGAGGGTATTTTCGTAACTGAACGTTGTAACACAACTGGAGGAAATAATTTTCAACACTATGTGTGTTCTTAGGGTGTGACGCTATGTGTGTTTAATGCGAATACGAAACGTAATTGTCGCTAAAGGTGAAAACTTAATTAGAAAGTTTTTCACGAATTTATAAAAAATAGCTAGAGCTAGATTTTGCCAAAGTACAAAAAAGAGACCCTAGTTATTCTTAAAGGATCTGTCTCAGGTAAAAATTTTAGATTTTTCCAAAGACTGGAAAGGGGTTAACTGATACGGGGAACATTGTAACTCTACAGTGTATTTTAAAATATCAAGCTAGCGCGATTTCGCGGGAAAATTTTATGAGAACCCTAGGATGTTGGGAAATTCCGAAGCCGTTACCTTTTTTTTGGCCGAACGGCCCTTTAAGCGCTCGATCCGGACACCGGTTCGAGATTTTTGGGCAAAACCTCCGTAAAATACTTTTTAGATCAAGAATAAATTCAGGGAGCCTAAAATAGCAATTCGAAGCACTTTCGAGATTTTCCGATGCCACGGGGCATTTCGGTAATTCGCCGCCCGAGCGGGGTATTCCGGTAATTTTACAGTGCTAAGTTTTTCGACGGACTTTTTAGTCCAGAAATGTAATTTCAAAACCTGAAATGTTGTTTTGAATCTGATTTGGCGCGCTTGGGGGTGAGAATGAATCCCCGGGGGCATTTCGATAATGTGTCGCTCAGCGAGGGTATTTTTGAACGTTGTAACACAACTGGAGGAAATAATTTTCAACACTATGTGTGTTCTTAGGGTGTGACACTATGTGTGTTTAATGCGAATACGAAACGTAATTGTCGCTAAAGGTGAAAACTTAATTAGACAGTTTTTTCACGAATTTATAAAAAATAGCTAGAGCTAGATTTTGCCAAAGTACAAAAAAGAGAGCCTAGTTATTCTTAAAGGATTCGTCTCAGGTAAAAATTTCAGATTTTTCCAAAGACTGGAAAGGGGTTAACTGATACGGGGAACCTTATAAGTTTGTAGTGTAATTTAAAATATCAAGCTAGAGCGATTTCCCGCCAAACTTTTATAAGAACCCTAGGATGTTGGGAAGTTCCATTCCCCAGGAATGCGGGCCATTCCGAGGACGTTACCTCTTTTTTTGGCCGAACGGCCCTTTAAGCGCTCGATCCGGACACCGGTTCGGGATTTTTGGGCAAAACCTCCGTAAAATACTTTTTAGGTCAAGAATGAATTCAGGGAGGCTAAAATAGCAATTCGAAGCACTTTCGAGATTTTCCGATGCCACGGGGCATTTCGGTAATTCGCCGCCCGAGCGGGGTATTCCGGTAATTTTACAGTGCTAAGTTTTTCGACGGACTTTTTAGTCCAGAAATGTAATTTCAAAACCTGAAATGTTGTTTTGAATCTGATTTGGCGCGCTTGGGGGTGATAATGAATCCCCGGGGGCATTTCGGTAATTTGTCGCTCAACGAGGGTATTTTCGTAACTGAACGTTGTAACACAACTGGAGGAAATAATTTTCAACACTATGTGTGTTCTTAGGGTGTGACGCTATGTGTGTTTAATGTGAATACGAAACGTAATTGTAGCTAAAGGTGAAAACTTAATTAGACAATTTTTCACGAATTTATAAAAAATAGCTAGAGCTAGATTTTGCCAAAGTACAAAAAAGAGACCCTAGTTATTCTTAAAGGATTCGTCTCAGGTAAAAATTTCAGATTTTTCCAAAGACTGGAAAGGGGTTAACTGATACGGGGAACCTTGTAACTCTAGAGTGTATTTTAAAATATCAAGCTAGCGCGATTTCGCGCGAAAATTTTATGAGAACCCTAGGATGTTGGGAAATTCCATTCCGAAGCCGTTACCTTTTTTTTGGCCGAACGACCCTTTAAGCGCTCGATCCGGACACCGGTTCGGGATTTTTGGGCAAAACTTCCGTAAAATACTTTTTAGGTCAAGAATGAATTCAGGGAGCCTAAAATAGCAATTCGAAGCACTTTCGAGATTTTCCGATGCCACGGGGCATTTCGGTAATTCGCCGCCCGAGCGGGGTATTCCGGTAATTTTACAGTGCTAAGTTTTTCGACGGACTTTTTAGTCCAGAAATGTAATTTCAAAACCTGAAATGTTGTTTTGAATCTGATGGCGCGCTTGGGGGTGATAATGAATGGGCATTTCGATAATTTGTCGCTCAGCGAGGGTATTTTCGTAACTGAACGTTGTAAGACAACTGGAGGAAATAATTTTCAACACTATGTGTGTTCTTAGGGTGTGACGCTATGTGTGTTTAATGCGAATACGCAACGTAATTGTCGCTAAAGGTGAAAACTTAATTAGACAGTTTTTCACGAATTTATAAAAAATAGCTAGAGCTAGATTTTGCAAAAGTACAAAAATGAGCCTAGTTATTCTTAAAGGATTCGTCTCAGGTAAAAATTTCAGATTTTTCCAAAGACTGGAAAGGGGTTAACTGATACGGGGAACCTTGTAACTCTGCGTGTATTTTAAAATCTCTGGCGCGATTTCGCGCGAAAATTTTATGAGAACCCTAGGATGTTGGGAAATTCCGAAGCCGTTACCTTTTTTTGGCCGAACGGCCCTTTAAGCGCTCGATCCGGACACCGGTTCGGGATTTTTGGGCAAAACCTCCGTAAAATACTTTTTAGGTCAAGAATGAATTCAGGGAGCCTAAAATAGCAATTCGAAGCACTTTCGAGATTTTCCGATGCCACGGGGCATTTCGGTAATTCGCCGCCCGAGCGGGGTATTCCGGTAATTTTACAGTGCTAAGTTTTTCGACGGACTTTTTAGTCCAGAAATGTAATTTCAAAACCTGAAATGTTGTTTTGAATCTGATTTGGCGCGCTTGGGGGTGATAATGAATCCCCGGGGGCATTTCGATAATTTGTCGCTCAGCGAGGGTATTTTCGTAACTGAACGTTGTAACACAACTGGAGGAAATAATTTTCAACACTATGTGTGTTCTTAGGGTGTGACACTATGTGTGTTTAATGCGAATACGAAACGTAATTGTCCCTAAAGGTGAAAACTTAATTAGACAGTTTTTTCACGAATTTATAAAAAATAGCTAGAGCTAGATTTTGCCAAAGTACAAAAAAGAGAGCCTAGTTATTCTTAAAGGATTCGTATCAGGTAAAAATTTCAGATTTTTCCAAAGACTGGAAAGGGGTTAACTGATACGGGGAACCTTGTAACTCTGCAGTGTATTTTACAATATCAAGCTAGCGCGATTTCGCGCGAAAATTTTATGAGAACCCTAGGATGTTGGGAAATTCCATTCCCCTGGAATTCGGGCCATTCCGAAGCCGTTACCTTTTTTTTGGCCGAACGGCCCTTTAAGCGCTCGATCCGGACACCGGTTCGGGATTTTTGGGCAAAACCTCCGTAAAATACTTTTTAGGTCAAGAATGAATTCAGGGAGCCTAAAATAGCAATTCGAAGCACTTTCGAGATTTTCCGATGCCACGGGGCATTTCGGTAATTCGCCGCCCGAGCGGGGTATTCCGGTAATTTTACAGTGCTAAGTTTTTCGACGGACTTTTTAGTCCAGAAATGTAATTTCAAAACCTGAAATGTTGTTTTGAATCTGATTTGGCGCGCTTGGGGGTGATAATGAATCCCCGGGGGCATTTCGATAATTTGTCGCTCAACGAGGGTATTTTCGTAACTGAACGTTGTCACTCAACTGGAGGACATAGTTTTCAACGCTATGTGTGTTGCCAGGGTGTAACACTATGTGTGTTTAATTCGAATACGAAACGTAATTGTCGCTAAAGGTGAAAACTTAATTAGACAAATTTTCACGAATTTATAAAAAAAAGCTAGAACTAAATTTTGCCAAAGTACAAAAAAGAGACCCTAGTTATTTTTAAAGGATTCGTCTCAGGTAAAAATTTCATATTTTTCCAAAGACTGGAAAGGGGTTAACTGATACGGGGAACCTTGTAACTCTGCAGTGTATTTTAAAATATCAACCTAGCGCGATTTTGCGCGAAAATTTTATGAGAACCCTAAGATGTTTGGGGAATTCGGGCCATTCCGAAGCCGTTACCTATTTTTTGGCCGAACGGCCCTTTAAGCGCTCGATCCGGACACCGGTTCGGGATTTTTGGGCAAAACCTCCGTAAAATACTTTTTAGGTCAAGAATGAATTCAGGGAGCCTAAAATAGCAATTCGAAGCACTTTCGAGATTTTCCGATGCCACGGGGCATTTCGGTAATTCGCCGCCCGAGCGGGGTATTCCGGTAATTTTACAGTGCTAAGTTTTTCGACGGACTTTTTAGTCCAGAAATGTAATTTCAAAACCTGAAATGTTGTTTTGAATCTGATTTGGCGCGCTTGGGGGTGATAATGAATCCCCGGGGGCATTTCGATAATTTGTCGCTCAGCGAGGGTATTTTCGTAACTGAACGTTGTAACACAACTGGAGGAAATAATTTTCAACACTATGTGTGTTCCTAAGGTGTAACACTATGTGTGTTTAATGTGAATACGAAACGTAATTGTAGCTAAAGGTGAAAACTTAATTAGACAATTTTTCACGAATTTATAAAAAATAGCTAGAGCTAGATTTTGCCAATGTACAAAAAATAGACCGTAGTTATTCTTAAAGGATTCGTCTCAGGTAAAAATTTCAGATTTTTCCAAAGACTGGAAAGGGGTTAACTGATACGGGGAACATTGTAACTCTACAGTGTATTTTAAAATATCAAGCTAGCGCGATTTCGCACGAAAATTTTATGAGAACCCTAGGATGTTGGGAAATTCCATTCCGAAGCCGTTACCTATTTTTTTGGCCGAACGACCCTTTAAGCGCTCGATCCGGACACCGGTTCGGGATTTTTGGGCAAAACTTCCGTAAAATACTTTTTAGGTCAAGAATGAATTCAGGAAGCCTAAAATAGCATTTCGAAGCACTTTTGTGTTTTTCCGATGCCACGGGCCATTTCGGTAATTCGCCGCCCGAGCGGGGTATTCCGGTAATTTTACAGTGCTAAGTTTTTCGACGGACTTTTTAGTCCAGAAATGTAATTTCAAAACCTGAAATGTTGTTTTGAATCTGATTTGGCGCGCTTGGGGGTGATAATGAATCCCCGGGGGCATTTCGATAATTTGTCGCTCAACGAGGGTATTTTCGTAACTGAACGTTGTAACACAACTGGAGGAAATAATTTTCAACACTATGTGTGTTCTTAGGGTGTGACGCTATGTGTGTTTAATGCGAATACGAAACGTAATTGTCGCTAAAGGTGAAAACTTAATTAGACAGTTTTTCACGAATTTATAAAAAATAGCTAGAGCTAGATTTTGCCAAAGTGCAAAAAAGAGACCTTAGTTATTCTTAAAGGATCTGTCTCAGGTAAAAATTTCAAAATTTTCCAAAGACTGGAAAGGGGTTAACTGATACGGGGAACCTTGTAACTCTACAGTGTATTTTAAAATATCAAGCTGGCGCGATTTCGCGCGAAAATTTTATGAGAACCCTAGGATGTTGGGAAATTCCGAAGCCGTTACCTTTTTTTTGGCCGAACGGCCCTTTAAGCGCTCGATCCGGACACCGGTTCGGGATTTTTGGGCAAAACCTCCGTAAAATACTTTTTAGGTCAAGAATGAATTCAGGGAGCCTAAAATAGCAATTCGAAGCACTTTCGAGATTTTCCGATGCCATGGGGCATTACGGTAATTCGCCGCCCGAGCGGGGTATTCCGGTAATTTTACAGTGCTAAGTTTTTCGACGGACTTTTTAGTCCAGAAATGTAATTTCAAAACCTGAAATGTTGTTTTGAATCTGATTTGGCGCGCTTGGGGGTGATAATGAATCCCCGGGGGGCATTTCGATAATTTGTCGCTCAGCGAGGGTATTTTGGTAACTGAACGTTGTAACACAACTGGAGGAAATAATTTTCAACACTATGTGTGTTCTTAGGGTGTAACACTATGTGTGTTTAATGCGAATACGAAACGTAATTGTCACTAAAGGTGAAAACTTAATTAGACAGTTTTTTCACGAATTTATAAAAAATAGCTAGAGCTAGATTTTGCCAAAGTGCAAAAAAGAGAGCCTAGTTATTCTTAAAGGATTCGTCTCAGGTAAAAATTTCAGATTTTTCCAAAGACTGGAAAGGGGTTAACTGATACGGGGAACCTTATAAGTTTGTAGTGTAATTTAAAATATCAAGCTAGAGCGATTTCCCGCCAAACTTTTATAAGAACCCTAGGATGTTGGGAATTCCATTCCCCTGGAATTCGGGCCATTCCGATGCCGTTACCTATTTTTTGGCCGAACGGCCCTTTAAGCGCTCGATCCGTACACCGGTTCGAGATTTTTGGGCAAAACCTCCGTAAAATACTTTTTAGGTCAAGAATGAATTCAGGGAGGCTAAAATAGCAATTCGAAGCACTTTCGAGATTTTCCGATGCCACGGGGCATTTCGGTAATTCGCCGCCCGAGCGGGGTATTCCGGTAATTTTACAGTGCTAAGTTTTTCGACGGACTTTTTAGTCCAGAAATGTAATTTCAAAACCTGAAATGTTGTTTTGAATCTGATTTGGCGCGCTTGGGGGTGATAATGAATCCCCGGGGGCATTTCGGTAATTTGTCGCTCAACGAGGGTATTTTCGTAACTGAACGTTGTAACACAACTGGAGGAAATAATTTTCAACACTATGTGTGTTCTTAGGGTGTGACGCTATGTGTGTTTAATGTGAATACGAAACGTAATTGTAGCTAAAGGTGAAAACTTAATTAGACAATTTTTCACGAATTTATAAAAAATAGCTAGAGCTAGATTTTGCCAAAGTACAAAAAAAAGACCGTAATTATTTTTAAATGATCTATATCAGGGAAGAATGTCAGATTTTTCCAAAGACTGGAAAGGGGTTAACTGATACGGGGAACCTTGTAACTCTAGAGTGTATTTTAAAATCTCCAGCCAGCGCGAGTTCGCGCGAGTATTTCATGAGTACCCTAGGCTGTTGGGAAATTCCATTCCAAAGTCGTTAGCTATGTTTTTGGCCCAACGGTCTTTTAAGCGCTCGATCTGGACACCGATTCGGAATTTTTGGGCGAAACCTCCGTAAAATACTTCTTAGGTCAAGAATGAATTCAGGGAGCCTAAAATAGAAATTCGAAGCACTTTCGAGATTTTCCGATGCCAGGGGGCATTTCGTTAATTCGCCACCCCGAGAGGGGTATTTCGGTAATTTTACGGTGCTAAGTTTTCCAACGGACTTTTTAGTCCAGAACTGTAATTACAAAACCTGAAATGTTGTTTTGAATCTGATTTGGCGCGCTTGGGGGTGATAATGAATCCCCGGGGGCATTTCGATAATTTGTCGCTCAACGAGGGTATTTTCGTAACTGAACGTTGTAACACAACTGGAGGAAATAATTTTCAACACTATGTGTGTTCTTAGGGTGTGACGCTATGTGTGTTTAATGCGAATACGAAACGTAAATGACGCTAAATGTGAAAACTTAATTAGACAGTTTTTCGCGAATTTATAAAAAATGGCTAGAGCTAGATTTTGCCAAAGCACAAAAAAGAGACCTTAGTTATTCTTAAAGGATCTGTCTCAGGTAAAAATTTCAAAATTTTCCAAAGACTGGAAAGGGGTTAACGGATACGGGGAACCTTGTAACTCTGCGGTGTATTTTAAAATATCAAGCTGGCGCGATTTCGCGCGAAAATTTTATGAGAACCCTAGGATGTTGGGAAATTCCGAAGCCGTTACCTTTTTTTTGGCCGAACGGCCCTTTAAGCGCTCGATCCGGACACCAGTTCGGGATTTTTGGGCAAAACCTCCGTAAAATACTTTTTAGGTCAA
>JAVXUO010000815.1:0-109494 GCA_033065855.1 Escallonia rubra
GTAGATTCTCGTAACTCGTATGCTTGGCTTGGCGGGGTTGATCGACTCTTGGAGGAGGGTTCACCTTTTGGTTTTAAAAAAAGGCTTGGGGAATACGATAACACCAACACATAAATTAGCTTCATGGCCCCTTAGAAGGTGTTCAAGAGTTAGAAGTTACGAATTTTCCCATGATAAATTGGTAGATGTTAAAGAAAATGTGGTCTTAACCCCTAAACCCTAAACCCTAAACCCTAAACCCTAAACCCTAAACCCTAAACCCTAAACCCTAAAAAACCCTAAACCCTAATTAGTGATAATTGAACCCTAAATTGATTGCCCCAATCTAACCGAACCCTAATTGAACCCCCTAATCCAACCGAACCCTAAATTGAACTAATTGAACCCTAAATTGAATGCCTCAAATCAACCGAACCCTAAATTGAATCAATAGAACCCCCTAATTGAACCCTAAATTGAACTAATTGAATCCTAAATTTAATGCCTCAAATCAACCGAACCCTAAATTGAATCAATAGAACCCCCTAATTGTACCTAAATTGAAGTAATTGAACCCTAAATTGAATGCCCTAATCGAACCGAACCCTAAATGAAACTAATTGAACCCTAAATTGAATGCCCTAATACAATCGAACCCTAAATTGAAATAATTCAAGCGCATCGGATATGTGAATTTTGAACAGTTTTTAAAAAATTTGAACATTGCTCATTTGTTTGATAATTTTAGGTTGTTAATTGTGCGTTTTATAATTGTGATTATTGATCGATGATTTTAGGTTATTAGCTGTGCATTTGAAGTAATTGCGATTATGAATTGATGATTTTAGGTTGTTAATTGATGATTTTAGATTGTTAATTGTGCATTGAGCATTTGAGATATTGAGATTATTGACGGAGGATGGGACCCAATTGGATTGAATGTGTGATTTTTGTTAATTTTTATTGCATTGAGCATTTGAGAATTGAGATTGTTGACGGAGGATGGGACCCAATTGGATTGAGATACCTGTTAGTTAGCGCAGACACGGACACCACGTCTGATCGACGGTGTCCGACATTTAGAAAACAAATTAACGTATGCCGATGTGTCCGGAGGTGCGTGTCGCTGGGCATCGGACACGTGTCCGGAGGCGTCGGACACGTGTCCAAAGGCGTCGGACACGTGTCGGTATGTGTCAGACACGTGTCGGTATGTGTCTGACACGTGTCCGGAGGTGTCAGAAACGTATCGGACACCATATCGACACCCTATATGAGGTGTCGGAATTGAGGTTGTTGAATGTGCATTAAATTTAGGTTAGTTAGGTTAATGCGACATTTTTAGCATGCACCCCCTGGAATCTAATCGTGGCTCCAGCGCTGGCTATAATTAGCCCTAATTAGTCCTGATTAACAATATTTTAGTAAATCAATTAACCCTAATTAGCTCTAACGAGCCTAATTAGTTTTAATTAACCCTAAGAACCTGATAAAATTCAAATTAGCTGTAATTACCTCAAATTAGCCCAAATGAACCCAATTATGCGCATATTGATTGTAGTTAGCCTAATTAGTCATAATTTGCACTAACATAACCCAATTACGCCTAATTAGCGCTAGTTAGGACTAATCAACACTACTCGGCACCATCAAAACCCTAATTAGGACTAAATAACCCTAATTAGTCCTAATCAACCCTAATTAGCTATAATTATTCGAAACTAGCCCTCACTAACATTAATTAGCTCTAACATAACCCAATTAAGCCTAATTAGCCCTAATTAGGACTAATCATCACTACTCGGCACAATTAAACCCTAATTAGTCATAATCAACCCTAATTAGCTATAATTATCCGAAACTAGCCCTCATTAACATTAATTAGCCCTAACATAACCCAATTAAGCCTAATTAGCCCTAATTAGGACTAATCATCACTACTCGGCACAATTAAACCCTAATTAGGACTACATAACTCTAATTAGTCCTAATCAACCCTAGTCAGCTATAATCATCCGAAATTATCCCTCATTAACATTAATTAGCCCTAACATAACCCAATTAAGCCTAATTAGCCCTAATTAGGACTAATCATCACTCTCGGCACAATTAAACCCTAATTAGTCATAATCAACCCTAATTAGCTATAATTATCCGAAACGAGCCCGCATTAACATTAATTAGCCCTAATTAGGACTAATCATCACTACTCGGCACAATTAAACCCTAATTAGGACTACATAACTCTAATTAGTCCTAATCAACCCTAGTCAGCTATAATCATCCGAAACTATCCCTCATTAACATTAATTAGCCCTAACATAACCCAATTAAGCCCAATTAGCCCTAATTAGGACTAATCATCACTACTCGGCAATTGTTAAACCCTAATTAGGACTAAATAACCCTAATTAGTCCTAATCAACTCTAATCAGCTATAATTAATAATCGTGTCTTGTTCCCTAATAACCCAGTTAGCCCTAATTAGCCCTTGTACATCCCATAATTACTCCATGTTGCCCAGAGATGGTTCAATTACTCGTTGTTTACAAACCCTGCCTTCTTTATATTAATTGTTGTTTTGAGAAGTCCATTGGCAACGAGATGGTTCAACTCGTTGCCAACGAGTTCTATTTAATGTGGAATTGATAACATATGCAACGATCATTCTGCAGTTTTGATATTTCGGAAAGATTCTTGCATATCTTATCAATTTCTGAACACATGCATGCATAAAAACCCTTAGTTCCCGTTCAAAGGTACTCATTACAAAGTAATGCCTTGTAATGAGCCTTTGGATGTCCAGTTTGGACAGTTTGGAAAAGCTAATTGTTTATAAAACAGTATTTTGACTCATGCTTTATGTTCTATGTCGTGGATATTTGGTACACGTTCTCGTGTGTTTCTCCGGGTGCATACAGATCTGGTGTTCTAACATCCGTCAAACCTTCCTGAGCAAGGTTAGATGAATGTTAGAACACCTAATCGATGTGGTGTACTTGGAGAAATGCGGGGAGGTGCTGCCGAATTTTCCACAGACATCGGACTAAGCATGAGTTATTCACTGTTTTATAAACATGTGCTTTTCTGAATGGGATAGGACCACTACCTGTTCAAGAGTGGAGGGGAAATATGTAGACGTGTTGTAACATTCATGCATTGATATTTACATCGGCAATGCTTAATCACTGGTCATTATTGAAGGTGGTATACAGTACGATAATTCAGTCGTCATGTCAGTCGATCGAAGTTGGATGAAAAGGAAGAATGCTGAAGATTTTGAGTGTCGCGTTGACGAATTTCTCGACTTCGCTTATGCGCATCCTGCACATGTTGACCTTGATAAGATAAGGTGCCCGTGCGGTAGATGTGAGTTGTTGCACTGGAGAAAAAGAATTGAAGTAAAATGGCATCTTCGTCGGTACGGTTTTATGGGTGGATACACAAGGTGGACGCAGCACGGGGAAACGATAGTATTGTCGTCCAACCTGGCTAGTCAAACTGAAGTTAGGGAGGAGGCACGATATGATTTCCGAGATATGATTATGGATGTTGGGCATGCTAATGTTGACTGGGGTAACGACAGGCCACAACCGCCGAACGAGGGGGCTCATCAGTTTTATGAGTTGTTGAGAGCTGCGGAAGAGCCGCTGTGGGATGGAGCTCCGAAACACACACGGCTGTCTGCGGTTAGTAGGTTATTACAGTTGAAATCAGACCACGGGCTGAGTGAGAAAGGTTTTAACGAGTTTGTTACCTTCATCAAAGAAATACTGCCCGAAAGTGAAAAGCTACCGCCGTCGTACTATGACGCGAAGAAGATGATGAGGAAACTTGGGTTGAGCTACGACCGGATAGATGCGTGCAATAACGATTGTGTATTATTCTGGAAAGAGAATAAGGATTTGTCATTATGTCCAGTGTGTGATCATTCGAGGTACAAACCGGACAAAGGGAAGAAGAAAAACATTGCATGGAAGATATTGCGATATTTCCCGGTCACACCACGGCTTCAGAGAATGTACTACTCCTCCAGTACGGCTGAACATATGAGGGCTCACCGTGAGACTCGCAGCAACGATGCCGATGTGCTGACACACCCAGCTGATGGAGAGGCGTGGAAGGAGTTTGACCGCAGGCATCCAGTTTTTGCTCAGGAAGTTCGGAATGTTAGACTTGGTCTGGCAACCGATGGGTTCAACCCTTTCGGTCAGTCTACCACGCCTTACTCCTGTTGGCCTGTTATTATTGTCCCTTACAACCTTCCACCAGGCATGTGCATGAAGAAGCCGTATATGTTCTTGTCGTTGCTTATTCCGGGGCCGAAGAGTCCCGGTAAGGACATAGATGTGTATTTAAGGCCGTTGATTGATGAGTTAAAACAATTATGGAATCATGGAGTCGAAACATATGATGCATCCCTTAAACAAAATTTTCAGATGAGGGCTGCTTTGATGTGGACTATACATGATTTCCCCGCATTGGGAATGACGTGTGGCTGGAGCACACATGGGAAGCTAGCATGCCCTGCTTGTATGGGCGTGAACCCCGGTCATACGTTAAAGCACGGCGGAAAGGCCTCGTGGTTCGGATGTCACCGTAAGCTTTTGCCACCGGGCCATCAGTTTCGTAGGCAGAAGGATAAATTTGACGGGACAATCGAGCGTGAGGTTGTCACGCTGGACTACCCATCTGGTGAAGAAGTACTCTCACACCTGGAGGCACTTGATACTGACATACCACACGGTAAGGGTGTGCCGGATCAGAAGATTGCAGGGTTCGGGAAAGAGCACAACTGGAGAAAATTTTGTATCTTCTGGGAGTTAGCCTACTGGAGGACGCTCGTTATCCGAAACAACATGGATGTGATGCATATTGAGAAGAACGTTTTTGATAATGTGTTCAACACAGTGATGAATTTCAAGGGCAAATCGAAAGATCACCTTAAAGCGAGAAGGGATCTACAACAGTTGGGTGTACGCCGTGAATTGCATCCTCGGACAGTCAGTGGGAGGACCATACTTCCGAAAGCACCTTACTGTCTAGACAAGAAACAAGTGGAGAAGGTCTGTCAGTGGGTTAAGAATTTGAAGCTTCCGGATGGGTTTGCGTCCAACATATCTCGTTGTTGCAATGTTTCGGAATGCAAGTTCCAAGGGATGAAGAGTCACGACTGCCACGTATTCATGGAGAGATTCATTCCTATTGCCTTCCGGGGACTGTTGCCACGGGTTGTTTGCGAGACTTTGACTGAATTATCTCATTTCTTTCGAGATATATGCTCTTCTACGATCCGGGTGAGTAACATGGAAGTGCTTGAGAAGAACATTGTGGTGACGATTTGCAAGCTGGAGAAAATCTTCCCACCTTCGTTCTTTGATTCAATGGAGCATCTGCCTGTTCACTTGGCATATGAAGCTAAGATGGGTGGACCCGTGCAATATCGGTGGATGTATCCCTTCGAGAGGTAATCCTTAAATTGTTACAGTTGTTCGTTTACACTTAATGCGACATCTGTTATCATTGATATTCCACCTAACTCGATTCCCTAAACTTCTAGGTTCATGTTCCATTTAAAGAAAAAAGTCCGTAATAAGGCTCGGGTTGAGGGCTCAATTGCGGAGGCTTACGTAATGGAAGAACTTGTAAACTTTTGTAGTCAATATTTCGGTTCGGATGTTGGTACAAGGTTAAATCAACTAGGCCGAAATGATCCCGGAGCAAGCACAAATTTGGAAGGGCAATTGTCAATATTCAAGCAGTCAGGTAGTCCGTTCGGCCGAACGTATACTCGATGGCTAACAGATGAAGAGTACAGTGCTGCAACAATATATGCCCTTCTAAATTGCGATGAAGTTTCGGCATTCGTTGAGTAAGTTAAAGTCTTAATTCACTTACATTGCTGTACATAATTGAAAGTGTGTGTTAAGCGAGTTAGATGCATATTGGTTTGCAGTGAGTTCGATGCGGAATCTTTAATCACTGATCCCGCTGGACTTGAATCTCACCGGAAATCACAATTTGTACAGTGGTTCAAAATCCGTGTAAGATTATTTAACGAAATTATATTATGTGTTATATACAGTTCTGTGGCCAATTAGTATACTGATTTATCCTTAATGTTTACCGTCATCTACAATAGGTTCAGTCAATGGATAGACCAGTGGCCTCCTGCTTGAAATTACTAGCCGAAGGCCCTAACAAACAAACATCCTGTTACGGAGGCTATATCATCAACGGGTTTAGGTTTAACGTAAAAGATGATGACCGAACAAAACAAACCCAAAACAGTGGAGTCTTGGTCAACGGCGACTGTTATGCCGAGAATTGCATGGATTTTTACGGAGAGCTAGATGAGATTGTTGAGCTAACATATCTGGGTTCCCAAAACCGCCTGGTAATGTTCAAGTGTACGTGGTTCGATGTCACATGCAGCAGAGGAATCCGTGTTAGCTCTCAAGGGATTGTAGATGTCAATGTCAAGTCAAGACTTGCATCAGACGAGCCCTTTGTGTTTGCTAGTCAAGCTGTACAAGTCTTTTACGCGGAGGACGTCGCCAATCCCAAATCTCATTGGTATACAACTATCAAGTCCAAGAAATTGCCCGTGACATATGACAGTGAGCTAGACTCCTTTCAAGCCGACCAACCACGTGTCTTGTTCCCTGTTGAGGTCAACAACGAGGAGGACGATCTTCCTCTTCCAACAACACTTCTTGTGGGAGAAGAAGTCGTAGATGATGACGCGGAAGATGTTGAAAGTGTTGGAGATGATGTGACCGAGTCTACTGATGAAGAGGATGAATTAGAAGATGAAGAGGACGACGAGTCCCACGAAGAAGAGGGCGACGAGGATAGTGATGAAGATGATTCGCAAACTGAAAATGATTGACTTGTAATGTTGTAACATCACGGGAAAAATGTAGTAACATTTTAGAACTTGGTGTTTATTGATGTGTTTTTGCACATCCGTTCATATATATATATATAGTGCCGATGATGATTTATGCCAAATTATTGTTTTTCACGTGTTAATGTCTTTGTATATAATCTATATGAAGTCAGATATGGATAGGATACGGGCTATTCGTGGCCGGGCTGGACGCCGAGCTGCTTCCTCCCCGGTTAGTCCCACCTCGTCATTGCCTACTGATGACGAGGCACAGAGTGATCGCGGACAGCCATCGGGGGCCCAGCCCCAGCTGTCGCCGTCACCGTCGCCCCAGCCATCGCCGTCGCCCCAGCCGTCTCCATCTTCCGTGGGTTCTACCTCAGGTATAGTTGATAACGGTGTTTCCTACATTTTCGCTAGCCGTATTTNAGAACTGTATTAATGTCTGTGTTTTGTAGGATCTCGACGAGGCCGTGGTCCGACACGCGGGGTACGCATCGACCCCCAGCGTAAACAGAGAGTTACGCTCACGCAGGAGGGCCTGTAAGTACTAAAAATATCACCTCATGCCTTATGTTTAAAAATTTTGGGTGTTAATTTATATTTGAACTGTATTAATTAATTTAATTACTTCTTTGGCAGGATCCTGGAGAATATGGCGAGGACGAAGATCGGCGTTCTTGTGAAGGGCCGATTCTTCGAGCCACGCCTGTACTGGAAGGAATGGGATGCCGCTGCGAGGGAGGCCCTATGGGAGGAGTGGCTGGTACGGTGAAGTATTTTTTTCAGCGTTAGTAAATGTTAAATTACAGTTTGTTTTATGTTGTTAATTTGTGTTATTGAATGCATTACAGGAGGGGTTCACGTTTGATACGCCTGAGCAGCAGGGACTGGGGCAGCAGGCTTTCTTTGCCTACATCGGCAAGAATTACCGCCGATGGCTCCACGATGCACGGGACCGGGCGAAGAGGGCGCTGCCCGCGGGTGCCCCGATGACGGACATGACGAAATATCCCCCACATTGGATATCTCACCGTGTATGGGGGGAGATGATAGATCGGTGGGCTGCGGATCCAGGTTGGGACGCCAAGAGTAAGAGCGGGGCTGAGAACAGACAGAACAGAGATCCGACGCACACGGGGGGGTCGGTGCCACACGACATCGTCCGACATATGAACGCGGTCGAGCACCCGGATCTAGAGGAGGATGAGGTCATAGCTCTGACCTATACTCAGACGCACGTGCGGAAGAAGGACAAGGACGAGACGCACCAGGCGGGCGACTATATTTCAGATATTGCCCGGCGGATCGATGTGAGTCAATTTATTTAAGTTAATCTTTTTCTTTCTATCCTCGATGTCTGTTTCGTTAATTAATGCCATAACATATCGTTAAACCACTATTTTTGCAGGCCTCGTATGAACAGCTAAGGGGGTCCGAGCAGCAGTCCGGACAGCCATCAGCGTCCACTAGTACGGCTGCGAGTACTGGGGGGTTGAAGCGATGGCTGGATACGCCGGAGGTCGTGAATCGGCCGAAAGGCCGCATACGCGGCCTGCCTAGCACGACTCCTCGTGCCGTGATAGGAGCGTCCTCACCCCCTGCTGCCCCTCCACAGACACCGGCTCCTCGGCCTCAGTTGCACGAGGAGGATATCGAGCGCATTGCTACAGTGGTGTGCCGGATGATGAGGGAGCAGGGCACTGCTGGACCAGCCGCCCCGGCCCCGGATCAGCAGGATCCAGATCCGGGACTCGGGAACCCCTGATGAGCCCCTTCCCGTGCCCGTTCCTAGCCTCCCCCCCCCCCCCCGCGCCCGGGTTGTACTCTTCTCCCCTCTCCTAACCGGCTATCTCCGGTTCCCGGCTTGTACATGTATTAGTTTCTTTTATAATAAATATTTTTTCTAATTGATTATATATTTTTTTTCTGTATTTCGCTTATTGCGCGTTGTTGTTGAGAATTGTATTTCTGTACAGGTTTAGGTAATTGAAAAATAAAAAAAAATTAAAAAAAAAATATTGACTTTTGGCGACGGATTTATTCCGTCGCTAAAATATGCCTTTCAATTAAGTATTTAGCGACGGAATATTCCGTCGCTAAATAAGCTATTTAGCGACGGAATATTCCGTCGCTAAATATTTAATCCGTCGCTAATTGGTCAAAAAAGATTATAAATTAAAATTTTAAAAATATAATTAGCGACGGACATTCCGTCGCTAATGAAAAATAAATCCGTCGGTAAAAATCACATATTTAGCGACGGATTTAAAAATTCCGTCGCTAAACTATTAGTGACGGGCTTTTATACGAGGGATTTTTAGCGACGGTGAATCCGTCGCTAATTCCTTTAGCGACGGATTTTGGGCTTTTAGCGACGGATTTCCCCGTCGCTAAAAGTCTGTTTTCTTGTAGTGGCAGGCATGGTGGCGGTCATCGTCCCGGGCTTGGCAGAGCTCCAAGATCTGGTCGTCGTCGAATAGGTCATTCGAAACGGGCCTTAAGCCGCCGCCTGTCACGACCCGAACCCACGGGCAGGGCCGCGAGCTAGGCACGTGACCGGCCGCAGACCCAATAGACTCCAACTTAGGGCTCTGCCAGGCCTTACTCACTAAAACATGTACACAATTCTAAAATCATACATTACCTAACACTATAACATGAATTTCTAAAAATGCCCTTACAACTCTTTCCCAAATCATCTTTACTGAAATCCTCCATAGAGACCGATAGCATTTATTTTAAAGAAACCTCCTAAAATTAAGCTACGAACAATACAAATAAATCACTGGCAGTTCTACAATTTCTCAAGGGCTTAAACAACTTCCTAATGAGCATCTCCTGCAGCTTCATTCTCATTTCCCTCGTAATACTCATGTTCATCTAGTTGATCGCCTGAAAACATTTATAAAAAGGGGTGAGCTTGGGGCCCAG
This sequence comes from Escallonia rubra, assembly GCA_033065855.1. NCBI lineage: Eukaryota > Viridiplantae > Streptophyta > Magnoliopsida > Escalloniales > Escalloniaceae > Escallonia > Escallonia rubra. The sequence continues at coordinate 9,806 of JAVXUO010000815.1, forward strand.
TAAGTACACATACCATATCCCTAAAATAGTTTTGGGATTCATAAAACATGAAATATGCCACGGTTTTCTTCAATTTAAAACTGGTAAACATTTTCACAAGAGATACTATACATATATAGACTTTTTGAAAGCAATTCATCCAAGATTCTCAGAAGCAAAGTATGACATCAAGTAGGCTTATTAACAACTATCACAGTTCATCATAACATGGGTATGTTGCGGTCAGCGTACGTTCCCCCCTGACTAGGGCCCACAATCCCTACTCCACCTGGGATGAACATTATTTGGTCAGGGTATGCGCCCCCCTGACTAGGGCACACAATCCCTCCTTCATCCGGGATACATATGTGGACGCAATGGCGCACCACGAGCAACAGTACTGTGCGTCAACGTATCGTCCCGTTGACCAGGACCCAACAATCCAACTTTCCCCCGTGGATATGGGGCGCAACAACCGAGCCAGAAATACCGTCTCATTCAACATAAGCCAACTTTAAAACACTACTCATAGAAAACATTCCATGGCATTTTTTTATGCATTTTCGCATCAAACAATTTACACAAAAACAGTAACATGTAAAAGGCTTTAAAACTTCTAATTGGAACAATTCATTTATACATATAGATAAACGGAAAATAGGGTATACGGAGGAATATGGCAGGAGTACTTACCTGGATAGCTACGCAATGCTACCAAACCTCGATCAATATTCTCTGAATAAACCTAGATTGGCAATCCATTTGTTAGAATACAATCTATTCTACATTACTATAAACCTAATATCAATTACCCATCACATGCGCACTTCTAACTCCGAAATCGCTCAACTCAAAGCGCGCCTTGCACGCGGCCAACCTACCCGAAAATCCCGTACACCCCTTAATGTGTAATGACACTCTAAAATTTATAATAATTTACAGTAAAACACTTTTATGGCTTAAATCATTAATAAAAGTCAAGATATGAATTTTCTGAATTTTTGAATATTTTTGAATTAAAATAATTTCTTTAAATGCAATAAAAACCCATAAATTGCCAAAATTGCTTCTAGCTGAAAATAAAGTCCCATAATTTTTGTAACAACTTTAAAATATGTATAAAATTCATATGATTTTAAATCAGAAATTAAGAAGCATTAAAACTAATTTTCAAATATTCGTTTTGCTAAAACTAATGCAATACAGAAATTATAGCAAATCCACTCTAAAAATTACCAAACTTAAACTGGAATGTATTTATAACATAAAACAATTATTCTAATTTTTCCAAAACATTTCCATGGGTGTGAGGGCTCCAAAAGAATTTTACAAATCTAAGCTTGCCAAAAATATTAAAAATACATATGATATCAGAAAAATATGAAATTTTAACAGTAATTCTATTATTATCCTATGATCCTTTCTGTAAAGTTTCAACATTTTTTGACAAGTTTACGATACCCAACAGCCATGTGGTACAACTGTGCAAGCACAGTGTACTGTTCACGCAGAACACAGCTACTGTTCACACAGCTTCCCTTTCACCCTTAGCACATTACAATTCACTCTATTAACACACTAAATCTACACCTTCATACACACACTCAAACCACTTACACACATATATCCAACACACTCATATGACTCACTTACACTTTACCTCTACTCCCAAATTCCCATAACCCATTACTGTAACTCATCATCACCATTTACAAGCTACAGCCGCAAGGTTTCCTCTTGCCAAATTCATGCTCAAAGACCACTTCTCACATTAATATACACACAGGTACCCATTTCTTTGGTCTACACCTACACAACTATATGCACCACACTCCTTGTTTTTCACCTCTCATCCATTTACCTTACACTCCACCAACCTGTACACGTACCCATGTTTAGTGCATGTACCCACATCTTCTACCGAATTATCATGCCTGTTACCATAAGATTTCCAAGACCCACATCATATTACACTAATAATCCTCACGGCATACCCATTTTCTACACAGCTTTCTTACTCCTCCCTGTTTATACTCACCAACAACACTCACCCACATAGCCCGTTAATAACTCATACCTACTTGGCTATTCTGTACACTTTCTCATAATATACCCATGCACCCAAACACGTAGCTTACACACAGATGTATATATGGCTGCTTGGGCAACCCATGCCGTCACACCGATGCCCGCGACGCGCATACACCGCAATCGTTCATACATTCGGCAGTCTACACTCACACGATAGCCACGACAACCCATGACACTCCAGACCCATATAGTTTGCGCACCATAAATATATATATATATATATATATATATATATAAACCTGTATGTTAGCAGGAGGTCTTACCGGAAAGAATGAGTCGATCCTTGCTGAATCTTTTTGCTTGCTTCCTCCTCTCTCAGCCGCGCCCCCGAAAGCAAACGAATTTCAGATGCGGCTGCTCTCTCGTGGTGTATGCATATATATATATAACCCTAAACTGTATAATTACAATAATTCCCCCTACCATTTCATGAGCCATCTAAATCCTACCCGGAACATCTATTATTACAAAAATGCCCAAAATAGTTATTTTATGAACGATTAACGTAGTAAGAGAGTTTAACGGTTTATTACTAACCCTGCTACACTAATTCGCACTAAAAGCTACGAATAAAATATCGATGCTAACAATATGTATAAAATTGTCGCTAAAGATCATCATTATAATGCTCCCCAAATTCGTCGCTAAAAACTCAAAAGAACATCACTCTTAGAAACTGTTGCTAAAGTAATAATAACCGGGGAACGGGGCATCACATTATCTCCCCCTTAAAGAAATTTCGTCCTCGAAATTTGGTGTTCCTTGCATAGCTGATCTTAATCATGTTTGATCTCTGATGACCATCAGCATAACACCTCAAGTGTACTACATAACTAAAACCATCTAAATGATTCACAATCAAACTCGGATATAATTTCAAGCGACTTGATAAATACATGCACCCAAAGACCTTAAAGCACAAAATGTGTGATATGCATTTAACACTTTAATCCACTGAAAATTCGTACCTCGAAACTTTCTGTTACTAGATTGTTGCTCTTAACCGTGTCTGATCTCATCCCCCATCATAACACTTAACTTTAAACTCACTTCAATTCACCGACCAAAAATACGTCTAAGATTAATAATCTTAAATTAGAACCTTCGCCAGTTGTAAATGCTATCTCTACATTTCTCCATTTATACAATTAAATCATCGTTAAACCTTGAAGTCTCACCAAGTGATCAAATTTCTAGAGCATCAGGTGTATTCATTAAAATCAACCATAAGACCAATTTGAGACCAGGATATTACAGCCCATGCTTCAACATCTAAGTTTTCAACGGAAAAACCCATTTTTTCTAGCCATTACAGTGCTTTTGGATGACCCTTCGTACCCGTATTCGAAATTCAACCTCCTCCATCTTCCGAACAACACATACAAAGAGACTCACCAACAGTCGCTCGTCTCTGTCTTCGTCTTTCTGTCTGCCGATTCAATTGCTTCACCCTCATTTACTCGTTGACAGCACCCGGCGATAGGAGCTCAACGATCAGTTTGGATTGTATTTGTTCAGTCTGCGGGGATAGGTCGTTGTCGTCGCCGCTGGCTTGTGGTGTTGTGCTGTAGTGGCAAATTTTGGGTGGTGTTTGCAGCGGGGCTTGGGTGGTTTTGATTGGGTGATTGAGCGGCTGGTGGTGCGGTATTTTTGGTGATTGAGCGGCTAGTGGTGTTGTATAGTGGTGGCGGGTGGTGGTGTTGTACGGTGGTGATTGAGCTCCAAATGGTGGCGGCCGGGAAAAAACAAAAGAACAGAACTAAAATTCTTTTTTTGTCACTAAAAGGTTTAAAGCTAACTTTAATGCTTATTTTAGTGACAAAAATATATTTTTAGTGACAAAAAGATACTGCAATTAAGTTAAATTAAGTCAAAAAAGAAATAAAATATTAAGTTGGTGAGACAATTTTGCCCCTGAGTTAAGGCACATGACCAATTAACGGGACTCTTCCTAACGCTGGCAGACAGAGTGGTCAAATCGGATATTTTTTAGAGTCCAGTGGCCAAAATGGCACAAAATAAAGTTGAGTGACTTTAGTGAAAAATGGGTTATAGTTCAGTGGTCATTGCTACATTTTACTATATATATATATATATATATATATATATATATATAGAAATAGGTGGGAGTACATTCGGCCTTGGGAACAATGCTCCCTTGCAGAGACTCCTCTCCTTTTATTAGGTTATCACTTAAAGACTCCCCTTAACAGTAGGATTCAAGTGTGGGCAGGGACTTGTAAGCTTTATAATTCCCGCTCTAATAGGGCCCAATTGCTTAGCTAATAGCTCATAGCTTAATTGGGCTATCTATTTAGTTATATTTACTTCCACTAAGTAATTATTATTGAAAACTTTAAAAAAATTAAAATGTTATTTAGTCAAAGATAATATCGAATTGCAGCTTTGACGTTACTAATTAATCAATGCAACTTTTCTCCTCCATAGATATTCGTAATTACCATTAGAGCCTTGATCTACTATGCTCCCTTGGTAATAACATCTTAGTCCATACATCTCATGATAATATTCACATGATTAGCTAATAGGGCCCAATTGCTGAGCTAATAGCTCATAGCTTAATTGGGCTATCTATTTAGTTATATTTACTTCCACTAAGTAATTATTATTGAAAACTTTAAAAAAAATTAAAATGTTATTTAGTCAAAGATAATATCAAATTGCAGCTTTGACGTTACTAATTAATCAATGCAACTTTTCTCCTCCATAGATATTCGTAATTACCATTAGAGCCTTGATCTACTATGCTCCCTTGGTAATAACATCTTAGTCCATACGTCTCATGATAATATTCATATGATCATTAAATTGATTTAACAAATAAATTATTTTTTTAATAACCGTTAAAGTTACCTTTTTAAAAGATGTGGCCACGATTCATAATTGTCAACTTTATTACACCATCATATGGGAATACCCATAAATTTGGATGTCATATAAGAATATTTACTCTCATTATACATTAAACAAAATCCCAACATACTCGTGAAGATTCCTTATCATTAGTAGGAGCGCAAAGAGGTATAAATTACATTGAAAATTCACCGCTTGAGATTTTTTTGAGCTTCATTATCGTTTCACTTTTTAATATTATATATATATATATATATATATATATATATATATATATATATATATGTCCCTGAGGTTTGGGGGTAATTACACGCGAGGACACAAAGTTTCAAAATGTAACACTTATGTCCATTGACAAACGGAATACAAAAATACTTAACGGTTTTGACAAAAAGACTTGATTGCCCCTGAATTTAAGATAAATTACCCACTTAATTTACTGTTTATTCTTCTTCTCCCCACACCCAGCAACCCCCCCCCCCCCCCCCGCCCCCATCCCCCCAACCCCATTTCTATCACTTCTGCATGAACGGGGTCAAGGACAGCCCCCAATCGCCGCACCCCTGCTGCGGGGGAGGAGAGAAGAGATGGAGGGGGAAGAGCGACGGCGACGTCGCCGGTGGTGGATCTGCTTTGTTCGGCGAATAACAGAAGGGACTGCCGGAGGAGAAGGGGGCTGCCGGGGTGAGGGAAGGGGCTGTTGGCTGGGAAGGGGACTGCCGGCGGGGAGGGAAGAGGCTGCCGGGGTGAGGGAAGGGGCTGTCGGCGGGGAGGGAAGAGGCTGTCGGGTTTAGGGAAGGGGCTGCCGGCGGGGAAGGGGTTTGCCGGGGTGGTCACAGAATGTTACATTTTGAATCTCGTTGTCCTTGACTGTAATTATACCCTAACCTCAGGGATATAAGTGTAATTTGCCCATATATATATTGCATGTGGATATAGTCGAGAGTAATGTTTGATGTGATATTATTATCTTTTTTGGGATCAAAATAATGTAATTCAATTATGTTCTTATTTCTTTTGTGACTTATTTTAGATGAAATGTATATTTGATGTTTGCAATTGTAATCAGTTCAATGTTTGTAAATATTCTTTGTAAGCTTCTAGATTGAAGAAATGTTTGATGGTACCGCTGAAAATAAAAGCAAACGGAGAAATAAAAAGAATGAATCTACGCCTTTATTTTTGTAATCTGTTAGATTAGTTTATGGTTAAGATTAATAATTTTTAAGACCAGGTGCTTTGCATTTCATTAGTAAGAAATGGAAAACACCTGGTTTTCAACTGTAATAACTGAACGTATTTTCGGTTCAAATTGACACCATATTTAAGCCTTGTTTTTTAATGCATATTTAACCATTTTTTATTTTTTTTTTCTGTTTTTGTTTTTCCAACAATTTTTTGTTTCTTAATTGATTTTTCATGTATTTCAGTTTCTTTATTTTGTTTTTGTTTTTCAGTTTTTCAATTGGTTAATTGTTTGCTAACCTAAAAAGGGAAGGAAAAAAATCGTAGTTCTCAGTAACCAGTTCAATATCTAAAATTTATTTAATTTTAACCAAATTAAAAATAGAATAATAAAGGAATTTCTTTGTTCTGTTTTTCTTTCTCATCACACTTTTCATTTTCCAATGTATAGAATAGATTCATTACCCAATGTTCTTTTAATTTCATCAAATTTTAAAATGGAGTAATAAAATATGGGTAAGAATGTAATTGACGTAATTAGCGGAGGACATAATCGTTCAAAAATAATTTACAATATTCATACTTTTATAGGTAGTACATACGCGCGCACGCACACACATACACACACATTATTTATAAATATATTTTTTGCAACCACACATTTTGTTTCCCAATGTGTAAATGTAGGTTTAGATTAAATTTATGACCTAATGTTCATTAAACACATTACATAAAAACTAATTAGGGAAGCGTATGGTTGTCATTGGAATAACTAACGGAGGGCAAAACCGAAAATGATTACAAAATTAGTAATTAATAATAGTATTAATTATGATAGGGTAGGATTGTTATTGGAGTGATTACCGAAGGGCAAAAAGGGATTAAAATGATTTACAAGATTCATACTTTTATAGGTAGTATAGATTTGTGTTATCATTTGAGTGGATGCATAGAATTCTTTTTCGTTAATACTATTATTTCTTGAGTTAAGATGTGAATCTTCTTGATTAAATGATACTCAAGCTAGGTTATGTTTGTACTTTCTGAATTAAAGCTAAGTTAAGGGTACTAGCTTTCTAGGTGCATTAATGTCTGAGATCTTAAATGCATGTCAGAGGTAATTTACTTTGATGTACCGATGTTCATTAAGTTTAAATCATAACATTAAAAGCTGATAACATCTCATGTTTGTAAATGTCCTTTTTATCATAAGGATAATAATGCCTCGTTGGTATGTTGTATTTGTCGATCGAAGGCCTGGCATTTACGACACATAGGAAGAATGTGAACTGCAAGTGTCTAGATTTTCCAGCTGTATTTTAAATAAATGTTGTAAACGTATTGAAGTCAGTGCTGCATATGTCCTTTAAAAATGTCGTTGGGAAATACGTATTGAACCTCTTTAACAACATCCTCCGGTAGCACTACCCTTGCCGATCTAACAATTCATTCTCAAGGTTTTGATGGACCAAGCAGAACACAATTGCATAAGGAGTCTCTATCACCCTTTCCCCCAATGCCTCCAATGGCATGGATAAGGGCCAATAATGGCCCGAGAAGTGAACCATCGTCTTTTTAGCTGTCCTTTGTTGTTAACGAGACGTGTAATGTGCTACTGTATGTGTGGAAGTGTATTGAATAGTTATTGTGAAGATTGTTAATGAGACGTGTACGCTGCAACTATGTTGAATATTTTTATTAATTATTTCGTACTGTATATTGCTATCTTACGTAGCATATTAGACATGCTTGTATACTTTTTTAAGTTAATTACGTGGTTGACCACTGTACTATAACACAAATTCAATTTTGGTCACTGAACTTTTATTTGTGTCAAAGTGACCAATGGACTCTTTAATTTGTTCAATTAAGTCATTTCGTTACGTTCTGTCAAGATTAAGTCCGTTAAATCATTTAATTTAGGGGAACATCTGTCAGTCTCTATTCTTCTTTTTCTCCCTCTTCCTCTTTTTCTTCTTCTTCATTCTTCTTTCTCATTCGATGTCTTTGACCTCAACCAAGCATCATCACCACCGAGTACAGCCACGGCTCCACCGCCAAACACCATGCGTAACCGCGACACCAACCCAACACCACCACCAAGCACAACCACCGCCATACCCACGACCACCTTCTGTCCTCCACCATTAAACTCATAACCGCCACCAGTACAGTCCACCACCACCACACAAAAAAAAACTAACCCATTAATACCACAGATCTAGAACTTCACCACCGCAAAAAAAAAAAAAAAAAACCCCAATTAAAAAGGAAAATCAATATCGGGGAACTAGATCTGAAAAACAAAACAACCCAAACCAAAAATATTTCTCTATCATCAATCGAATGCCACAAACCACCATACCAGCTCTCCACCGACGCAACCGCCGCATCTTAATCCATCCAAACCCAAAAATTAACTGACGTCATAGAGGGCTGGGAGCGAGACCCGCGGTGCTTCCCGTTGGGAAACTTTGATAGGGCGATGATCACGATGGGGAGCTTTCTGCCAGAGACGATGAAGGGGATTGAGGCCGTACTGAGTTTGTGCAGTATGTAACGGGTGGTTGAAATGGGTTAATGCTTTGGGTAGGAATTGAGTATAAGCCAGAAGGTGTTGTGGTTATGATGGAAGAAGGTGTTGTGGTTATGATGGTGGCGCTAGGAGTAATGATGGTGGCGCTAGGAGTAATGATTGGTGGTGGCAGTGTAGTTGGGTCGGGCGTGGTGGTGGTGGGTAAGTGGGCAATGGAGGAAGAAGAATAGGAGAAGAAAAATAAAAAGAAAAGTAGAAAAAGAAAAGAAGTAATATTAAAAAAAAATTGAGTTTCTATGTTTTGACAATTTTGCCCCCACATGTGCCTCGCACATGGGCACTTAACAGACCTTTAGTTAACTAAACCTAATAGAATGACTTAATTTAACAAATTAACGAGTCCAATGGTCACTTTGACACAAATCAAAGTTCAGTGACCAAAGTTGAATTTACACTATAATACAGTGGTCAACCACGTAGTTAACTCTACTTTTTATAAAATGAAGATGACACACAGTTGTTCAATTAGAGAAATTAAATAAAATATGATGTTGTCATTAAATGAAGCACATGGTAAGCAGGTACCTGACATGAAACCGAAATAAATTGATCAATTTAATATGTTTATGTGCATAAATGTAATGTCCGCTTCCCCCGTAGATATTTATGGTGGAAAGGGGGCTCGCGATGAAGAAAGATATGAGGAATCTCTGTGGCCTCTGCATGTCGAGACATTCTTTGTCAATTTGATGGCGGAGATGAAACAGAAACAACCTCATCGGTCTTCCAACTTTGGGAAGAAACAGTGGGAGAAGATTGAGACTGGCACAAGGTACAAACGGTCACAGTTGACGTCCAAGTACAATAGTTTGCGCATTAAGTTTCTCTAGTTTACTAAGTTGCGGAATCACACCAAATCCAGATATGATCATGCAAACCACACATGCATTGCTTCATACGACGTTTGGGATAACTACATAAAGGTAACACACTCGTCTTAACCGTACATAATAATCACACTTAATTTACCTATATACGTATAATGCACCATTATTTACATAAATTGGATGTAGGCGAACCGGGGGGCTAGGCAATTCCGTGAGAAGGGTTGTGCAAATTACGTCAATTTGATTGTGATTTTCTCGGAGTCTACGACAACTGATAAACTGACACGTTCATCAATGCAGTGGCCATTGAGCAGTGCTGAGGAGAAAGACGTACAATGAGTACGTGTGAGCTTCTGCTTTGAGGGGGGGGGGGGGAAGATTCACCTCTTGACCTTGATAATGATATTTATGTTATGGACGTGGGGATGCAAAGTAAGTCGGGGGTACCTCCGTCGACGTGCGTTCTACCAAGGAGACGAAGTCCATGAAAATAGACATCGTGCTTGATGTGTGGATAGAGTGCTCCAAGGCTAAAGTGCAAAAATATCAGCTAGAGGTTAATTCAAGATTCCAACAAGATCAAATCATTGATGATGTGTACAGCTTGAGCAGGTGCATGAAGGAACTCCAAGAATTATCGGACGTTGATGGTGATCAATACGTGTAATGTGCTATTTTAAAGACAAGAATTACCGCATTATGTTCATGGATTCAGCCAGTGGTTGGTGTCTATTTCCCTGTAGGGTTTGTGCTTGGTTACAATGAACTAATTCTTTGAATATCATGCTATGTGTGTCTTTGTATGGTTTCTATTTTCTGAATATTTGGGTCGGCAAGTCCACTGTTGTGTATCAGTGACAATTTTGGGATAATTGTGGTCAATTATGTTGTCACTATATTTGATTGACTGTATAAGTTTGTGGTATATTCTATCTTATATTAGCGTGCTTGTATGTGCAAACCACTGCTTGACAAATGTTTCGTTCATTTGGTAACAGGATATTCAAGTCATCATTGGCATAAATATTGTACTGCAATGTCATCTTTGCAACCTAATGGTCACATGTCATCATCCGATAATGACTTCGTGACGTTCACATGTTAGAGGAGATATAAAGGAGATGTGTAACTTTAAATAGGGTCTGAAGGCCTAGGTATACGTCTATACTTACAGGAAGTGCTCACGTTCAAGAATTATTCAATTGTCATCATTCTAGAATGTATAACATGATGAGAATGTATCTGAATGCGTTTATAATGTTGGCAGCAACTCTTAGAGATAATGGGTGGATTAGTGATGATACGCACACTCATGTCAGTGTTGAAGAGGCGTTGGAGATTTTTTTTGAATTGTGATAGTCACATGGAATGAAAGCGTCAATTGTGTGAACGGTTACAACGCTCCCTTGATACCATATGTCGAACCATTAAACGTGTTACCCGGACTCTGGGTTATAAAGCCACAGGATAGCGACGGCGTCGGTCCACACATACAAAATAGTCCGAAGTACTACTCGTACTTCAAGGTACCCAGCCTCAATTGCAAAAAAAAATGCTATGTTATTCATAATTTAGATCAATGTGTGTGCCGCTGACTAATGTGATTAAAATGCACTTTGGTTAAACAAGATTGTATTGGTGCGATTGACGACACATTTGTGGCTGTCGTTTTACCTAAGTCTAAAATGAATGCATCTCGTTCTAGGATACTAGGGGTGAGCACTGTTCGGTTTGGGGGTCATATCGCAAACCGAACCAATGGACCTCAGTTCACAAAATCTTGAACCAAACCAAATCGTGAGACCTCGGTTTGAACGGTTCACCAGGTTCATATTGATCGGTTCGGATCGGTTTTAGCGTAGTTTAAACATTATATTGTTTCAAGAAAAAACAATAGTCCAATAACAAAAATTTACATCATAGTTGCATTATATGACAAATTGAAAAGCTTAAACCAGTCACCGAGTGTAAAAGTCATACAAAGTTACATTATATAATGAAATGAACCATTAATCTGGTAGCGCATATTGCAGTGCCCCACTGTGTGTCACTGCATTCATGTAAAGCATACCAACAATATGCATTACTGCACTGTAGGTGCACTCTGGACTTATTGCTGTCATTTCAAAGTGGTGCACTCTCTCATCTTGCTGCCATTGTAGTTTTCGTTAAACATAACTCCTTCAAAGAGACTTGGAAAACATTCTAATTTACCTGCCAAACATCAGAGAAATATCAATTGAAGGGAAAGACATAGACCGGTATGAAATGATGCAATAGTAAAACTTAATATGGCCAAATGACATGCCATTGTCTGAAGCTACACAAAGCAGAACACTCAGACAAACCTTATTCAATATGACATGGCCAATCCAGTAATTAACTTCAACATTTCAACATGTATGCCAGCTGCCAAGATCCACTTTTCACATTCTGGTTAATCTGCAAAACAGGTGGCAAGTTTAATAAATAAGTTGTTTAAAAACCTTTGAAATGAAGCCTAAAAGTGTATAAATTATCTACTGCAATTGGTGTTACACATGTTGTCTTAGGCTTGGCTATGCAGTACAATAGCCAACAATATGCATTATGCACTAGTGCACTAGTGTGGCACTGCAATATGCATTACTGTCTACTGCACTTCACATTTCAAGGCCTTCCTTCAGTATAACTTTGTAGGACTTCACATTTCATGTGAAGCACAGCCAACCACTAGTGTGGCACTGCAATGTGCACTTCACATTTCAAGGCCAACCAGGTTCACACTATTAGTCTTCAACAAAGCCTCACTTTTGTATTTTTATTCCACATCCCTTACTTCAATATAACTTCTAACAGAATTCCTCAAGACAAGGGAGAAATGGAAAAGGGTGTTCTAAAAGCATGTTTTATAAACCACCAAGACCTACCACACCTAAATGCATACCTAAAATAATTTTGAGAAGCTTAATCAAGAGAAGGCTTGCTGTTGATTTTATCCAGAGCAAAGTTATGCATGTAAAAATTCTTGTGTGTGTCATGAACTAGACAGCAATTCAGCATCTAATTGATGAAAATTTTCCATTTGTACAAATACCAACACAAATATCAGAAGCTAAATTAAACCGTCTATCTTAATCTGGAGGCATGCAGATTGCAAAGCTTCAAATTTTGAAATCAAAATTAATGATTTATGGACGGGTAAAACCAAAAAAACTGGAATCAAAATTGAAAGTTACATGCTCACTAATCAGAAGCCGAATACAGAACTTGGATCCAAGACAATTCTGCTGGGATTTTGGAATGAGAGTGAAACTTGGCAGTGACCTTGATATAGGCTAAGGCTATTGAAACAAATATATATATATATATATATATATATATATATATATATATATAGCGAGAGCGCAAGCTAAAAAGAAAAGCGGGGTGACCCTTAATCTTCCCATATGTTGCCGATTAACATGGTTCTGTCATTCGTGGGCTGCAATCTATATGGGTGTGTTGTCTCTGAAGAAGAAGAGTTGTAGTTTGTGGGTGTGTTGTCTCTGAAGAAGAAGAGTTGAAGAGTAGAAGAAGAGTGACGGCTGGAGTGTCTGATGAATGAAAAGAGAAAGGTTGAATAATTTTAGGGCAAATATGTTTATTCTACCCTGGTTATTCAGTTAACCAGGGTAAGGTATATATATTGTTTTTAATAGTTATATAACCCTTGGTTCGGTTCGGTTCGAAGCCGATTTGGAAATCCTGAACCGTGAACCGAACTGAACCGACCTCGGTTTGAAATTTTCAATTCAAACCGTTCAAGTTCATCAACGGTTCGGATTTGATCGGTCCGGTTCGATCGGTTTGAACGGTTCGGATAAGTTTTATCGGTTCGCTGCTCACCCCTATAGGAGAGGGATTATATCCCAAAACAAGATGACCGCGTGTAACTTCAACATGATGTTCGCGTTTGTCAATGTTGGCTGGGAGAGATGTGCGAATGATTCAAAAGTTCATGCCGAAGTCATAAGATCGCCAGATGTTCAATTCCCACGGCCGCCTCCAAGTAAGTAAATGAGTTACCGCATTATGACTATACTTTCATTTGTTAGAGTCCAATTTACAAATTTTTTTATTAAATCAATACATGTACTCTGCTTAACAGATAAGTATTACATGGTTGATAGTGGATACGGTAATGTGGATGGTTATTTAGCCCCATATCATGGCGAGCACTACCACCTTCATGACTTTGAGGGACCGATGAATGCACCGAGAGGACCTAAAGAAATTTTTAACTATAAACATGCATCTTTGCATAATCTTATTGAACGATGCTTTCGAGTTCTAAAGGCCAGATTTCTAATTTTAAGGTTAATGTCAAACTATAATCTAATCAAGCAAAATAGTATCATCAACACTTGTTTTGTTCTGCACAACTTCATCTGCCTAAAGTCGCCAGACAACATTCTTTTCATGGATTATAAGGCAGAAGGCGTTCGAGTACTTGTGTAACACCCTGGTATTTTCGAAGCATTAGCTAATCAATCGATCGATACTTAAAGCATTCAATACCTCAATTTGATCAAATAGCCCCCAATGTATATCGGAACAATTAAACTCTCAATTAATTGTTCTTAAAAGAAAAGACTAAATTAATGTGCTTAATTAAGTAAGTTTACACACCGATTCCCTCGTAGAGAATTAAGTGAACAAAACTATAAAAATCGAAACCAACTCCATAACCAAGCTCTAACCAATCCAAGGGAATCTACTTATGGTTATTACCAATAGAAGAAAACAGAAAAGGGGTTAGCTTTTTGAGAGCTCGGTAAGGTCGCTCAAATTTCATTAGAAGAATACAAACGATTAACAGATTATTTTAGTGGAAATATGGAAGAGATTCAACTCAGTCCCTTAAATCAGATATTAATGGAAACAATTTCAATTACACTGTAAACGATACAGCTGATGTTGAACATGAGTGATTGCAAAGTCACACAGGCAGTGCTCAATAACAATGTGATTACATATGCATATGTAAACTAGCTAGACCATTAAGGTACTAGGGTTTCCCGTAATAACATATCATCCTTATATCACCCCCAACACAGTCAATCCTTATAACGAATTAATACAATAACTCATGTAAATATTCAGAGTACAATAGTAGCAAATTCAATGAGTAAATCGATGCTTGATGAGTAATAAATTATGAGCATCGATAAGGATTTTTCAATGAATGCTAAAGCTCAAAACAGGGTTTAAAGGTAACATACATGTTTATCTCAAATATAACAGAGTCCAAAGAATAATGATAACAAATCAAAATGACATGCGAAATCAATTATGAGTAATTGGTTTCGGATCAAATTCCTTACTTCAGTCCAAGCTATGCACTGCTATTCAACTTGTTCAAATTTCTCGATTTAACCTAAATTCACAATTTAGTTATTAGAACAAATTCTAGCCTCATAACATGATAAATCCTATGCTAATTACTCACTCCGATACTCTCAACATAAACCAATACGAAACATATCACTCTGACGACCGCCTTAATCGATAATCCCGCACTCTCAATAAGGCATTAAGATACCCAAAAAATTCATAATAAATCCTTGTAAAATACTTTTATAGCTTAAAACAGCCTAACAAGCTAAAATGTGAATTTTTGAATTTTCAAATATTTTCAAATAAAAAAATAATTTCTTAAAAACCAGAAAACCCCAAAAACAACAATTAATACTTCTAGCTCAAACAAAAATCCCAGAATTTTTATGATAGCTTCACAATATTTACGAGAAATACTAAAACTGAAATTAGGATTTGAAAAGCATCAAAATCATTTTTAAATCATCCGCTTTGCTAAATCAAATGTGATACGGGTAATTGTACTAAATCAACTCTAAAATTTATGAAACTGTAATTAAAAAAAAATTATATCATAAAAACATTATTGTAAGTTTCGCAGAATTTAATAAGAATTCTAAAGACTCAAAATGGATTTTAGAAAAATTGTAGTTGCAAAAATTATTAAAAATACAAATGATTTCAAAAAAATCTAAAATTTTACTAGTAATCCGAGTATGACCCTAAAAAACTTCCCATAAAGTTTCAGCATTTTTCGATAATTGCACGAGGACCCACATCTTCGTGGTACAAATGTACAAACATAGTGTACCACTTTTACTGCACAAACCCAGTAGTTTTTTTTATCATCTTCTTCTACCATCCACCTTTTGTCAAAACTCAGAATTCTCTCACTGAAACCCAATGGACACTCTCATTACACACTTTTCCCTGTTATCTATATACCCTCACAATTATACACCATCATCTCACACATAAATACACACAAGAACACACACATAAATACACACATTGCACTCACATTTCAGTTGCTGCCTCACGACAGTAGCTTCTATTCTTGTCCGAGACACCCATTTCATCCATTGTTCCACTCATTCCTTCTTGTTATACCACTCAAACCTACACAAATACACAGTATATGTACAACACACTCCACAGCCACTGTCTCCTGGCAGTGGGTCTTCTTCTTGTCCACACACACACATGTGCACACACACGCACGTGCGCGCACATACACACATACACCACTGCCTCGCGGCACAGCTGCTTGAGTCTTCCTTCTTTCCATTTCTCACATATCCATACACATACACAACACTCTCATGCACGCACTACACCCATATATACACTACACCCTCCAAAACATCACCCTCACAAATCTCACAAGTCACAGCACAGCCATTGCCTCACGGCTGTGGCTCTTTCTTGCTGAACACACCTACAGACCCCCACAATTCTTACACTTGCACACCCATTAACCACACGCACACACACACACACATATATATATATATAGGTTGTTTGTAGCCCCCCTGGCTCACAAAAAATTGCACTTTCGCGGCAGCACCGGAGTACCTACCCACGGCTATTTCTCTTTATAAATGTAGCCCCTCACGGCTGCTTCTACCCGTGCACACAACTGCACACAACTACGGCAGTCACCATGGCTGCCCTCTTCACGAGCCACCTCCCTTTCTCTCATTAAAATCAGCCAATATACACACATATATATATATATGGGGCCCGATCCTCACCCACCGGTGGATAAAAAAAATTTCTCCACCCAACCGCTTCTCTTACATGCGGTTGGGTACTGTATCATTTTCTCGTGGGCCCCACCACAAAAAGCACTCATTTTTTCTTTTGAGCCCAACCGCATGTAAGAGAAACGGTTGGGCATAATTATTTTTTTGACATGGGCCCACCACAAAAAACCACTCCACCCAACCGCTTCTCTTATACGCGGTTGGGACAAATTTTTTTTTGCCCAACCGCTTCTCTTAGAAGCGGTTGGTAACCCCCTTTTTTTTAATAATTTTTATAAAAATCCAACCGCATATAAAAGAAGCGGTTGTGGCTTTTTTTTTTGGTGGCTCCCACACAAAAATTTTCAATTTTTTTGATTGGCTGACACAAAACAAAAAAAAAAATTTCGAGATAAGGCTGCCACGTGGCCTCCCCCGCGACTGCCACGTGGCAAAACCGCGTGAAGGGGCGCCGGTTGGGCGATGGCCCTGCCACGTGGCCTCCTCCGCGCCTGCCACGTGGCCCAACCGCGTGAAGGGACGCCGGTTGGTGCGATGGCCCTGCCACGCGGCCTCCCCCGCGCCTGCCACGTGGCCCAACCGCGTGAAGGGACGCCGGTTGGTGCGATTCCCTGCCGCGTGGCCTCCACGCGCCTGCCACGTGGCCCAACGCGGGAAGGTGCGCCGGTTGGTACGATGGCGGTGCCACGTGGCCTCCCCCGCGCCTGCCACGTGGCCCAACCGCGTGAAGGGGCCCCGCGGGTTGCCCTCTCCTTCTGCCACGTGGCGCCCCCCCCCCCCCGCCGCTGATGCTCCCCGTGACTCTGTCCTTCCCTCCCCGTGACTGTCCTTTTGCAGAGTCTTTTTTTTCGCGCCAAATTTTTTTTTCTGCAGAGACCACTCACGGGTTTTTTCTGCAGAGACCCTCTTTTTTCTTCTCTCTTCCTTTTTCTTCTCTATTTATAATCCCCTCCCCCCAACCATTCTTCTCCACATTTCTACTCTGCTCCGCATTTTTTCTCCACAAACCAAAAAATTTTAGCGCTAGAAGAAGATCGGTGGATAATCGCTAGAAGATCGGTAGATTTTTCTTCAAATACATCAAGTCACAACAAGTAAGTATTTTGAATTTCCTTATAATTCAATGTTAGGTTTATACAAATCAGCGTATTACACTTAGCGTATTACATTTATAGCGATTCAAAATAGCGTATTACATTACATTTATAGACAGCTTTTTCACGGATTTATAAAAAATAGCTAGAGCGAGATTTTGCCAAAGTACAAAAAAGAGACCCTAGTTATTCTGAAAGGATCTGTATCAGGTAAAAATTTCAGATTTTTCCAAGGACTGTAGAGGGGCTAACTGATACGGGGAACCGTGTACCTTCGCAGTCTAATTTAAAATACCAAGCTAGCGCGACTTCGCGCGAAACTTTTACGAGAACCCTAGGATGTTGGGAAGTTCCATTCCCCAGGATTTCGCGCCATTCCGGAGCCGTTTGCTATTTTTTTGCCCGAACGGCCCTTCCAGCGCTCGCCCCGGACACCGGTTCGCGATTTTTGCGCGAAAAATCCGTAAAGTACTTTTTAGGCCAATGATGAACTCACGAAGCGTAAAGTAGCATTTCGAGGCACCTTTGAGATTTTTCCTGATGCCAGGGGCATTTCGGTAATTTGCCACCCCGCGAGGGGTGTTTCGGTAATTTTCCCGCGCCAAGTTTTTAATTACACAGTTTTAGTCCAGGAATGTAATCACAGAACCTGAAATGTTGTTTTGAAGCTGGTTCGGGGGCGTTGGGGTGATAGTGAACCCCCGGGGGCATTTCGGTAATTTGCCGCTCATCGGTGACTATTTTGCTAGGAAGGATCCAGCCTCATGATACATACCTTAAAATAACTTTTAATTCAGCAAAGGGTGTCAGACACCCGAAAACTTTGTTTGTCCCGGGTGAATTCAGGAACTTGTGACGCACCGGCGATGACTGCCAGGGGGTATTTTGCACAAGTAGCGGGTGTTTTGGTAACTTTCCCCCTTTAAAATTTTTCCTGATATATTGGGTATATAATTGACGTAATACATTTAAAAACTTGACTTCAAAGCGGTTTTGAGGTCTTGGGGGTGTAGGGGCCATCGGGGGGTATATTGCTATATAACCACGTTGGCGCTAAATTCAGTGAGAACTAGCGTAATTAACCGTTCGGAGTGGTGGGAAGTGAGGATTTGTTTTAATACATTGAAATAATGACTATTGCTAATGTGTTGGTAAGCTAGGTTAAAGATCCAGATATGTTGGTTTGGAATGTAAATATTATAACCTGATATGTTGGTTTACGATTATATTTTGTTCTTATAGATATGGATTTCAACCCCGGACCTCATGATACATCAATCCTATACGATGACGATGACCACGTCGCGAGGCACGTATTTGACGGTGTCGATAGGGGTGTTTTGGAAACAATTCAAACCACAAGAGGAATTGAAGAGTGGGTACTAAACGAGGAACAAAAAGCCCTTATACACGGTCAAAATTTAAGCATGTTCACCGATTGCGGGAAATGGTATCGCCACGACGATTGCCTTATATCCGCTCTAGTTGAACGATGGAGGAGCGAGACGAACTCATTTCATTTCCGGTTTGGTGAAATGACTGTTACGTTAGAGGACGTCGGATATATACTTGGAATCCCATGTCACGGCAGACCCGTTACTCTGAGCGTGCCGTCTGCATCCGTAGCGAATATGGCTAGGCATTATTTTCCGGGAATTCCAAGGGCAGCTCTTACAACAAACGGCGTCAAGCTTAAATGGCTGAGAGAGCAGTATGGCGTGCTACCGGATGAATACACTCGTCAGGATTTCGTGACGTATACGAGGGCATACCTTCTGTATATTATTGGAGCCATATTACTTCCGACGCATTCGAAAAACACGGTGCATCCGAGGTATATGGTGTTATTGGAGGATCTTGACGAGGTATACTCGTACTCGTGGGGTTCAGCTGTCCTTGCGCACCTATATCGAGCACTGCATAAGGCTACGAGATTCGGTGCCAAGTCCATTGCCGCCTGCCTGACTCTATTACAGGTATGAGCATTTATTTTCTTATCCGGATCCTTAGTCAATATATTCGGGATTCATTACTAATTCCATATAATGTTTGCGTTCACAGGTTTGGTCTTACGAGAGGCTACCCACGGGTCGTCCACAACCGTTGGTAGATTCCGATGAGACGTGGCCTAGGGTGTGGGCCTGGGGGCCTCCGACCAACCGGAGGAGGAGACGGGTAGACCCTCACAACCATCTACAGTTCTATCGGGGGGAACTAGAGATGCTGGATGCATACCAGGTGGCGTGGCAGCCATATGACAAGGTGATGCATCTGTTGGATGAGTTGTGGTGGCAACTTCCGGTGTCGTACGTGCTTGCAGGTTTGGTTCGGGTGCCGCTCATTCACTTCGAAGAATGTGAGTTTCAGATGCCCGATCGAGTTATGAAGCAAGCTGGCTGTCCACAAGGGATTCCGAAACCCGCTGTAGACATGCGGCCATACAGGGGTGGTCGAGGGCCGAACTTCGAGGTGGCTAATGCCTTGACTGTGTTGGGTGACGAGGTGCAACAATGGAATACCTGGCAGGAAACGTATGACAGCCTTGTATCGATGAAGCACGACGGCACCAGTACTGAGGACTACTTAAAGTGGTTTCTCAGGGTGACGCGCACGAGGGTGACTCGCCCTGCCCAAGTGAGGACCAAATCGTATGCGCCCCGTGAGGTCTATGACCAGTTCTGGGCATTGGCCATTGTAAGTCATGCTAGTGTTGTTTGATAATTTATTTGCGCACGCGTATCGACCATCAAATGAAATGATTTGCCATATTTTCTATGCATGTTTGTTAGGTTGACCAGGCCACTGACGTGTTCAAGCAGCTGGAGTCGTTTGACTGGTTTGTCGCGCAGGCTCCTGACAATATTAAGAGGTCCATTGAGAGGTACAAGACTGATGTTCAAAACTTTAGTCTTGCGTACCGGGGTTACCAAGGGGAGCCGTCTAGTCGCCCTCCTCCTGACGCGTACGACTATCAGCCCCAGAGTCAGGTGTGGGAGCCGTCTAGTCGCCCTCCTCCTGACGCGTACGACTACCGAACTTCGAGTCAGGTGTGGGAGCCGTCTAGTCGCCCTCCTCCTGACGCGTACGACTACGGAACTTCCAGTCAGGTGTGGGAGCCGTATAGTCGCCCTCCTCCTGACGCATACGACTCTCTGTGCCAGAGTCAGGTTCCCCAAGTAGGAATCCATGCCTCGCGCCCAAGTTTCCGGTCGAACAAAGGACAAGCGACGAAGCCATTGAGGCCGGAGAAGATGGCTTGGATCGACCGGCACTACTTCGGGCATGAGCCTGTCAGCGCAACAGACTTCCCTCTTGGGACAGGACTAGGTCATTCGGATATCAGAATGTTGGCGCCGGAGACAGATCTTTCAAATTTTGTCATCAACGCTTATATAGATCTGCTCCGGATTAGAGAGCATAAATTTAACCGTTCTGAATACTGTAAGCTTAACATGTATCCCACTCATTTTGTGGAATTAGCGATCCGGGAATTCCATCAATGGAAGCAAGGGGGCAACAGGAGTAATTGGAAACCAGGTCGAAACGTGTTATGCATGATGAACGCAGAGTATCAATGTCCCGCTGCTGATGCGAACCTTATCATGATACCTTGTCTTCATGGGCACCACTGGTTCCTATTAGTTCTCCATCCAGCGTTCAGAACGGTTCACATATACGATAGCCTAAGGGAGGACGAGCCCGGACAGCTGCTGGCACAGATGTACAACGACTACATCACTTTAGTGGTTAGTTTTTATTTTTTGACCTTGGCTCATAGTATATTGTTGTTGTTTCATAGGCTTGATTCGCGATTTTATTGTTGGATGCAGACTACTGTCCTCTCGATAGCGTGCGGACGGCCACGGGGGGAGCCTTGGACGGTCGTGATGATAAAGGACCGACCAAAGCAATATAACGGTAACGATTGCGGGATTTACGTCCTCAAGTACATGGACTACATTGCTCGATCGGAAGTGCTCAAACACTCCTCGTGGACTAGGAAGGATGCCTTGACGTTTAGGTATAGGATAGCCTGGGAACTGAAAAAGAATGAAGCCAGACGACTTCATTACCATTATCCTGACGTGCGTGGCTAGCTGCTGTGATGTTACGACAAACTGTACCAAAAAGAAATGTACATAAATTTTCGCATGCTATGAATTTGGCGCTAAAATGTGCGCGAATATACATTTCATATGACGCATTCGAAAAAATAACGTGTCTCGTTGTTCGCCGAAATACATAAGAATGGGCTAACTAGCGCGCCTCATGTGCAATGAGCGGAAAAAAAGTGACAAAAAAATTTACAAGATTTTTCGAAAGTTATGAAGTGGCCACTAAAGCGTGACTAAAGTGCAATGAACAAAACAAATTAAAAGATTTTTCAGGAACCTATGAATTGGGCGCTAAAGCGTGCGCGAATATGCCATTCAAAAAATTTCAATAATCCACAAACCAAATCACAAATTAAAGATTCAACAAATCAAATCACAAATTTAAACATTAGAAAAGTTATTCGTTATACAACTGAAACATTAACCCTAACACTCTTCCTCCTCATCGTCCTCCTCGACCATACTTCCAGGTTCCATACCTAACACTTTGTAATGGTTTCTCTTGTCATGATCAGTCATCTTATTACACAACGCACACTTTCGCAATTTTTTTTGACCCGTTGCTTTTTCAATCGGATTCTTCATGCGGATTTCTCGTTTTCGCCCTTTTGTTTGAGAAATAATTGGATCAAAAATGTCGTCCTCCTCACCTTGCATGCTAGTGCCGTCAATGACTGGCTGTTTGGCTCGATTGAATCTACCGGCTGGAGTCGGTCGAGGGTCCCGGCTTTCTGGTAATGCCATCCTAAACTGTGCATGCTTAGCATGATCCCGTGCGGCTGCTTCAACTTGATAAGTGTACCCATCAAATGTTGACGCTGCATCCATCGATAAACCGTGCATGATGTTACAAAGATGATTATATCGCAGCGCCTCAGATTGCCTGAAATCAACTGAAACACTGGGCACGTAAGGAATGTGACCGTGGACTCTATTGGCTTCCTTCGTCCACCGTTCCAAGATATACTGTGGAGGGATTTGAGTTGCATTCTTGGCGCTCAAAACCCTCAACGCATGTCGACAAAGTATACCTTTATGCTCAAAGAGTTGACAGTTGCAATTTACCAACCCGGTGTCCATACATTTAGCTACGGTAAAATGTCTTCTGTTCCTCGGAGCCGACGAAGAGCACGGATTGGCATAATTCGTCACATTTGTCAAAGCATAAACCTTGAGATCTCTGGTGGAAAACTCGTGCAACTTTGTCATGCCATATTGATTCGACTTTAATAGTTCCTCTTGAAACTGTCGAAACATTTCCTTCGTATAGACTTGAGCCGCATGAGCCTCCAATGGTGAACGAAGTAGTATGGCTCTTTCTTTGTAAACTGTAGCCGCGTCGGCTTCTCTCTCACGGTACAATTGCCTCTCAAGGGCTTTCTGCATCTCTAGTACAAACTCCGCTATACTTGAAGACTGGCCTACGTACCCATCGAAGAATGAATTCATAGCTTCGCTTCTCGATGTCGTAGTCATTCCGGCTGCAAAAAACTTCTTGGTGTAGGCACCGACCCACTGTGTCTTGATCTCATACAACGATTTTAACCATCCATGATTGTGCAAACCGTAGTCATCCATTAACGTGGCCCACCTCTCCTCGAACACGTCTACCGTCAACGATTTCTTCACGCATGTATTAAAGTCAGTCTTGAATTCCGGATGCTTTGCATATACATTGTGAAGCCGTTCGGGATATTTGTTGCTTATGTGCCACGTGCACAGGCCATGGTGAGTATCTGGAAGGACCTTAGCGATTGCATTTTTCATTGCCAGATCTTGGTCGGTGATGATGGTCTTTGGAGGAATATGATACATTGCTTGAAGCCACGTTTCAAATAACCACGTAAATGACTCCTCCGTCTCATCCCTAAGCAGGGCAAAGCCAAATGAGATTGACTGATAGTGGTGGTTCACCCCGGTGAACGGAGCAAAAGGCATAGAGTACTTATTGGTGCGGTATGTGGTGTCAAACGTCACAACATCCCCAAAATTTTGGTAAGCAGCTCTAGAACGGGGGTCCGCCCAAAATATAGTACTAATGCGGCCCTCATCATCCACTTGGAGACTGTAGAAAAATCCAGAATTCTCACTCTGAAGGCACCTGAAGATATCAAGTGTAGCTTGAGAATCGATCTGACCGAAAGACTCTCTCCTCTGAGCACGGAGTTCATTTCGAAGGTCAACGTCGTTGAAAGTCAACTTGTCAATCCCCCCAGCCTGGCTTGAGAAAACCCCCATCATCTTAGAAGGTGATATTTTAGCGTCGGCCATTGTTGAAATCAGTTGTCTGTGTGCCGCGCTTATTTCTCGGTGTTGATGAATTTGACCAATCATACTAGGGGTGCAAAACTGATGATTATGGCTCAACTCCACACCCGTCAAAACCCAATGGTTTTCATTTTTCCGGTGTACTGCATACACATGGGCTTTGCAGCCGGTACCCGGAAATGTGTCCCGTTTTCTTTGTCTTGTTGTCCCTTCGTCACTGATCTGAACGACGGGGGGTACATACGGTGCTCCTCTATGACACTCAAATAACCTTGCACCAATTTGATCGGTATTCACCCGTTTTCTAGTCGTCTTAGTTCTAATACCGAAACCCATCGTTTTCGAATATGCTCTGTAGTATGCTTCGACTTCGTCCAGTGTTTGGAAAATTTGACCCAAGTAAGGTGGATCAGAACCTTCACAAAAAATATTTCCTCCAGTTGCATCCATATTTATACTGAAATCTAAAAAATAAAAACCAATACGATTATCAACAAGTCATAGAATTAAATAAAAGAAGAATAAAAATTATTTAAACGTAATTGCTTAAGCTGATTTGTATAATGTAAAATTATCAAAATAGCCCCCGACGGGGGCAAATTAGCAAAATGCCCCCGGGGAGTTCATTATCACCCTAACGTCCCAAATCAGCTTGAAACAACCTTTTAGGTGCTTTGCTTACATTTCTGGACTAAGAAGTCCTTTAAAAAACTTAACGCTGAAAAATTACGAAAATACCCCCCTCGGGGCTGCGAATTACCAAAAAATGCCCCCTGGCATCAAAAAATCGTTCGGAGTGCTTTGAAACGGCATTTTAAGCTTCCTGAATTCATCCGGGACAAAATAAGTTTTCGGGTGTCTGACACCCTTTGCTGAACTAAAAGTTATTTTAAGGTATGGCCCTTTAAGCTGGATCCTTCCTAACAAAATAGCCCCCGATGAGCGGCAAATTACCGAAATGCCCCAGGGGGTAACCAACATATCTGGATCTTTAATCTAGCTTACCAACACATTAGCAATAGTCATTATTTCAATGTATTAAAACAAATCCTCACTTCCCACCACTCCGAACGGTTAATTACGCTAGTTCTCACTGAATTTAGCGCCAACGTGGTTATATAGCAATATACCTCCCGATGGCCCCTACACCCCCAAGACCTCAAAACCGCTTTGAAGTCAAGTTTTTAAATGTATTACGTCAATTATATACCCAATATATCAGGAAAAATTTTAAAGGGGGAAAGTTACCAAAACACCCGCTACTTGTGCAAAATACCCCCTGGCAGTCATCGCCGGTGCGTCACAAGTTCCTGAATTCACCCGGGACAATAAAAGTTTTCGGGTGTCTGACACCCTTTGCTGAACTAAAAGTTATTTTAAGGTATGTATCATGAGGCTGGATCCTTCCTAGCAAAATAGTCACCGATGAGCGGCAAATTACCGAAATGCCCCCGGGGGTTCACTATCACCCCAACGCCCCCGAACCAGCTTCAAAACAACATTTCAGGTTCTGTGATTACATTCCTGGACTAAAACTGTGTAATTAAAAACTTGGCGCGGGAAAATTACCGAAACACCCCTCGCGGGGTGGCAAATTACCGAAATGCCCCTGGCATCAGGAAAAATCTCAAAGGTGCCTCGAAATGCTACTTTACGCTTCGTGAGTTCATCATTGGCCTAAAAAGTACTTTACGGATTTTTCGCGCAAAAATCGCGAACCGGTGTCCGGGGCGAGCGCTGAAAGGGCCGTTCGGGCAAAAAAATAGCAAACGGCTCCGGAATGGCGCGAAATCCTGTGGAATGGAACTTCCCAACATCCTAGGGTTCTCGTAAAAGTTTCGCGCGAAATCGCGCTAGCTTGGTATTTTAAATTAGACTGCGAAGGTACACGGTTCCCCGTATCAGTTAGCCCCTCTACAGTGCTTGGAAAAATCTGAAATTTTTACCTGATACAGATCCTTTCAGAATAACTAGGGTCCCTGTTTTGCACTTTGGCCAAATCACGCTCTAGATATTTTTTATAAATCCGTGAAAAAGCTGTCTAATTAAAGGGCGAGCGCTGAAAGGGCCGTTCGGGCAAAAAAATTGCAAACGGCTCCGGAATGGCGCGAAATCCTGGGGAATGGAACTTCCCAACATCCTAGGGTTCTCGTAAAAGTTTCGCGCGAAATCGCGCTAGCTTGGTATTTTAAATTAGACTGCGAAGGTACACGGTTCCTCGTATCAGTTACCCCTCTACAGTGCTTGGAAAAATCTGAAATTTTTACCTGATACAGATCCTTTCAGAATAACTAGGGTCTCTTTTTTGTACTTTGGCAAAATCTCGCTCTAGCTATTTTTTATAAATCCGTGAAAAAGCTGTCTATAAATGTAATGTAATACGCTATTTTGAATCGCTATAAATGTAATACGCTAAGTGTAATACGCTGATTTGTATAAACCTAACATTGAATTATAAGGAAATTCAAAATACTTACTTGTTGTGACTTGATGTATTTGAAGAAAAATCTACCGATCTTCTAGCGATTATCCACTGATCTTCTTCTAGCGCTAAAATTTTTTGGTTTGTGGAGAAAAAGTGCGGAGCAGAGCAGAAATGTGGAGAAGAATGGTTGGGGGGAGGGGATTATAAATAGAGAAGAAAAAGGAAGAGAGAAGAAAAAGAGGGTCTCTGCAGAAAAAACCCGTGAGTGGTCTCTGCAGAAAAAAAAAAATTGGCGCGAAAAAAAAGACTCTGCAAAAGGACAGTCACGGGGAGGGAAGGACAGAGTCACGGGGAGCACCAGGCGCGTGGGGGGGGGGGCGCCACGTGGCAGAAGGAGAGGGCAACCCGCGGGGCCCCTTCACGCGGTTGGGCCACGTGGCAGGCGCGGGGGAGGCCACGTGGCACCGCCATCGTACCAACCGGCGCACCTTCCCGCGTTGGGCCACGTGGCAGGCGCGTGGTGGCCACGTGGCAGGCGCGTGGAGGCCACGCGGCAGGGCATCGCACCAACCGGCGTCCCTTCACGCGGTTGGGCCACGTGGCAGGCGCGGGCGAGGCCACGTGGCACCAACCGGCGTCCCTTCACGCGGTTGGGCCACGTGGCAGGCGCGGAGGAGGCCACGTGGCAGGGCCATCGCCCAACCGGCGCCCCTTCACGCGGTTTTGCCACGTGGCAGTCGCGGGGGAGGCCACGTGGCAGCCTTGGCTCGAAATTTTTTTTTTTTTTTGTGTCAGCCAATCAAAAAAATTGAAAATTTTTGTGTGGGAGCCACCCAAAAAAAAAGCCACCAACCGCTTCTTTTATATGCGGTTGGTTTTTTAAAAAAATTGTTAAAAAAAAGGGGGTTACCAACCGCTTCTAAGAGAAGCGGTTGGGCAAAAAAAAATTTGTCCCAACCGCGTATAAGAGAAGCGGTTGGGTGGAGTGGTTTTTTGTGGTGGGCCCATGTCAAAAAATAATCATGCCCAACCGCTTCTCTTACATGCGGTTGGGCTCAAAAGAAAAAATGAGTGCTTTTTGTGGTGGGGCCCACGAGAAAATGATACAGTACCCAACCGCATGTAAGAGAAGCGGTTGGGTGGAGAAATTTTTTTTATCCACCAGTGGGTGTGGATCGGGCCCCTATATATATTATACATATATGCTGCAATTCACACAAAAGACATTGAAAATTTCCAAAGGGGCTTATCGAAAATTTTCACTACGTTCGCCGAAAACCTTGTCGAAAGATTTCTCTCTCCCGTTTCTCACGAAGACACACAAAATTCTCCCTCTTTCTCTCTCTCTCTCGTGTAACCAAAATCTCCCTTTAAGGTATATTAAATTCTATCCCTAATTTCCTCCTTTGTTCCCTCTTTAAATTCCTTCCAAAATAGGGAGTTGACATCATTTTAAAATAAAAACAAAATCAGATTTGATTTTGTTGAAATCTTTTAATTATTTAGTAGTCCCCAGTTTAAATTTTGTTTTATAACTAACCTCTCTTCACTAATCGTTGCTAGAACACTACAAGAAAACAGGTCTTTAGCGACAGCGTTTAGCGACCGCAAGTAAAAGCGGTCGCTAAACTATACATTAGCGACCGATTTAGCGACCGCCTCTTTACGCAGTCGCTAAATATGTCATTAAATGGTGCGGTCAACGAAATAATTTTTGCGGGTATTTTTAGCGACCGCTGTGCAGTCGCTAAATGTAACGGTCGCTAAAATGGTGGCTAATATGGTCGCTAAATTTAGCGACCGCGGCAGTGGTCGCTAAATCTCAGGTATAAAATACAAATCTTCTGCCCTAATTAGGCACCCTGCGTCTCTTTGTCTCCCACCACCGCCTCCATCTCTTTCCCTCCCAAAAACCGCTGCCCTCCTCCTCCGCCGTCTTCCAAGAGACAGCAACGCCATTTCTGGAAACCTGTCGCAATTTTGCCCTAATTTTGACCGTCTCTTTCTCACTTCCCGGAACTGCCACCTCCCCCTCTCCCCCCTACTTCCATATACCACCCAATCACCGTACATAGCGTGTCGCTGCCAAGGCCACCTATCCACAAAACCCACGCCATCGCTGCTGTCGGCCCTGGCACGGACACGCCACCGCCAAGCCGCTGCTCACGATGTCGCTGCTCATCCTCTCTCCGCGACGTAAGTCTTCCCTACTTCTTTTTATGTAGTTTTTATAATGTATTGTCTATTTCATGCTCTTCTCTCTCAGTCTCTCATCCTTTTCAATTTCAATTGGTTCATTATAATTTTGTAATCTTGTATACTTCTCTTTTCATTAGCTAATTTTGTAATCGTGTATATTTTCCATTTGCCTTTGTATGTGTTTTGAGTGTTTGCGATTAGAGCTATCTCGTGTACATCATATACTTACGTTTGGCCTCTAAAAAAGAAGAAAAATGATACTGGATTAATGTTGTGAGTGTTTGCGATTGTGGTTATGGCCTGCAGTCATTTTAGTTGTTCTACGCAGCTGACTTTGTATTGTTTCTTTACGACATTGATGCACACGGGTTTTGCATTTCTACTCGAGTAGTGGCTATGGCTCATACTATTGTAAACATGCGTTCCTCGATTGTCATTATCTTTCTCTGCAAACTCAATCCCCTATTTTCTCTTGCTCGTTGTGCAATAACTTCAGAGCATCTCTTTCTTCATTTCACTCTTTCAAAAAGCTAGGGGCTCGGTCCACCATTTCCTTACTCCCACACTGAATGGCCTTATTTGGCGGCGTTGTGGACAGCCACTTAGTCTCGGCTGTTCTTATGTTTAAACCTTGGTTGGCCAGATACGGAGTTCTAGCATAGGTAACCATTTTTATCCACTTTAGCTACAGGGATACTTAAATCAAGTTTCAGTTAGCAGTTGGAAGTTGGAAGAGAGGACTAAAAAAACCATAGTTGTATCTATTACTTTTTGTTGATTGTTTTATTAAGAGAATTGATTTGTTTCAATCGTTTGCCTGCATGGTAATGTAGTGAGAAGAAGGTTTGATCCAAATAGGTTGTAGAAATGGGCTGCAATCGAATTCTAGTGGCAAAAGGACACAAATCAATAGGGTCAAAGTGACAATATTGGTAGCATCTTTGGCGAGAAACTTTGTAATACGATTTTAAATTCAGCTAGATGTTGTTCATAAGTGCCATAACCACAATTATCGCTGAATTTTTCTTGCTAACTGTGTTTTTTAATTGTGTTGAATTATGTTCAAGACTATTTCACATTTGAGTCGGACAGAGAGCGAGTACTCGGGAGGCAGGCGTGGGAGTGGAATTGTGTCGAGAACTACAAGAAATGGATGCTGAATGCGAGAAGATGGGCGCTAGCTCGGGCAGGTACGACAGATATATTTATGACCAGGGACCACAATCCCGAGTACTTCTCTAGAACCATGTGGGGGCAGCTGGTGTCGCATTAGAGTACTCCAGACTGGGCGAAGCTGAGTGAGAGAGGCACGGAGATGACTCAAAGCGGGAAGAAGATGAAGCACAGTGCTGGTTCCCGTCCATTTTCCGTGCACGAGCTGAGGTTGATAGAGGAGGACCCTGACAGGAGGCCCCCTACGAGGCTCCGCCATTTTGAGCGCACACACCAGAATAGTGATGGGAAGTGGGTGTCTGAGAGCACCGAGTTGTTTGCTGTGAGCACGTAACTAAGCAATACTTTTGTATTCCTATTGCATTTTTTGCGATTGTGGCCAATAGAATTTCTCTAACATTTTTGTTGTTTTCTTATACAGAGTTTATTTAGAGAGAGAGTTCAGGCCAACTCCCAGCCAGACGGTGGACGAGTTCTCGTTGTGGTCAGACGCTACTGGGGGTCCTAGGAAGGACCGTTTACTCGGCCACCCTCGTCAGTCCGCTCGAGCGTTTTTAGCCGACAGACCATCATCGTCAGGCGAGACGAGTTGTACCGGTCCTCGGGCAGACGCGACGGCTGCGGCTGCGACGTTGGTAGAATGCTTCAACACAATGTTTGATACGCGCATGCGGATGATGCTCGGTGACTGTTATGTAATTATAAAGGACCCCAAACTACATGTAATACAAATTTACTCAATTACTTATGTATTTTGTGCTCTATATGTGATCTTGATTAGATATATGATGTTGAATCATTTGTATGGCTTTGTGCAGGGCGATACCGATGATCTTAGTGCCGGTGACCCCCGGGGCGATGAAGATGTTGTTGGATCAAACGTGCCTTCATCATCGAGGAATGAAGAAGATGATGACGGGGCTGGTCGTTCTGCCGACGAGTGATTTAGACAGGGGTTTGGTTTGATTTATGCCATGAATGTTATTTTCTTGTTTTGAATTGATCATCGGTACTTAACTGTATGAATTCTATTATTTTAATGCATATGTTAACGTTTATCTATACTTTGATGAATGCGAGCAGCTGTTTGAATGAATGCGGGACAGGGGGGTAAAACGGTTTTGAATGAATGCGTTGAAAGCTTTCAACGCATTCATTCAAAATCGTTTCAACCGAGGTTAAATCGGTTTTTGGATCGATTGGATTGGATGTGAATTGATATTAGTTCTGCAACAGGTTTTGGACAGGTTATTTGACCTGCAAATTTTTTTTTTTTGCAAAGCCAGGTTTTGCGACCGCGATATACGGTCGCTAAATAAAACAAAGCGGTCTCTAAAATTTATTTTTTTTAAAAAAAAAAATTTAAAATTATTTAGCGACCGCCGGTCGCGGTCGCTAAATATATAATATAATTTAATAAAAAATATTTAAAAAAGAAAAATTTTAAATTAAAAAATATTTAGCGACCGCCTTTAGCGGTCGCTAAATATAGTCAACGCGGTCGCTAAAATTTAGCGACCTGAGCTATAGCGACCGCCCTTACGCCTTTAGCGGCCGCCAGGCGCGGTCGCTAAAGACCATTTTTCTTGTAGTGGAAGTTACTGAGAAAAATATTACTTATGCTCATTTTCCTCCACTTTTTTCTCCCTTCTTCCTTCACTAATTTGACTTTCCCAAACTTAAAGAGTTGGCCTAAAACATGAAAATCAGATTATTATTTAATAACCCCAAATTTAATATAAGTTTTTAACTAACTACTTTAACTTTATTTAACTGTACATTGCACCCCATTCAAAATTGTCACTACAGGTTCCCATAATTTCGCTCATGTAACCAACGCTAAATGTTGCTTATAAAAATTATCGCTAAAGAAATAAAATAATCGGCTAGAACTACCAATGTTCGGGGTGTTACAACTTGGGGAAGAGGCAACTGTTTTTTAAGTTGTCGACTTGTTGCAGGTAGTTTATAATCGCATGGCCAACTTCAGGGATGGGGTGGCTGATCATATATCGAGGGATCATGTTGCAAACTACTAATTGCCACCACTGTAGGTGATTGTTGGGTTGTAGCTAGTTATAGTACCTTAATGAATTGGAGAGTACGTACGTTTATGATTAAATTTGGGTATTTGTATGTTTTATTGTGGATTTTTCAATGTAATATGCTTTGATTGATAATGCTTGTTAAAGTTGTACGTTCGCTTCATTTTTCTACGTAAGCTTAAGTAGTTTTTCACAATATTGTGATGTATCCACTTGTTTGCTTCCTTCCAAATATAGCAATAAATCATTGAAAGACAACACATCTGATGATGAAATTTGACTGTACTTGAACAGTAACAGATTAGACATCACCACCATCATAACTTGTAGGTGTTCAGCATTGTATATAGAAGACCACACAAAACATTGCAAATTTGGCACACACCTCGATGCAAATATAGAAAAAAAAAACTTATAAAAGTCTCCATTTAGTTGCACAAAATGAAAGCAGATTGGATATTACCGCTATCACCACTTGTTCATATGTGGTCACAACTGTCATCACTTGTTCATATGTGACTGATGCCAAAGAAAGTAGGTTCGTACCTACGTAAAGGTACCACAACGGCTGTAGTCCATGTCAGCTTTCAAGTATGCAAAGTGAGAGACAGCAAGGACGGAGTACGTAAGGGCAGAGAGCAAGGCTTTCTAGACAGGCGTGAGGAGTGACAGTGCTGCGAAGGCAAGGCTGAGACGAACAGGGCTGACAGTCGATAGTTCAAGTCAGGGTCCAATGTTACGGTCCAAAGTTATGTCCAATTTGTCTTTCTCTCACTAGAATCCAAGAGCTCCCAAATTCTAGAGTGAGAAAGTGATTTTGTGAGAATGAAGAAGTCCTTTTTTGAGTTGTAAAGTCCACTATTTATAGGAAACGGTGTGCTTATGTCATAAAGTGCCACATGTCGTCCCCTGGGAATGACACGTCACCAGGGGGTCCCAAAATACCAGTTCTCCGTTGGACTGCCAGTTCCCAAATTCGCGTTGCCTGCCTCGCACAGCGTCGCTCTACCTGTCTGAAAAGACTGACCACACCATGACGACATGATCAGAGTAAGCCCGTTGCCCCAGCCACCGATCCAAGCCCTTACTGAATCCCACAAGATGCGTCAAGAGACGCGCATAGAACCTGACAGCGGTGAGGGTTGCCCATGTAGCCAGCTGCCAGGCGGACTAGGCGCGATGCCCTCCGAGGACCTGCTCCCATCCCGGAGTGACCTGGGGGTCATTGCCCTGGTGGTGTCGACGATCAACAGTAACATGAGTGGACATGCTCGCAGCTCAGTGCTCAGAGTCCATTGCGAAGGGTCCTCGTGCCGGAGCCCCCCGTGATTGTGACGGCGATGGCTATAAGGTTGTGAGCCCATCCCAGTGTGAGGGCCGAAGCCCCCCCTGTGATTGAGACGGCGATGGCTATAAGGTTGTGAGCTCATCCCGGTACGAGGGCCGAAGCCCCCCTGTGATTGAGACGACGATGGCTATAAGGTTATGAGCCCATCCCGGTACGAGGGCCGAAGCCCCCTTGTGATTGAGACGACGATGGCTATAAGGTTGTGAGCCCATCCCGTTACGAGGGCCGAAGCCCCCCTGTGATTGAGACAACGATGGCTATAAGGTTGTGAGCCCATCCCGTTACGAGGGCCGAAGCCCCCCTGTGATTGAGACGACGATGGCTATAAGGTTGTGAGCCCATCCCGTTACGAGGGCCGAAGCCCCCCTGTGATTAAGACGACGATGGCTATAAGGTTGTGAGCCCATCCCGGAAGCATGTAACATGATTGTGGCGCATGGGCGCGGTGCCTACAGCACGAGACAATACCTGGTGTCGGGGCACATGTTATGAAAGTGACGTACGGGCACGGCAACGAACGTTACGGAGACAATACCTGGTGCCGTGGGCACATGTTATGGAAGTGGCGCACGGGTGCGGCGACGAACGTCGCGGAGACAATACTTGGTGCCGGGGGCACGTATGATGAGAATGGCGCACGGGCGCGGCGATGAACGTCGCGCAGCAATACTTGGTGACAGGGGCATGTATGATGAGAATGGCGCACGAGCGTTGCGACGAACGTCGCGAAGCAATACCTCGTGCTGGGGCACGTATCATGAGAATGACGCGCAGGCGCGGCGACGAACGTCACGAAGACGGCGCACGGGCACGCGTCGGGTGTCCCAAAGACGGGATGTGAGCTGAGTGTACATGTCATAACAAGATAATGAATGCAACATGTAGTAATGACAAAGTCGGGAGTGATGGTATGCGGTCGTCGGCGACGGGTCATTCGGCGGTAGCGCGCAACTTTGGGCGATAGGCATCGCGGGAGCGATGTGCGGTCACGGACGACAGACGTCACGAGGTTGATGCAGGACGGACGTCGGGAGGTTAATGTACGAATGGACGTCGGGAGGTTGATGTACGACGGATGTCGGGAGGTTGATGTACGAACGGACGTAAACATCGCGGAGGTGCAAAGACTCGAGAAAACAAGTGCGCGCGGGAGGGGAGGCCATAGGCCAAACATTGGGGGGAAGGCCAAGGCCACCACCCCTGGGGAGGCCGAGGCCGACCCTATGGGGTGGCCAAGGCCAATGGCCAACTCTCATGAAGGGAGGCCAAGGCCACTCCCCCCTTCGGTGAACTTCAGGCGCGCCGACGGTAGGTGTTTTGATGAACAATGGCAAATCTGGAAGTTGCGTTACGATGAGCGTGTCGATGTGAATCGTACCCATGTGACGAATAAGGTTCCAAGATTACGTACGAAGCATACGAAGCGAAAAGGGCTATGCGGGAAAGGGGTGAACCACCGGGGGGAAATGGTCGAGGCCAACCCCTCCTGAAGGCCGAGGCTGACCCCCTACGCATGGGGAAGGCCGAGGCCAACTCCCTGGGGTTGGCCAAGGCCAAATGGCCAACTTCCATTTTTGGAGCCCAAGGCCACTTCTCCTTTTTCGAACTTCAGACACGTCGTCGGTAGGTGTTTTGATAAGCAATGACGAATCCAGAAGTTGCGTTACGACGAGCGTGCTACCAAGAATCGTACCCACATGATGAACAATGTGCTAGAGTCACATACGAAACGTACGAAGCGAAGAAAGTGCGAAAAGGACTTTGCGCGAAAAGTGAAGAACCGGGGGAGGAAGGCCAAGGCCAAACCCCTATGGGAGGCCGAGGCCGACCCCATGGCCTTGGGGGAGGCCGAGGCCGACCCCATGGGGTTGGCCAAGGCCTTTGCTCCTTGACCCCGTTGCTCCGGTTGCGCCGTCGGTCGACATTTTTGGTGAAAAGGTGTTTGGGTGGTCTCGGCGTGACGATCGCGCTAGCGTGAGTGACGTCAACATGAAATAAATCGTGCCTAAGTCGCGTACAAGGCGCGCAGAGCGAAAAACGCACGTGACTCGAGCGTGCGCGCGCTGATTAGTTCGATGCATTGGAAAAATGCACGTTGTATCTGTCGACGTGTTTGCGTGTAGCGAGACCCCTAGTGGGCCCTTGGGTACAACCAGAATAGGTTGGGAACAGTGGTTGAACCCATATGTTAAATGTATAATATGCTATAGTGTAAGATTTTATCTACTTCGTAGGCAATATATTATATGTTAAATATATATGATTTTTGACAATTATATATGTCATTTGTTACTACGATGGCTTCAACACATTATTGAGCATTTGGTTCGGTAATGGGTCCTTCAAGTGAAGTAGAGTGGAACATAAGATTGAAAAATATTTTATCACTTCTGCACGAGGAGAAGAGAAATCATCAATCATAGCAACCATGTTTAAGCCATTGGTTGTGGAAAGGGTAGCAAGTATAATGACTTCCCGGTACAACATGTTTTTTAAGGAAAAACATATATTCAACCATTTTTTGAAACTTAGAACGAATCAACGAGATATTACGCGATTGCTCCTGCGCATTGAGTGGGATGAAGAAAACAATGAATTGATTGTTACTAATGAGACTTGGGAGGGTGTTTTACAGGTACATAACATATGTCACAAAAGCATTTCCAGATAAATGATAATGTACGTTTTTCCTAATTTGTTTTTGTTGCTGATTATTTAATAACATTTTTTTCGATTGGATTAACCAAATTTGTTCACGACGGTGCAACCGAATATTTCCTAATATGGCTGATTTCAACATTTTATTTGGGAATGCTCCTATGGATTAGTGAGCATATTGGCTTAGATCAACAAACCGTTTATCGAAGTTGTTGAAGACTTATGTTTTTTTCTCATATTTTGCTATTTTAATGTTGTAATTAATGGCTTTACGTGTTACGCCACATCCAAATTAGTATTTTATGTTCACGTTGTGAGGTTTTTAATGGTGGCATGAATGACGAAGTTGTTGAAGAACTTTTTTTTAATGTACCTTTAGTTCATTTTTTAATGTTGTTATTAATGGCTTCATGTGTTATGCTACTTCGATAATTTTTTTCATTTTCTACAAGTTGTAAGGTATTTACCAACCGTGTGAAAAACTTATGAAAAGTATTTTTCCTTTTTTGTTCTTTTTTTTTCCTTTCGTTAGTTATATAAGGGGAAAAGAACGAGAAGGCTTGGCCACGTGAAGGGGAAGGGAAGACTTAGGGGGAGTTTTGGGGTGGGGTGGGTCCGGCATGGGGATTTTTCGAGGGAAGAGTAATGTCGGCCCCGTACGCTTACCATATTCGTTTTCTGTTTTTAGTAATGATGATGAAAAAGATTTTTTTTTTGCGTACTTTTATCATTTTCTGTTTTCATTTTGGATACAATTACTCAAATAGTAACAAAAAACTAAAAACACCTAAAAGGTGTTTTCAGCTTTTTTTCACTCAAACTTAACCCAATATAAGAAAAAATAGCTAATTTTTTTTTTTGTGAAAATGATAAAAGTACAAGAACGGATTTTCAAACTGAATATGAAAATCATGAAAATGAAAACAGAAAACAAATATGGTAACATTTCTTGGGATTGTGTTGTTAACTTATTGGCGTGGGGTGGACTCAGCATGGGGGGATTTTCTAGGGAAGAGTAATGTCATTTCTTGGGAGGTGTGGCAAGTGGATATGGCGGCGGTTATTAGGAAGATAAATGAATGATATAATGATAGCTTGTTAGCTCAGTAGTTAGGGGCGGACCACCCCCATGACCGGGGGGGGGGGGCATGGTACCCCTCAATATTTTTTGAAAATTTTTGTTAGTTTCTTAGATTAAGGATAAATATATTTAAGATACTTATAAAAATGTCACTGTTTTGTAACACTAATTTATTAGGAGTTCATTTTATTTTGTTTTTTTTACTCTTTGTGCTATGTGATTATATTTGTCTTTGTCATTTTCTTGCTTCATCTTCATTTTTTCAAATTTCGAATTTTAAATCTCCAGATTACAAAAAAAAAAAAAAATATTAGATTAAGGTTACTTTCTTTGTTTTTTTTAGTTCAAATTCTTATAGACTTATACATGACTAATGTACTTATACAATTAATAATCACATTAGTGATATATCTATACAATAAGAGTTAAGTTTTTTTTATACATAAAAAATTAGTGATTTTATCATTGACTAACCTTAGCAAGTTAAATAAATCATTATACATAGTGAAAATATATTGTTAGTAGTCAAATTGAGTAATCTGTTTTGTATTTAACGTATTCAATAGTGACACTAATTATAATGTATTTTTTTCTTATTCACGTGTTATGTGAACTTGAAACTTCTGAATTCTTTTATGTTTTTTTGGCACCCCCGATTAGACTTTTTAGATCCGCTCATGTTAGTAGTAGGGGCAAAATGGAAAGATATGGATAAAAACACTGTAGAAAATTCTGAATATACAAGAATCGATCCAAAAAATTGATGAAAATGAAAATAAAAATGGTAAACGTACAAGAATAGCTGAAAAAAGTATATATGAAAGGGTGACAAAAACGATAAAAGTACACAATCATATTTTCGGAACTTCATACAAAAATGTTGGAAAAGAAACAAACCGGAAACAGGAAAACAAAAATGGTAAACATACAACTCCTCAATCTTCCTTTGTACATTGATTCGTTTAAAGAGCTCTTAGCTGATTACACAAGTGCTTGTGTGTGTGAGAATTCTTTCGGCCGGTTAAACCCATTCTTTTTTTAATTCCTTTTTTTTTTCTACGGATTATTTGAATCCAGCGCATTTTTAGAACAAAAATGTCAATTTACCAAGTTATATTGACCTAACGCCAAGTCAAGCACCCCCATAAAAGAAAAACAAAAAAAAAATACCACATACTTCAAATTGTAAGGTTAGTTTGGCAATTCAATAAAAAGAAATAAAACTAAAAACTTTTTTCTCTTACTCACCTATTTCCTTTCCACCCCCACCCTCACTCCAATTCATCTCAAAACGAATGTGCCCAAGGAGAATCAGAAATTGCAAAATCCAAAATAATGGTGGGATGGCTGATGTGGGTACCACAGTGGTGGGTATGTCTGACCGGCGGTGGTGCGGAGTTCGACTGTGATAGCTAATGTGGGCATGGCGGTGGTGGGAATGGTTTACCAGCAACAGTGATGGTGGTGGTTGTTGTCGGGTTAATGGTTGATGTGGCTATTTGAGATCGGTGGTGGGAATAGTGGTTGGTTGGCGGCAATGGCGGTGATTGGGTTTTGGTGGTGGTGGTGTTTGGTTGTTTTGGGTGGTGGGGATGGTGATGATCGGCGACAGTTTGTGGTAGGGATTTGTTTGTGGTGGTGATGGGCAGTGGGGTTAAATGCATTGCTGTTTGACCGTCGGTGGTGCATATTTCGGGGCAGATGGCTGATGTGGGTATAGCGGTGGTGGGGATTGTTGATTTGAATTATTGGCAGAATATCCCTCCATTCCTTGGCATCCAGATCTGTTACAAGTCACAGCAACCACCAAAATTTTAGTAGCGTATCTTAGTAAATTCAGCCCAGGTATTTAGAGGAAGAGAAAGGAAATAAATTTTTGATTTCTGGGGTGTGTAAAGATGTATACAAAGAGCTCTATTTATAGAGCAAAAGGAGTGAGTTGGGTGGTAAGGGTGAATATGTCTTAAGGTAGGATTTATCATCCTACAATTCTATTATTTACATTAACACCCCCCCCCCCCCCCCAACTTAAGATGGTGGATATGTAACTAGCTTAAGTTTGGAGGTTAATGCTTGGTGCCATGTTTGAGGGGAATGACGACCTTTCAGACCATTGGGATCCAAATGTAGATCGACGAGTGAAACAGATGATCCAAGCGATGCCTGAATGAATCAATGTTTTTGAGGTGGCTACTAGTGTTCCCAGAGGATAGATCCAACGGTCAAGAGATTTGAGGTCCTGGGGCAATTTCTGGTGATCCTAGAGGACATATCCAGCGACCAAGGGATTAGAGGTCCTGATCAGTTTAGTGTGGTAGATGTCGAGGGACCAAAGTTAATGAAGGTCCATCCGAGGAAACTTCTAGAAATCCCAAGTAAGCTCTAATGACCGAGAGAACTAAAATCTTGGGTTGGGTGATGTCCAGCAATCCCATATGAGAGATCCGATGATTGTGACTTGAAGATCCTAGATGAAGGTCTGAGTTTGAATTCTAACTATTGCAGCTAAAAACT
Source organism: Escallonia rubra (assembly GCA_033065855.1). Taxonomy (NCBI): domain Eukaryota; kingdom Viridiplantae; phylum Streptophyta; class Magnoliopsida; order Escalloniales; family Escalloniaceae; genus Escallonia; species Escallonia rubra. The sequence continues at coordinate 49,381 of JAVXUO010000815.1, forward strand.
GGATCGGGAACCACACCAGAAATCAGGCCTGCAAAAGAGAACACGGAGTGACTGCTGGGTGGGGATCCGGCGGGGGAACGCTCTGATGCTTAAGTCAGAGATGGCTAACAATGTAGAACTCTGAGAAGCAATAAAGACACAATGTGTATGTGTGTGAGCTTGTCTTTACCTGAGGGGGCTTGACCCCTTTATATAGTGGTAGAAGGAGGAGTCCTAGTAGGACTGGGCTTTGACCAACTCTAATCAGAATCTCATTAGGATCCTAGGGGATCCCATATCAATCTTAGTTGATTTAGTCAGAGCTTCTTTAGGATTCTGTCCGGTGATTGATATGGTAAGTGCCATATCAGTAATGAACCAGTATAGGTTACGTGTCATAACTGTCACGCGTCGTCCGTAGGTTTGAGGGGTATTTTTAGCTATATCATATGTCCCCTGCTTTTACCAACGTTAATGAAGCAAGTGGAAGCACACTTTTTCCACTGATGATAGCGAAATATGCCAAAAACAAAATTGAATCTGTTTGTCTGACATTTCAAATATTCAAAGAGTGCTCTGCTCGGACAAGGTTTTGTTCGGACATGGTTCTGCTTGGACACGGTTCTGTTCGGATTTTTTCTGCTTGGACCATGTTCTGCTCGAATTATAGGCCTGTTCGGATTTTTTCTGCTCGGACCATGGGCCTGTTCGGATTTTTCTGCTCGGACCATGGGCCTGTTCAGATTTTTCTGCTCGGACCATGTTCTACTCGGATTTTTCTGCTCGGACCATGTTCTGCTCGAACTATGGGCCTGAGCTGAAAAGGCCTCATTTTTCTTCTGTTCGGTTAGCGGGCTCGGACGTGGATCTGCTCGGATTTTTTCTGGTCTGACCATGGCCTGCTCAGATTATGGCCCGAGCTGAGAAGCCCCAACATTTTTCCCTGCTCGGTCGTTGGGCTCGGACCACGATCTGCTCGGACCTGCTGTGCGGGCTTGCTGCGCTGACGCGGGCCTGATGGTGGAGAGGCCCAATCTAATGAACTCTTTGTTGAAAAAGTAGAGAACTCCATATTGCTCATGTGTCCGAGCAGATTCAAACCTTGGACCTCACGCGCAGAATAAGAATGAAATGCCACTGAGCTGGTCGGCCTCGTATGTCAAGTCCGAGAAGAAAATATAGTTGTATTATCACTTGAGAACTTGAAAAGTCCATAACTTTTTGCTTGGATATCCGTTTGAGGTGAATTTTTTTTTTTTTTTGATTTCAGATAGTTTTCCGAGCTCTATCCATATAAAACCTCATTTTCTTCAAAAGAGTTCACTTGAAATCTCTACTTAAGAAAACTCCTTTGACCTCCACTCGATTTTTTCTCTAGTCAAACTCTTTAGAGTTTTACCCATGGGCTCTTGAGAGCACAAAGAAAACAGAGTTAGGATGTCTGCACGGGCGACGAGTTCGGCGATCATTCTGCTCGGACATGGCTTGTCCGAGCTCAACGGTTTTATTCCCAATCTGTTCGGGCATGATGCTTCTGTTCCTTTATGCTTTATCCGAGCACAAAGGGTATGAAGTTGGTTCTCTACTTGGGCGGAGTGCTCGGCCAACTTTCTGTTCGGGTAGAATGTTCGGCCAACATTCTGTTCGGACAGAATTTTGGTCCAAGCTTTGGTCATTCTGCTCGGGCAGAATGTTCGGCCAACATTATGCTCGGAAAGAATGTTGGTTTCAATTTCCACGTATGAACTCATCCTCTAATGGATGTTCCTTCAGGCGTTGCCTCCGAGCCTTAGATCTAGTCTTCATCTTGTAGGCTCTTTATTTCTTTTTAGACTGAGTATTTTGATGCCATTTTAAGGGCATTGTATGTACTCTATCTTTTGTTCTATTGACGGTACTTTGTTCACTATGTGTTTTTTATGGTTTATGCTACCATTCACACAACGTTATTTGTTTTTACTTTGACTCTAACTCTTTATTCGTCAGTTTAAAGAGTTGGTAAAGAAGTCGAGCACCCTCGCTCGGCCAAAACTTCGAAGAAGTAAAAGCTTGATGGAGTGACGATGCCCCCATTAACTTTTGCAACTCCATGGATTTAGATATATGGCTAAACCGTTGACCTTTTATTAGGGTAAAAGGCGTTATTCCCTTTGTGTTTTTATACAGAGTGAAAAGTTTGGCACTCTACTCAGGCAGAGTGTTCGGCCATCATTCTACTCGGGCAAAATATTTTGGCTAGGTCTAGCACTTTGCTCGGGCAGAGTGTTCGGCCATCATTCTGCTCAGGCAAAATGTTTTGGCTAAGTTTAGCACTCTGCACAGGCAGAGTGTTCGGTCATCACTCTACTCGGGCAGAATGTTTTGGCTAAGTCCAGCACTCTGCTCGGGCAGAGTGTTCGGTCATCACTCTGCTCGGGCAGAGTGTTCGACCATCACTCTGCTCGGGCAGAGTGTTCGGCCATCACTTTGCTCGAGCAAAATGTTTTGGGGAGGTTTATCCAACCTAACAAGAATGCTCAGAAGAAGTAACTTTATTGCTTCGAGAAGTTTACACTGGATCATTTAAGAACCCGTTTATTCGAAAAAAATCTGCTAAAGACTATTCTGGAAAAAAAGCTGGGGTGTTTGACAAGGTCTGAGCCCTTTATCCCCCCGAAAAGGAAGTGTCTTGCCTCGGGGCAAGATGCTACTGCCCGACGCATTCGTTCATGGGCTTGAGTCCGAACCTCTTCTATCAGATCAAGATTTCCTCTGAGTCCAATTTCTTTGTCTTCTTTGGTCGGCACGAAGTAACATAACATTGTCGAGCTATAATTTGATCTCATTTGACTTCTCTAATCCCCTATTTCGTTGGGAACTTCATTTTGAGGTGGTAGGTTGATACCACGGCTTGCAACTGATTAAGTGCAGGTCGTCCAAGTATGGCATTGTATGCAGAGGGGACCCTCACCACCACAAAATCAAGCATCAAGTTTGCTTGCATCGGGGGCGTACCTACTGTAACTAAAAGTGCGATAACACCTTCGACTGTGACTGGATGATTAGAGAATCCATATAATGGTATATCCGTCTTCCGAAGATGGTCCATAGGGATGTTCATCTTCTTGAATGCATCATAAAACAAGACTTCGGTGGAACTCCCATTGTCGACCAGAACCCGCTTCACATAGAAGTTCCCAGCTTTGATCGTGATGACTAACGGGTCATCATGAGGAGTTTTGACATTTTTTATATCATCTTCTGAGAAATAGATAGTAGGTAAAGGCACAGTCTTTGGTTTCTTACTTGGGGATTGGCTCGTTATGCACACTTCCCTAGCATATGCTTTTCGAGCTTGTCCTGATGAGCCTCCTACGGCTAATCCCCCAGAGATAGTGTTGATTGTACTCACATTCTCTTCCCGTTCTCTTTCTTCAGCGGCTGAGGGTGTTTCTTGTCGTCCTTCTTTGTACGCCACCCCACTTTCTCAACTGGCCACGCTTAATGAGAGCTTCGATCGCTCGTTTAAGTGATCCACAATCATCAGTTGTATGGCCATGATCGTTGTGAAAGTGGCACCATAAGTCTCTATTCTTTTCATTCAGGCGAGATATCATCTTTTCTGGCCACTTGAGAGCTTTATTGTCTTTGATCTCGTGCAGTATCTCTGACGGTCTGGCATTGAGCGACGTCAAATTCTCCCAGGGAAACAGGTCTTTGAGACGCCGTTCGTCACGTATGGAGCGTTTCGTTTTCTTTCCTTCTTGGGGAGTCAACTCCCGTGACCGTTTCTTTAGTTCTTATTTTCCTTCTCCACGTCATCCTCTGTGTGTCTCCAGGTATTCTTCAGCTTGAATATATTTGTTAGCCTTCTCGAGAATGGCTTTCATATTACCTGGAGGACTTTTGTTTACAGAGAACGCAAACTTGGATGTCGGACGGAGGCCTCGCGAGGAAGGCAGTATACTTCACGGATTCGTCCAAGTTATCGATTTCCAAAGTAGCTGCGTTGAATCGTCCAAGGAAGCACGCCAAAGATTCGTTTTTCTCTTGCACAATGTTTAGCAGACTCGCCGAGTTTTTTCGTCGGGAGCGACTGCTTACAAAGTGTTTTTGAAATAGATTCGATAATTGGCTGAAGGAGTAGATGGATCTTGGTTGTAGAGATTTGAACCATGCATGTGCAGCTTTTCTCAGAGTGGTAGGAAAGGCTCTGCACATGACAGCATCTGAAACCTAGAGGAGTAACATGTTTGTTTGAAACTGATAAACATGTTCTCCTGGATCTCCAGTCCCGTCGTAGAGGTCACACTGAGGCATGCGAAATTGGGAGGTAGCTTTGCTTTCTCGATGGTTTCGGATAACGGATATCCAGATTCTTCCCTTGGGAGAGATCGTTCTGGAGAGCGGTATCTAGGGACCATCTTCCAAGAGTCTCATTCTCGGGAACGAAACTCAGGCGTCCTCTTTCTGTGGAAAGACCTTCGAACAGACCTTCGAGGGATCTCAGCTCTGGCGACCTGTTCGGGAGAGGAGTTGGTACTGCCTTCGACTGATGGATCCCGTCGATAGCATGATCCACTCCTGGTCATGTGATCTCCGCTCTTCTCTCTGGGATCAGAAGTCGAATCGGCCGTTGATCTATATTTGCGGCCGTAGCTTGATCTGGAGGTGAGACGAAAACGAAGGTTGGAAGGGTCAATATGAGAATGATGAGTGGACGGCGGAGCCACCGCCATGTCGAGTTTTTGCTGAAGAGTGTTTACAACATCCTTCAGTTCATGGATTTCCTTTGTAAGGTCGGCATATGGTGTTTTGAATAGCTGACGGTTCAGGCGATGGCGAAGGTCACCGTTTTTCAGAGTAGACGTTGGAGATCGGTTTCTCCGAGGTCTAGTTTCTGATTCGGGAGTAGCAGATGTTACGTTGACGTAAACATCTTCAGAAGAACTGGCGCGATGGCGACGTAAAGGGGTCGAGTGTCAGTCATGAGAACGACCTGGTCGATGAGAGCTGCTAGTTCGCGCACGATGGTTCTGGGAATGACTCTGTTAAGAGTCACCGAAAGAAGAATGATTGGCCATGTTCCCTGCAGTGGTCCCACGGATGGCGCCAATCTGTTGCAGCTAAAAACTGGATCGGGAACCACACCAGAAATTAGGCCTGCAAAAGAGAACACTGAGTGACCGCCGGGTGGGGTTCCGGCAGGAGAACGCTCCGATGCTTAAGTCAGAGATGGCTAACAATGTAGAACTCTGAGAAGCAATAAAGAGACAATGTGTATGTGTGTGAGCTTGTCCTTACCTGAGGAGGCTTGACCCCTTTATATAGTGGTAGAAGGAGGAGTCCTAGTAGGACTGGGCTTTGATCAACTCTAATCAGAATCTCATTAGGATCCTAGGGGATCCCATATCAATCTTAGCTGATTTAGTCAGAGCTTCTTTAGGATTCTGTCCGGTGATTGATATGGTAAGTGCCATATCAGTAATGAACCAGTATAGGTTACGTGTCATAACTGGCACGTGCCGTTCGTAGATTGGAGGGGTATTTTTGGCTACATCACTAACCATCCTTGGTGAGTGAAAATTCCAACAACCAAATGCATGGAGGTCTTGGCATGATTCTCTCCAATTGTAATTTCAAAATCCAACGACCAAGATGACTGAAGGTATTGGCATGGTTTCCGCAATTGCAGGGTTGAACACTAATTACCAGGATGATTGAAGGTCTTGGCATGATTCATAACTATCACAGGGTTGATCCAATGACCACGATGAATAAAGGCCTCGATATGATTCATGGTGATCCTCGGGTTAAGATCCAACGACCAAGGTTAATGAAGGTCTTGGCATGATTCCCGACTATTGCGGGGTTGATTCAACAATCATAGTAAACAAGGGTCTTGGCATGATTCCTGATAATCCCGGGGTTGATAGCCAACAACTAGGGTAAATAACAGTCATGGCATGATACCCAACTGTGGTAAAGTTGATCCAGCGACCAAGATGAATGAGGGTCTTCGCATGATTTTTTATGATCACGGGGTTAAGATCCAATGACCACGGTGAATGAGAGTCTTGGCATGATTCCCGACAATCTGGAGGTTGAGATCCAATAGCCGCAACGAGTGAATTGGCATGAACTTTACTGGTGAAATGTGCTCTTGCACATCTCTTGTTTCTCTCACTTCTTCTCCACACACACACACACACACACACACACTCACACTCTCTCTCTCTCTCTCTCTCTCTCTCAACTCTCACCCCCTGAACAATGTTTGTCTTACCTCTCTCTTCTTTTTTCTTCAACAGATACAGGGGAGAAGTTGGATGAACAACAGAGTTGGCAACGCTACCAAACTTGAGGTGACAACGAAAGGCGACATGGAGGTTGCGATCGTGCAAGGCAAGTGTCGCGGTAACAAAGGTCATTCGTGGTGATTCACCGCGGTGGATTAATAGGAGCCATGTGGTGAGACGGTAATGTGAGTCCAATTTGGTATAGGTCCATGATGGCGGTGTTGTGGGTCCAAATCTGTAAATAAGCATGGAGATATAGATGATGGTGGCACGACAGTCACAACGACAATGGTGTTGTGACGTGCAGCAGTAGGAGAGGTAACCCGCGTTGGCTCGATGATGGCATCAAGATGGTTATGGCAACAGTTGGAATGGTTAATTACCCGATGACCATGAGACGGAACAGAAGGGCGACAGTGGCAAAATGTCTTACTCCTCAAAATCCAAAACCTTTGAGTGGAGTAGAATGTGGTGGTGGTGAGGGAACCAATGATGGTTGTGAGTGAACTAGAGTAGTGGAGGTCCAAATCAGTGGTGGAAGTTCAAATTAATGGTGGTGTAGGTTTGGAACCAGGGACAGTAGGTGGTCCAATTTACATGTTTAAAGTTAATGTGATACTAATTACCGAAAATTAATAGTTTGCACTTCTTCTTTTCTTTTCTTTTCTTTTAATGAGAAAGGAGAACCACAGTATTAATTATTAATTAGCAAACGAGCCAAAAGAGGAAAAGTGTCAAAGAGAGAAAGAATTGGGTTTCACAGAAGTGTAGGAGAGAAGGTGGGCATCGGATATAATAGATTGGTGCAAGCTGTGGCACGACATCGATAGAAAGCTGTGACGATGGTGGTTATTGGCATAGAGGAGAGAGATGAGATTGTGCGACCACAATGGTGATATCGCACGACAGCGAGGTCAGATCACCTTTGGTGCGATAGTAATGCAGTGGGTGACTCGGGTGATATTACAGGTTGTGTGGTGATGATGTGTTGCGGTGGTGGTGATGTCAAGTGGTGCTAGGTGCGGTGGTAGGACTACGGCAGCATGGTAGTGTGCTGTTGGTAGGTCAGTTATGTCAGGTAGGGCCTGCTAGGTTAAGGCTTTCCCAGCTATGATTGCCTCGATTTTGGTGATTTGTTCTTGGGTTTCAATCAAACGTAGGGGCTAGATTTTTGGTGGTTTTTGGGGATGAGAGGTCATCGGAGTTGTCGGATATTGAAACTTCAGAGGAGTTTGGGAAGAGGAGAAATTATTCTGGAGAGGAGGAAAATCACCTTCAAACGATGCACAAATCCAAGGGTTTGTATGGCCTTAGTTTCCCTGCCATCATCCAGCTTGCCGAAGGGTCTGGTGGTCGGTGGCACCATTTTTTGACATGTCCCAGGTGTCCATATTCAAAGCATATGTTCAGCAATCATTCGTAACGGAATTGAATCTAGGCGTCCTTTATTCCATTGCGCTTCATTGCGAATCCTTTGGTTAAGGCGTTATTGATATCAATTTCTACCCGAAGTCTCATGTAGCCTTTTTCGACAATTTTCCCATCTCTTGATCTTTCAATGTCCACCAGATTTCCAATTCTTTCCCCAATGGTTATAGCACTATTTCTGGTCATTTTATTTTGAGGTAATCCAGTTACCCTTACCCAAAATGGTGAAGTCAAAAGGGATATTTCATGAAGAGTAACTTCAAGTGGCCAAACTTGTAGAACCAGGTGCACTCCCATTATGGACCAGGGTCAGTTGTCCAAGACTCGTTGTATTTCCTATTCATCATTGAATTTGAGGAGTAATCGATTTTCTTGTTCACGAATTTTGATGTCGTGGGATGGGTTCCAGACTTTGGTGATTGTACTTTTAACTCCATTGCGGTTCAAGGGTTTGTCACTGATTATTTTTCCAGTGAGAGTGAGGTTTGTTTGAGGGTTTAAAAGCTTAGGTCATATTCTAGTTCTATAGGTTCTGGGGTGCATTTAAGGCGGTTTGTTTTTGGCTATGAGATCGTTTATTGCTTCTTGGTGGTTTTAGGTCATGACTGGAGGTAGGTGGGGATGAAATGGTTATGTGTATTATATGGCTGCTAGCTGGTGTGTAATAATCCAAATTGAAGGCCGGAGGTGGAAGGAGAATGGGGTAGATTTGGTACCAGTTGGATTGTTGGGTTTGTTTCTTTGGACAAATATCTCTTGGGATTGTTTCTGCTGATGATGTTTGGGACAACTAAGTAAGTGATGATATCCACTCAGATATGGTTGAACCAAAAAGGTTCAAGAAAGACGCCAACTCAAGGGCGTGGTCACCGTCGGCTGATCTAACATGCACAAAAGTTGTTCGATGAAATGTTGGGGTGAGTCTCGGACGAGAAAGGTATGTCTAATTCGTTCAATCTTCAATCGTGCTACGATTTTGCCTGATTGCCATGTCTAGGGACATAAGAGTAGTGTGGAAAGTGCCGCCATGTCTGTTTGGTTTGGGTGGGCTATGGAGGAAATTGAACACGTTTTTCTCTCTAGACCTTACTTAGGTGGTGATGGTGATACTTGTTTTTTCAGGTACTTAGATGAAGAGAGAGGAAAAAATCTTGGATTTCTGGGGTGCGTAAAGATGTATACAAAGAGCTCTATTTATAGAGCAAAGGGAGTGAGTTGTGTGGTGAGAGTGAATATAGCTTAGGGTAGGCTTTATCATCCTACAATTCTATTGTTTACATTGACATCCAAGATTAAAAGGAATTTTGAGGAGTTGTGCCTCATGGTTGATCGGCGATAGTATGGTGGTGGTTAATTAAGATTGGGATGGTGGTTGATGTGGGCATTTAAGATCGGTGATGGGAATGGTGGTTGAACGGCGAGGGGGGGTTGATTAGCTTTTGGTGCTGGGGGGTTTGGTGTACTTCTGTGATTGGTGGTGATTACCGATGACTGGTGGGATTTGGTTGCAGTGGGGGTGGGTGGTGGGGCTAAATATGTGGCTATGGTTGTTGAAGGGGACATTAGTGGTGGTAATTGGTGGGGTTTGATTACGTGGCTATGGTGGGGATGGTGGTTAACCGTCGATAGAGGTGGTGGGTGGTAGGTTTGGCATGTGGGGATTGGTTCGTCAATCAGTGTGGCGGGTTTTATGGTCAAGGTGATGGTGGTGGTGGTGGTTGGTTTGGCGAGGCTAGTCGTGATGGATGGGTTGCTCGTGATGGTGGTAGAGTGGATGAAGGAATAGAACGGTGACGATAGGGCAAGTGATATGAGCGTCATGTAGATGCCATGTCAATAACACGCAGATGTCATCTTCAACATCATAATTGAAATCACTAACCTTAATTATTGCATTAGCGCAAAACCACAACCTTTTGTTTTTTTCCTTGAGAGACAGCACCCGATGAATCAATTGGTCATCTTAAGAATCTGACTGCCAACTCTTGATGTTTCCTTAATAGTGACATTTGGTCCTCGTACAAATATCCTTTTCCCTTCAGTTCTTCAATAAAAGCATTGCTCATCTCCTTCCACAAAAAGAAGATTAGGCTTTTTTTTTTCTTTCTCTTTCTCTTAGATTGCCTGGTGGACACCCCCCAAGATTTCTTCCTTAAGCCGGTTCAGTCATCTCCTTCCACAACACTTTGGCTGCCACTGAGTTACAAAGTAAAAACTACAGCTCATTTTATAGCGATCACTGATGATCGCTAACCATTGTGATTAATTTATTGATTCGAAACAAGTATTGCTAAAAGTTTTCACTAAAGGTATTAACAAAAATATCACCAACTACATTTTGGAACCACTAATCATTGCTATATATTACTGCCATTTCTTTACAATCCAGTTAGCAATCAAAGTTATTCCGATATATGTTAGGTTGTTGAAAGAGTTGCACATTCCCAACTTAAAAGACCTACTTAAACCTGCACTGAGAAAATCCGTCAGGACTAAATTCAACGCGCCTACGTACTACTCACCTAATTAAAAGACCAAATCAATAACCTGGTGAGATGGCTGGTCTCAGTGAGTCATAGTTTAAGTCAATTATTGTTGTTTCAGGTGAGGTTGTCATCCACTAATTAAGGTGGAGGTTAGTTCTAATCTTCTTTAATCTGGCTCATGGTTCGGTTTGTAAGCTTTATATTGGTTCGGGTTTCACGGAGAGATTAATCCAAAAATTTTAAAAACCATATGCAATGATGTCATTGTACGAACAATTTTTTGGTGAAAAGTACGATTTTAGAGACAATTTATGCTCTTTGCACAAAACGGGTAGATTAAACAATTTAAGCGGGATAAATAATTTGTTGGAGACTTTCCACTGCATCACCCCAGAAAACGATGAAAAAAGGTGAAAGTACATGCATATATTTCATTTTATTTTTTTGTTTTTTGCTTAGGCAGCACATGTCTGTTAGCATTTGCAGTGTTCACTGCATCACGCCAGAAAACGATGAAATAATTTATGCTCTTTGCACAAAACGTGAGTTTAACGTTTTTAATTTCTTAACTTCTGGCATAAAATATATGTGACTTTCAAGCTTCATGCCATTATTCTCTTCAGTCTCATTTGCCCTTATATATAGCTATGCCAGTGTTCTCCCTTTGCCTCACAAATCCGTCGAACCTTTCCTCCTCCCTCTCTCTCACAAAAATAAGAAATGGGTGCCAAAGGAGACTTCTCAGTGAAGGTTAGTAAGAAGGAAGTGGTGGCGGCAACGCTGCCACTGCAAGAGCATTGGCTCCCACTGTCAAACCTAGACCTGCTCTTGCCGCCTTTGGACGTGGGGGTGTTCTTTTGCTACAAAAAGCCCGCCGCAGACCACAACTCGCCCACCACTTTCGGCTCGATGGCCGGCATTCTCAAGGAGGCGCTGGCCCAAGCTTTAGTTTCGTACTATGCATTCGCCGGAGAAGTCGTGGAGAATGGGGTTGGGGAGCCGGAGCTACTCTGCAACAACCGCGGCGTGGACTTCGTGGAAGCGGTCGCCGACGTGAAGCTCCGAGATCTCAACTTGTACAATCCGGATGAGAGCATCGAGGGGAAGCTGGTGCCCAAGAAGAAGAAAGGGGTGTTCTCCATCCAGGTTAAGAAGTGTTTAGTTAATATTTTGATAGGATTTTAAACTTTACTGGCAAAATCTAGCCTCAATGATGGAAAATGACAAAGAGTAACCACTGAAGGCAAACTTATCCTTTAGATATATTAACTAAATACTTGCCATATAGAGTGACGAAATTTCGAGATATTATTGAAATAAGATTCTGAAAAACTTTTGGCCACAACTCTTCCTGCCTCGCTAATTAATAGTTACTAAATAAGATCAGTTAGCATTTTTATCTGGTCGTGCTAACAAAAGTACTATTCAAAATTATCACAAAAATACCACTAATCCTATTTAACGATAATAAATAATCATCAAACATAAAATTATAGTTATCTTTGTACAATTCTTCGTAAGTAACAACGGGAACATTCAATATAATAATGAGCAAATCAGGAAAATAAATCATGGTGGAAACTGTAGAGCGGAGCCAAGGTTGCCTTTGTTTGGCTTCTGCTTTAAGTCACATGTGCTTCATCCCCTTTCCAAGAGGAGAGGAATCGTTGCCAAAGCTCGATTTGTGCGCTTTTGGTTGCACCTTAGTGGTAAAGTGCTCTCACCATGGCTAAAATGGTTGTTTAAGTGTTACTGAAAATGTGATCATGAATTCTCAACAATTATTTTATCATTTATTAAAAGGAGAGTTGATCGAGCAAGTTGATCGATTTGTTTATATAGCAAGTTGAGAAAAAATTATTTCACGTACACAATGACACACGCTTTGACAATATTCGCATGCAATATCCTAGAAATTACTATGAATGAAATAATTTCACATCATGTGTACCTTAATATAAGACATGTGGCTGCTTTTAACAACTTGCACTTTTTTCATATGATAAGAATATTAAGAGTTCCTTTATACTATCTTGAATTAAACCCACAATATGTACCTCGATCTTGATGAGATGCAGCAATTAAAATTGGAAAATAGCGTGAGTTGCCCTTTTTGTGTGAAAATATGAAAGCATGAAAGTAAATTTTCTTGTTGAATAAATTCACGTGTTATCATAAGTTTAACACTTTTAAGGCTTACACTTTTGATCAAATTTTTAAGGTTAAAGTTCCATTTATAGGTTAAAGTTCCATTTAATCTTAGAAGTTGAAATTCAAGGGATTGCTTTGCCAAATACACCTCAGCTCCAACCAGATTTTTAAATGGAACCCCAGTAGCATGCCTCCACTAGAGAGCTTAGGAACAGAATATCAGACATGGACAAGGACGCCTCGCGCACATGTTATCGAAAATATCATATTTGTTCATCGAAAAGGATAAAAACATGACTAGGATCCTCTAGATTATTGTTATAGAGCACGTTTGTTGTAATAGAAAAATATCGTTAAATGCATTTTAGTAACATAAGATTATCATTATAAGTTATAATAACAGCGATAAAACTTTTTTTTAGTAACAATCTATTACTATCAGAGATGTTGTTACCTTGTCCACAAAAGCACATTAAGAACACTATTTTTTAATTTGAGTGTCAATTTCAAAGAAAGGAAACAGAAAAATATCTATAGGGTCATTTTCAAAAATGCAAACACGTTCTATAACTGGACACCATTTCTTACCACACCTTGGATTTTCTCCGGCGAATGCATAGTACCTTATTATTTATCGAAACTTCAAACGATAAATCAAGGTCAGCATGTCTAACCTAACCATAATAGAAGCCTAGGACACTTGGTGATGATAAATTAATTAATAGACCACCCCTTTCATCCTTGCATGGGAAGCAGCTTGCATGGAATCTAAAAGCTTACTGATGATGATGATTGACTAACTTTAATCTCCTGTAGAGTGTGGAGTGTAAGATAGCTCCATTTGCACCAACCCCATCTTGATTTTGCATGGCAAAGAATAATAATTGATTTTCAGGCCACGGAGCTCAAGTGTGGGGGGCTGGTGGTGGCGTGCACGTTTGATCATCGGGTTGCTGACGCCTACACGGCCAACATGTTCCTTGTATCTTGGGCCGAGATTGCTCAGTTCAAGTTACCGTCTCAGGTGCCGTCATTTCGTCGGTCGCTCGTTGGCCCTCGACGCCCTGGGCGCTACCACTCATCTATCGACGGCACCTACGTCCCAGTCTCGGCATTGCCACCTCCTAAGGATCTCTGTTCCGGTTCCGGTTATTATCAGCCGATCAGCCGGATATATTATGTTGAAGCCAACCAGCTCAATCAACTGCAATCAATTGCCAGCGGTGTAAGCGGAGCCAGAATTAACAAGTAAGGAGGACATGCTTTTGTTCCTTTAGACAAGGCAAAACACTTGTAAAGATGCAAAATTCAAATCTAACATAGATGGTCACACGAGATATAAAGGTGCTTTGAAATGGGTTGATTGTGATTTTCAAATTTACAAAAGACTCAAATGTTGCAGTCTTGTAAGAGGAACTATAAGGGTAAATTAATTAGCATCCCTAACTAAAAACAGAAGATTATATAAATGCTTGGATATAATAGTGCGTCCTGTCATTTCGAGTCGATATTCGGAAGTATACGTGACTAAATTAGTACTAATGAAACCAACTTTTGTCAAAAACAAAAACAGTGGTATCAGGTGCAAAAGGACTAAGCTCGAAGCACTGAGCGCATTACTGTGGAAACTACTTGCCGGCTACCAAAAGGATATGGGCGACAACAAAGTGTGCAAGATGGGTATCGTGGTCGACGGGCGAGCAAGATTAAGTGAAGGAGATGGAAAGGCGAAAGCAAAGCTTATAGCTGAGTATTTCGGGAACGTGCTTTCTATTCCATTCGGCGAAATGAGAAGCGAAGCACTCGATGGGGAGGAATTGAGCTATGTGGCCGACGCAGTTCATGAGTTTCTGGAAAGTGCATTGACAAAGGAACATTTTCTGGGGCTAATAGATTGGGTGGAGGCTCACCGCCCTGAGCCAATGCTGGCAAAGATATACGCCACGGGGATGGAAGAGGGGCCGGCGGTCGTGGTTTCATCCGGGGTGAGATTCCCGGTTGAGAAGGTAGACTTTGGGTGGGGTGGGCCGATATTTGGATCGTATCATTTCCCTTGGGGAGGGGAAGCCGGGTATGTTATGCCAATGCCTAGTCCGATGGGCAGCGGAGATTGGGTCGTGTACATGCACATGTTGAAAGGGCAGCTGGAGTTCATTGAGAGATATGCAAGCCATGTTTTTAGGCCATTGACTTCAGACTATCTGCAATTCTGAAATATTATTTGATAAATATGACATGCTGAAGGGGAAACGAAAAAGTTGAATAGATTGTTTGATTACCGGGGGCCAAAAGTTTTAGTATTATTTATCTTATACGTCGCTACACCACGTCATCTTCATCGCTCTTTTCAGCTTAAAGCTTTTTTGTATTTAATAAGAAGATATATGTACATACAAAGTGCCACCGCACTACAAGAAAATAGTTCTATGGTGACAAAAAAGTCAACGGTACACAAGGGCTCGTAGGCACAAGTGTTGTTATGCCAACGGTATTAACAGCCCGTGGGCACAAGTGTTGTTATGCCAACGGTACACAAGGGCCCGTGGGCACAAGTATTTTTTGCCAACGGTAACAACGGCCCGTGGGCACAAGTATTGTTATGACAACGGTATATAAGGGCCCGTGGGCATACATGTTGTTATGCCAACAGTATATAAGGGCCCGTGGGCGCAAGTCATTTTATGCCAACGGCAGCAAAGGTCCGTAGGCACAGGTTTTCTTATGCCAAAAGTTATTGGTAAACCATTGACTTATCAATTTTACATGTCTTTGAGTTCGATTAATAGCTAATCGTCTTCCAAAGTCTTAACGTAATTTTTTGAGATTTTAAATTTTTTCTTAAAAGCAATATTAGTTGGCACAAGTTTTTCTTATGCCAAAAGTTATTGGTAAACCTCCACTAGGCACATGCCCACGGATTACTAATCTCCCAAACCATGAGCTCCATCAACTAATCACCAATGACGGTGGTGATAGGTTCGATGATCGCAGCTATGATGGTGGCCGATATATCAATTTATTCAGTAAAAATCCAACTACCTATACTATTGTGAGAGTACGGTTATCTCATCCCTTAATCTCTTTTCTTTCCTTCTCACACATTGCACACTACACTCAATTCTTCTGTGATGGTGGCCAGCTAGTCTTCAATTTCAAATAATTAGGTTGTGCACGAAAGTTAATGGTGGTGATCAGGTGGTTGGGGGGAGAGGGAGGGGGAGGGGCAGACGGGGTGTGTGTGTGTGTGTTTGGGGGTTTGGGGGGGGAGGGGGGGGTACGATCATGGGTTAAGGGTTGGAAGGTGGGTGCTCACGAAAACTCAACAGTACACAATGACTCATTCATACAAGTGTTATTATGCAAACTGTTGACTTATGCTGAAGATGATTGACGAGGGTCAAAGCCCATCACTCCTAATCATGGAGATTAGAGTAAAAATTGGTGGGATCAAAGTCCACGTCTCACAATCGTGGATATTGCGGGATCAAAGTCCACGGCTCACAATCGTGGATATTGGCGTGAAAATTGGCAAGTTTATTAGGCGTAGCGGGGATGAAAAAAATTAGCGGGCATGAAACTTAGCAAAAAAATTTAGCGGTGACATAGAAAAACAATAAGCGGGCATAATGATATCATGGAGATTAGAGTAAAAATTGGCAGGATCAAGGTCCACGACTCAAAATCGTGGATATTGGCGTGAAAATTGGTAGGGGTTATTTAAGCGGGCATGAAAACTTTAAAAAAAAAAATTAGCGGGGATGAAAAAAAGTAGATGAAAAAAATTAGCAGAGATGAAAAATATTAGCGGGGATTAAAAAAATTTACCGGGAGAGAAACTTAGCCAAAAAAAATAGCGGGCATAGAAAAACTATTGGCCCCTCTCTCACGACGCAGCCCTGTTCTCTCTGTCTCTCATCACATAAACACGACGCGCGGCACAGGTTCTCTTCTTCCTCCATCACACGCCGCCATCCCCGCCGCTGCTTTCTTCCACTGCCATCTCCGCCGCTTCTCTCCTCCGTTGCCCGCTGCCGCCGCTATCGCTGATCTCCGCCGCTGCCGCACTGCAGTCCATCTTTTTCGTCTCTCTCTATCCCGCACTGCCACAGGTAATTTTACTTCTACCAATTTTTTGCCCTAGGAATGTAATTCTGTTAATTTACATCTTTGTTCCGCCACATCCATCCCGGCACATAGATTTTTCGAATCTGCTCTTTCAATTTTATTTCCTTTAGCAGATATGTCCCCCACAATCAGAATCTAGATTTAGGGTTCGTTTGACAAATTTTTTTTTTTTGTTTTCAGTTTTTAAAGAGCAGTTTTTTAAAGAGCAGCTTAATTTATTTTTTTTATAAAAACAAGTGGGTGTTTGATAACCCTTTTTTTTCTTGAGTTTTTTTTTTTTGTGTTTGGTAACCCTTTTTATTTTGACTTTTTTTTTTGGTGGTTTACGGTGGCGGTGGTGGGGTGTAGCGGTGGTGGTGGTGGTGGCCGGCGGCCGGAGGTGGCTGCCGGTGGTCGCCGGCGGTGGCAGCCGGCAGTCTCCGGCGGCCGGAGGTGGCTGCCGGTAGTCTCCGGCAGTGGTCGCCGGCGGCCGGAGGTGGCTGCCGGCAGTCTCCGGCGGTGGTCGCTGGCGGCCGGCGGTGGTCGCCTGAGGTGGCTGCCGGCGGTGGGAAGGTGGTGGTGGTGGTCTAAGAAAAAAAAACCAAAAGTGAAAAAAAAAAACCAGTTTCTAGAGTTTTTTTTTTTACTCTTCAGTTTAAAAACTGGTTTTTAAAACTGAAAAAAAAAATGGTTACCAAACGCTTCTAAATTTTTTCAGTTTTTAAAAACTGAAAAAAAAAAGAGCAAATTTTTTTTTGTCAAACTGGCCCTTAGTCTAGGTAACAGTGCTAGAAACTGCAACCTTACTATTGCCAATTAGAAAAGCCCTCTTGAGTTTTGTTGCTTTTTTAACTGCCACAACAATGTCATTTACTGCCTTTACATACTCCTTTCCTGATTTCTTCGTATAAATTGATTGGTGATACATGTGAGGACATGAATTATTTCGGGATCAACCTTTTCATATCTGATTGGTAAATGATCATTTGCATGATACACTTAGTGACGTTTATGCTTCCTGTACTAACGTGAAAATTAAAACCAGAAAGAGTCGACAACACTCAAACAACCCAAAAGGAAACTTGATAGGGCATACATTAGGCTCAAAGTCTATGCCAAAGCTGCAAGAACTGGTAAACATTTTGTTAATACGTGACAAATGTATGTCATGTGTATTTGTTGATTAGTGACGTATACTTACTTGCTATTGTTTATTACTTGGTAGTACATGAAAGATGGAAAGATTCGTTCCTGAACGGAGATGTACATAGTCTCACACACTCACAAGGATGGGACTGTCCTAGAGTCTGCAAAGGGAAAGCTAGTAAGTTCTATACAACATCCTTTCATTGTCTAGCGACACTTGTTCTGTCAACAAGTTATATTTCTGCATTAAATGTGTTATTAAATGGTATTTGTAAGGGCAACAATGCTATCGTATTAGATATTGACTTGATTCACCTAGCTTTGGTTCGTGTGTTTGTGTCCGACGACATCATTATGAATGGTCATCAACTCATGTCGTACCATAGTGCTATCTCTAGTGTTGTTTGCCAGAACTCTTTGAGTTTAGTTGCCATGTTGTAGTTTGTGAACTACCTGTCACCTAAAGATAGTTTTGTACTACACTTAACTTGTCTATATGAGTCTGTCAGTTCCCTTCTATCCCCATATATTAATTTCGTAGACCATATCCTATATGGATCATCAACATAGTGGAAATAGCCCCTGTTCGGAGAGGATTAAGAGTGTTGTCAAATGATTTACATGGACTATAAAACTACTGTGCTGACTCAATGAATGAAAGGTCACTTGTTGCCTAGATTATAGGCATACCTCAGTATTTTGTGGCCGTTGCTGATATGATTTTCAGTGTGGAGTAAGTAGTTAGTCAACATGGAAGGCAGCCTATGAGGATTTCACTTAGTTTTTATTGCTTTGATACCTAATTTTGTCCTGTTTGGATGGTTTTACAGTTTGTCCAGACCTTATGGTGATTGGCATCCTCCTGACCCTTATCACATAGAGGGCAGGTATCATCTGCTACTTAGATTATGGGTCCAACACTACTAGTGTCAAGCAACACTGCAGATTAGGTGTTCAACAGTCTGCACCTAGTGTCAAGGAACATGGTTGGCTACTTGGGTTATGGGTCCAACACTACTAATAGTAGACTTTTCAACTCTACTAATAGTAGACTCTTTGGATCCATTTTTAACCAAGCGGGCGCATGACAGAGATATGATTATAGAGGGCTGGTCAGAAAACAACACAATGCAAACAAAGGTGGTAGACTGGGACTGAATTTTCAGATTTGATGGAATTTGTGTCACCCAGAACATGAATTACTTAAAGCAAGCAAAAGAATTGTTTGCTTGCTTCCTTGCCCCTCCCCTGTATATATCCTTAAACATAATACGCTGCTCCGTATTTATTACCTTGTAAAAGAAACATATATATTCTTTACAAAAGAAACATTATTACCTTGGAGTCAAAATTTGCATTTGGCCGTACATGAACCTTCTTGTGTGGTAAACACATCAAACAGGATTGCTGTGCAAAGAACCTTATATAAATTGAGAAGAAAGCTAAACCTTTCATGCTCAAATTTATGTAACGTATGTTTTGGATCAATTTATCTGAGCATCTACTTTTCTGTTCTTGATAAAATTGATACCTAGGAAGCCACTCTTAATGTGAAACATTTGTCAAATTTTATGCATTGAAGCCTTCTAGTTAGTTGGGTCAGTGAAGTTCTTGCTGGTAGGTTGAAGTTGGTTGACCTGGAAGTGTTGATATTCACTAATGCAACTGACTTGACTTATAGACTGAAGTTTGTCCTTGAGAATGCATTTCAACAGCTTGTTTTTGCCTGTTTAGAAGTTATAGGCTTATAGCTTTTACCTTAATGCTGATTCATGTCTTTAGCCTTGTCAAAGCTAATACGCGCTGTAGTTAATGATAAATTGGAAACTGAAGGTTGCTTTCTTCGACATTGGATCCTGAGGTTATCCATGAGATATTAGATAGTATTTAGAGAGAAGTGCAGCTTTAAGTATTAATTTTTTGGGATAGTGGGGGTCCTACTTTGTTGCCATTTTCGTTCTTTTTGCAGGACACTGTTATCATACGCCTGTACCAAGTGGGAACTTCGATTTAGTTAGTTAGGGTTCCTTGTACCATTTTACTAGATTTACTCGGTCTTCCATTTCGGGCTTAGACTTTGATGTAAAAATGAACTGAAATTTCAAAATGGTGAAAGAAAGTAGACAGAAGAGATACTGAGAACACAAAGTATATCGATACTGGGATGGCACGTCAGTTCAGACAGTCCAATTCCGTCTCTTTATTCGTAGGGCTAATTAATGCGCACATCTCTTTATTCATGAGCTGATTGAATCAATTAGATGGGACTTTTGTAAAGAATATACATGACAATAATATGATGCTCCGTATTTGTTACCTGAATTCAGCGGGACATTTAGGCCAAAAATGAATGATCTCCCTTGATGTCATATCCTCAAGGGAGCTAACAAACAATGAACTTGAAGACTTTATTGCTTGCTTAGGTTACAGAAGAAGAATGTTAGTCCAGTTCTCATTGTGCTGCTTGTTTTGGCAAAAAGAAAGGGCAAAAACATCTAATGCCATGGCAAAACCATTTACACAGTAGCCATTTACATTTTGTGAAGTACTTTTCTCTTGCATTACCATATATTCCGGTGCTTTTCCTTTATAGTATGTGCTAGAGCTATGTATTGCTTTTTTTGTAACTAAAAGCATATGCTATATAACCTTGTAAAATAAACTTAATATGCTGCTCTGTATTTATTACCTGAATTTAGCGGGCTATTTAGTCCAAGAATGAATGAGCTACCTTTAAGTCATATCCTCAAGGGAGCTCATTCATTCTTGGCCTAAATATTTTGGTCCAACTCTCAACGGGATATTTGTTTATTTCCTGAGTAGTTAAACCTTTTATCGTTACTATATGATCTAGGTTTGGCTTAGTTTGATCTTAGATAGCTGAACTCAGTTTAAAGATAATTGTTAGCTAGTCAATCGTAAGTTTTGTTGTTATATATGATCATTGATTCCCATTTTGGTTTATGGTGAAATTGGTAATTTCTCATGGGTTTTTGTCTCTTAGGATGAAATAAAAATGAAACAAGATGCTACTGCAACGTCACCAGATGGGCCTAACATACTAGCTACTGGTCGCGATGACATACTTTCACGGACCTGTGGTAAAGATGGCCATGGCAGAGTTCGTTGCATGAGTTTGGGGGCCAATGTTACAAACACCTTTGGCAGAAGTCGAAGGATTACTACTGATCCTGGGCCAGATTTAATGGAAGAGCTCATTGTGCTGAGAGAGAAAGTGGCTGAAGTTGATGCAATGAAGTCTCAGCTAGACAAACTGAACACGATGAAGTCTGAATTAGAAGTATTCAAGAGCATGAAATCTCAATTAGAAGAGTTCAACAAAATGACGGCTACGATGGACGACTTCGAGGCTAATTTCATGCAAAGCCAGAGTCAAGTTCAAAGGTTTAGATACTCAGGTAACATCCACTTCCTATGGTTTGAATCAATTGCACCTGTGGAGTTCCATTGGTGTCAAACTTTTAATCTATTGGTAAATGTAGACTTTTAGAGTTAATTTGGGAGTTTAATCAGCGATACATTTTATATAACTTAGATTTGAGAGTTGGACTAGTGACAAACTGAGCCAATGGGATTTTGTATACTCGAAGGTATGGCACTATTTGATGAGTGATATGATGCTCTTTGCTATGAGGATATTTGATTGGTGACATGGAGAGGTATTTGATTGATGACGTGGAGAGGTAGAGAGATGAGTTGTTATTTGAATGGTTAGTTGATTGGTGACATGGATAGGTAGAGAAAGAGTTGTTATTTGATTAGTTAGTTGATTGGTGACATGGAGAGGTAGAGAGACGAATTATTATTTGATTGGTTATTTGATAAATGAGATGTTACTCTTTGCCTCTTATTTTTCAGCTTATGTTGTTTTTTTTGTCTATGAAAAACATGATATACATTCTTGTTTTGTACCACTTGAATAATAAGTAATTGGTGTCCCATTTTGTAGGATGGTTGTGATGGCGAGGAGCAAGAAGCAAATAATGCAAATGAAGACGAGTTTCCTTGAGTTGTTCGTGGTTTGTACTCGAATGTGGTTGGTTCATATGCTTCATTAGTATTAGGTTATTTCGGGGACATTAAGATTTGTTAGAGTAAAACATGAAATTTTTTAGAATCTTTGTTAGGATGATGATGGTGAAATCTTTTGTGATTGGTATTGCAATTAATGGTCAGATTGATGTCTTTTCTATGCAATTAGGTGTTTGAGGATTATAAAATTGTTATGGTTCGATGATGTTTATTCCATGCACCGTTGTGAAATGAATTAGATGCAATAATTAGTGACGATAAATGCGTATCCAGGAAAAGCAGGGAAGGCCTACGGTATATCCGTTGCCAAAAGTTTAAACACCGTTGGCAAAGTGAAAAAAAGGCAACGACATATTTGTCGCCAAAGGTCTTAAAAACCGTAGGCATAGATAGAAAAGGCTACGGTAATTCCGTAGGTAAAAATCAAAAAAATCATGGGCATATGTCTGAAAGGCTTACGGTGCAACCGTAGGCAAAAGTCATAAACCGTAGGCACAGAGGGAAAAAGGCCTACGGTTTGTCTGTAGGTAAAAGTCTTGAAAACCGTAAACACAAAAGGAGAATAGCTTACGTTACATCCGTAGGCAAAAATTCTGAAAACTGTAGGGATAGGAATGAAAAAGCCTACGGTATATCCGTAGGCAAAAGTCTTAAAAACCGTTGGCGTAAGGGACTTATGCCAAACTAGGCATATGTATGTCCTTACGGAACAGCCGTTGGCTTATGTCTTTACTTCCGTAGGCATATGTCTATGCCATCGGAAGAAGCACCCACGGTATACTACTGTAGGCATAGGCTATGCCTACGGTACTTTTGAGCTATGCCAACGCTTTAGTACCGTAGGCATAAACCGTTTCTCTTGTAGTGCCGGTCCAAACCTCCTCGGGCCACTCCATCACGTCGTATACCACTACTATGTGTTTCTAATCTTGTACTGTTTGGATTTTAAATCAAGTACATATAAGCATTCTTTCTTTCAACGTAAGTAATTTGTTATTGATTAACTTTATTAAGTTCAATAAATCACTATTCATTGTGAACTTATACGATTAAATACATCATGTTTTTATGTAGGTTCGAACCTTTCAAAAGTTTTTATGTAGGTACGAACCTTTCAAAAGTTTTTATGCTGGTCATCAATTTATTTTATACTTTGTGGTCCCCCCTGTTAAATTTTTTCGGTCTATCTTGAGCACATATATCTTTTGTCAAAGCAGTATACAATTTTATTTTTAAGTGGTACTATCTCCACAAAGCAAACATTTCTTTGGTGACAGAACCACAGAGGGGACAACTCTACACAACTACTTTGAAGCTCAATATGCTACTCCATATTTAACATGTCTAGGTCATCGTGGATCAGATAATTCCGCAATAAGCTATACCATGCACCCGTGGTGCAAAATATCTTCAACCTAATAGTTACCTTTCGCTCGCTCTGTCTATGCCCGCTTTGCTCTCTCTCTCTCTCTCTCTCTCTCTCTCTCTCTCTTTCTCTCGTGCACGCACGCTTTCGGAGCTACTGGCGTTCTGGTCATCAAACATCATGTAAACGAAAGCGTTGATCAATAAGTCCAGTGTTTTGTTTTCTGCCCAAGTTATTTTCATACAGGGACCATGAAAGCAATGATAAAAGACACGAAGCTTAGTCTAATCCCACCATGTCCAGTCCACACTCCACAGTCAGTCGTGCTCCAAACCATACGCAGGCCTATGCCTTTAGTTCTTCATTCTTCACTTCCATAATTAGGACAAAACCACAGAAAAGCACAGATTACGAATAAATATTTCTTCTGTGGACAACAAAAAGAGTCATGAGTTGATCCAATGGCCAAAAGTAGACCAAAGACTAACTATAGTCATGTTCAGCATGACCAGCAAATGCATCCAAACATGGTTGACTTGGAAGACTTCTCAGAAGCTTCCCTGTTGCCGGAAACCAGCTTTTTGCTATGTAAAGCATCCTCTTTGTTGACAAATGTGTTTGGTCTCTGTGAGTCATTTCCATGGTCTCTTACAGTTGATGATCAGCAGTGATTAACTTAATTTTCTCAATCACGAGAGCAAATGCTTGATCAACCTTGGTGTCATTGACTTTTGAAGCCGACCGTCCTTGTTATTCACGTTTATAATTGTTACTACTTAAATCTTGATCGGGACCACAGCTAAGAAATGAGCCTGCAAAATGGAAACACAGAGTGACCACCGGGGATGTTCCGGTGGAGGCGGCTCCGATGCTAAAGTCAGAACCACGTTATTAGGGTAGGATTCTGAATAGCTGAAAAATGTACTGAGTGCTTGTGTGTAAACTTGTCTGTGTACCTGAGGATCTGCCTAATATATAGGTCATTTCTCTTCTTTAGAACTCCTTTCTGACTGATCCTTCTTGTAGAGGAGCCATGTTAGGACTCTTCCTTTAGCACATGAGTCCTTAACGGCTTCTATCACCTCTCTTAGGTTCTATCCCGATACAGATTCGTTAGTCCACTCAGAGTCAACCATGCCACGTGTCATTAGTCGGTTGGGTGGATATATTTAGCCATATCATAATGCCCCCTGTCTTTGACAATTCCCTCAAGTGAACAGTTAAAGGCATATGGTGTAGAAAACAGACCAAAAACAATTCAGCCACGAATTTTCCATGTCCATTGTTCAGAGGAAATTTTGAGTGTTTCAACACTCAAAATTTTATGCTCGGAAAATCTGGTCGGACATCCTGCTCGGGAGACCTGGTCGGACGTTCTGGTCGGGCGTCCTGGTCAGGATGTCTGGTCGGGCATCCTGCTCGGGAGGCCTGGTTGATCATCCCTGCTCGAGTGGTCTGCAAAGGTCCTCTGCTCGGGGTCTCTGGTCGGGCGTCCTGGTCGGGATGTCTGGTCGGGCATCCTGCTCGGGAGGCCTGGTCGGGCATCTTGCTCGGGAGACCTGGTTGATCATCCCTGCTCGAGTGCTCTGCCCGAGTCTTCTGCTCGGGGTCTCTGGTCAGGTGTCCTGCTCAGGATGTCTGGTCGGGCATCCTGCTCAAGAGGCCTGGTCGGGCATCCTACTCGGGAGGCCTGATTGATCATCCCTGCTCAAGTGGTCTTTGGTCAGGCGTCCTAGTTGGATGTCTGCTCGGGAACCCTGGTCGAGAACCTGATCAAAAGACCTGGTCGGGAACGCTGGTCGGGAACCCTGGTCGGGCACATTGTGCTCGGGCAGTCTGCTAGGTTTATGTGCTCGGGCACTCTGCACGGGCACTCTGCTCAGGAAGTTGTTGCCTTGCCACGTGTCGGGAATTGATTCAGTTGTAACGTTCCTTTAGCCGCCAAAATTGTGGCGGTTAACTTTTGAATTTCAAAATTTAACTCCGGGAAACTCGCCAGACGTGTCTTAAATGTTGCCGCCTTTATAATGGCGGTTACTCTAACTCCCATCTATATATATTTGGGGCTCCTCTCCTTATTTGCCCCCTGCTGCTCACTCTCACTCTGTTCGGCTCATCTCTAACAAGTAAGTTCCTCTTCTCTTTTTCTTGTTCGGCACATATCTATATCCCTTTAGTAGCTCGAAATATCGTAGAGTCTGCTTAGAATATGTCTTCAACAACTTCAAGTAGTTCTTCGTCACCTTCGGGTAGTTCAACAGAAAACGATATAGAGAGTGGTTCAGAAAGTAGATCTTCACAAGTAGGTACTTCAACTCATAGAAGTCAAGTAGGAACTTCTACTCCCCAAGCCAGCACTTCGTTTCCTCGTAGAGATGCTCTCGCGGAAATCAAGGATGAAGCCGAGGAGAAATTTGACGAAGACACTTGGTTCTCCGCAGACGAGAAGAGGAACAAGATGACGAAAGAAAGCATAGTCGAGCTTTTGGAAGAAATACCTTTGCCTCCTCCCTTCTCTGCTCGGGTTCCAGCGCTTCAAGAGCCTGCCAACTATGGTACGGACTTGGAAAAAAGTGTCTACGAAGGTCAGATTAGATCTAGTTATAGAGTTCCCATGCACCCCTTTGCTGTCACCTTTTTCAACCACTATAAAATGGCGCCGGGTCAGCTTGTGCCCAACTGGTGGAGAAAACTCGTTGGTTTGATCTACCTTGTGCAAACTTCAGGGTACCCAGTAACGGTCCACGACTTTATGACGCTATACCTTGAAGTGTGCTTTATAAAGAACGTGGCCAACAGTGTCGGTTGGTATTATATTCACAATCAGATCCAAATTATAAAGGGGGGTCCTAAATCCAACAAAGGTTGGCACTCCCGGTACTTCTTCATTCAGCGGCCCAACGGCAAATGGGAGTTCCCAAGAAAGTGGAATGGGTATTGTAAAGATTATGAAAAGAAAGGATCTTTAGCTCCCAATGCTACCACAAAAAAACTGATTGATCATATAAAGAGGAGGGGTGTTCTCAATATTGATGAGCCCCTTTCAGATCAAGAGATGCGGCATGCGGGGCTAATTCATCCCGCCCCCACTTTGCATGTTCCTCCAACTCCTGTCGTAGTATCGCAAATTGTCTAGGGGCATAAGACTCAAGGGATGGCAATAGGAACGTCGCTTTCTAGAACTCCAAGTCTAGGTAGAGTCTACAGCCATGTTTATATATTTGTTGCCGTTATAATTGTAAACATGTTATCTGACCTTGTTCTTTTTTCAGAAATGGCGGGCAAAGGTGAAGGCGCAAAAAGTGATTTTTTAGGCCTGCTCCAAAATTGCTTCCAAAGGTAAGAGGAAAGAAGATACAGGGGAAGGTTCCTCCCCTCTTCTGAAAACGGCCCGCGCTCCTACTCCTTCAGTGGCTCCGCTTGTGGTCGAGGACGTTCCTATTGACAAGGATCCAATTTTTCATCCCCTATGGACCATCAAGAAATGAGACTTTGGAATGTCAAGCTCGCATGTTTCTGCTCAGCACTTGGCTCACGGGGTGTTGCCAGGCGATAAACTGATCTTGGAAAACCAGCCTCATGAGGCCTTCGCTATGGCGCACGTCCAGGCTGCTTATAACGTATTTTGAATATCTTCATACTTTTTGAGCTTTCAATTAAACTCCTCCCGTTCTTCTACCATTTAATCGTCTTCATCTCTCCTCTTTTTCAGGCATACTGCTACAGTAGCCAGATGCAGGACAGATTCGCAATGGCGATGGACGTGGCCCGCAATGCTGAGACTGAGAAGAGAGCAGCCGAAGGCAAGGCTAACAAGCTTGATAAGGAGGTCAAAGGCCTCAAGACAGAGAATGTTGATCTGCTTACCAAGCTTGGTCGCCTGGAAAAAAGATGTGAGAAGCTAAGGCATGAAAAAGCCGAGATCGGGAACAAGGCCATCCAGGCATTCCTTGATGGTACCGCTGGTGATGAATGGCTACGGAAGCGGACAGAAGATGGGCTTTCCATTTTTAAGGAGGGCTTTCAGAAAGCCAAGGAACTAACGGTGGCCAAGTATCCGAGCCTTATCTTGGAGGACGTTGTGGTTCCCAGCTTTGAGTCACCATCGGGGGAAACCGTCACGCCTACTGAAGCTGGAGATGCTATTTCTCCTGGGGAGAAAAGTGTTCGATCCGGGAATGCTCCTGCACCTTAGGACAATTTATCATTATTCCCCTATTTTGTAATTCCCATTTGATGTGCCCTCAGTACTATTATTGCCTCAGAGGCTTGCAAATGGATATATTTTTGTTTACCCTTTGAGGGGTTCGGTTTTTGCAATCGTGTTTTGAATCTTTCACCTTTTGCTTTGTTTTTACTTTGACGCGAACCCTTATCGTCAGCTAAGGACTGGCAAAGAAGCCTCGCACTCACGCTCGGCCATGTTTCGAATTAACAAAATAGGATGGGGCGACGATTTCCCACATGGTTTTGTCGTTTCTCGGGCTAGAACTAAAGCTAGACCGTGTTAGGTAAGACTTGTGTCTTATCCTATCACATTGGGTAATACTTTGCTTGAGCAACATTCGTGGTTTCACTTGATCGAGCAGTTTATTCGGGTAGTCTGCTCGGGTATTGAATGTACGTCGTTCTTGGGAACATGGATATCGTTAACTGAGTTAACCAATGATCGTTATGCTAATGTAAGCAATACTTCTTTTAAATAATAATGAAGATGTTAATATTGGGTAAACGAAATGATATACTTCAAACTGAAGAAGATTTTTATTACAACGGAAATACTTCATCTCTACTCTCCAACTATGTTCTATGCCATTTTCCCCCCAAAAAAGGAAAACGTCTTGTGACAGATACACGATTCTACTGGTAGTATTGCCTCAAGTTGTCAGCATTCCACGTTCGCGGGATCGCTTCTCCTGAAAGTGTTTCCAATGAATAAGCGCCTGGTCTAAGCACCTTCGATATCTTGTAAGGTCCTTCCCAGTTTGGCGACAACTTCCCCACAGCTGCCTTCGGGTTTGAAACTTCCAATTTTCTGAGGACTAGATCGCCAACTCTAAATATCCTCATTCGAACCTTTCGATTGTAGAATCGGGCAACTCGTTGTTTTGTTGAAATCATCTGATCTAAGGCTTGGGCTCGCACATCATCTAATAGATCCAGATTTCCTCTAAGATTCTCCTCGTTTTCTGCCTCCAAAAATTGCAACACTCGAACCGTGGGGAGGCCCACTTCTACGGATAGCAGCGCCTCTGTCCCGAAACACAAGAAAAATTGTGTCTCGCCTGTCACAGAATGAGGTGTTGTGCGGTATGCCCAAAGTACCTTAGGAAGCTCATCAACCCATGCCCCCTTAGCATCGTCCAGCTTTCTTTTCAACCCTTGAAGGATTGAGCGATTCATGTTCTCTGTCTGTCCATTGGATTGGGGATGAGCGACCGACGTAAAACGGAGATCAATAGAGAGTCCTTCACAAAAGCTTCGAAAGTTTCCATTATCGAATTGCTTCCCATTATCGGTGATCAAAACCTTTGGAACTCCAAAGCGGCAGACAACGTTATTCCAGAAGAATTCTTTGCATTTTGATGTCGTTATGGTGGCCAATGATTCGGCCTCAGTCCATTTTTTGAAATAGTCGATGGCGACTATCACAAATCGCCTTTGCCCGGTAGCCATCGGAAAGGGGCCCAAAATATCCATTCCCCACATTGCAAACGGAATTGGGGAAGTCAAGATACTAAGGGGTGCCGCCGGCACGTGCGAGAGCGGGGCAAATTTTTTACATCGGTCACACCTTTTCGTGAACTTGATCGCATCTCTCTGCATCCCTCGCCAATAATAGCATTGCCGCAAGATTTTGTGCGCCAGGTTTCTTCCACCCAAGTGTTGTCCGCAAATCCCTTCATGACCCTCATGTAACGCATAGTCTGCCTCTCTAGGGCTTAGGCACTTTTGGTACGGCAGGCTAAAAGACTTCTTATATAGCTTCCCATCTACAAGAGCAAACCGAGCAGCTTTAGCACGTAAATTGCGCGCTTCGCTTCTCTCTAAAGGTAACACTCCCGAGACGAGGTACTGAATAATTGGGTCCATCCAGCAAGGTTCATGTTCTACTACATCCACCTCCTTTGAGAGCTGGGTACTTCTTTCTTGGAGGAACTCAATGTATACTGCCCGGGAGAACTCTGAAATGTCCTCGGAAGTCAGTCTTGACAGTGAGTCTGCTTGGGCATTTTGGTCTCGCGATATGTGGCGGATGGCAAAATTTTTGAACTTAGCAGCTTTCGTTCTCACGGTTGGAGATACTGGGCCATTCTATCATCTTTCGCGCCATATTCTCACAAGATATGATTCACAACTAATTGAGAATCGATATGGACGGAAAGAGAGTCAACTTTCAGAGAGTGTGCCAACCTTATTCCTGCTAGTAGCGCTTCGTACTCAGCTTCATTGTTTGATGCCTGGAAATTGAAGCGGAGGGCGTACTCAATCACAAACTTCTCAGGGCTGATAAGTATAAGCCCGGCTCCACTACTTCCTACCTTGGAAGAGCCGTCAACATAAAGGAGCCAAGGATCCGAAACTTCTGAAAGAATCAACTACGGGGGATTCTCCGGTATTGTGCACTCAACAACAAAATCTGATAAGGCTTGAGCCTTAATTGCTGTACGGAGTTGATACCTAATATCAAACTCGCCCAGTTCCACCGACCAGTTTACCAATCTCCCCGATGCATCAGGATTTTGGAGAACTTTACCCAATGGTTGATCAGTCAACACAACGATGGTGTGTGACTGGAAATATGGTCTCAATTTTCTCTCCGATGTGACAAGGGCAAGGGTACCTTGTTTCCACGTCCTGTAAGACCTTGCTCATGTAATAAACAGGTATTTGCTTGCCTTCTTCCTCTCGGATTAGAACTGTGCTTACCGCTACTTCACTAACCGATAGGTATAAGAACAAGTCTTCACCAGTAACCGATTTTGTAAGGAGCGGTGGGGATGACAAGTATTGCTTCAATTCTTCGAACGACCTCTGGCATTCTTCAATCCACTCGAAATCTTTCGCCTTCCTGATAGCCTTAAAAAAGGGGAGGCATTTTTCGGCTGACTTGGACATGAACCTTCCCAAAGCCGCCACTCTTCCTGTAAGCTCCTGAACCTACTTGATTGTCTTAGGCGACTTCATGGCATGAATAGCGCCTATCTTTTCTGGGTTTGCTTCGATACCTCTTTGAGATACTACGAATCCTAAGAACTTCCCTGATGCTAAGCCAAACGCACACTTGAGCGGGTTTAGCTTTATGTTATAAGCTCTCAGGATGTCAAAGGTTTCCTTGAGGTCTTTCACATGAGCCTCGGCTTCCACACTCTTGACCAGCATGTCATTCACGTACACCTCCATGTTTCTCCCAATTGAGTCGTGGAAGATCATGTTAACGAGGCGCTGATAAGTTGCCCCCGCATTCTTGAGTCTGAAAGGCATGACTTTATGGCAATATAATCTCCGCTCTGTAATAAAGGAGGTCTTGGGGATATCATCTATGCACATATTGATCTGGTTGTACCCAGAATACGCATCCATGAAACTTAACAGCTCATGACCCGAAGTTGCATCAATCAAAATGTCAATTCGCGGTAGCGGGTAGCTGTCCTTTGGACAGGCCTTGTTGAGGTCAGTGAAGTCGATGCATATCCGCCAACGGTTGCTCGACTTGGGTACCATCACGACATTGGCGACCCAATCAGGATATGATATTGCCTCAATAAATCCGGCTGTCAATAACTTGTCGACTTCTTCTTCGATTTCCACTTGCCTTTCAGGAGCGAATGTCCTTTTCTTTTGCTTGACCGGCTTCTTGAGCGGGTCAACATTCAATTTATGGGTGATCACTTCCAGATCAATCCCAGGCATATCGGATGCCGTCCAAGCGAAGATATCTGAGTAGCTTCTCAATAAGTCCACAAGCTTGAGCTTGAGGTCGTCTGACAGACCTGTTCCCACCCTTACTATCTTCTCTTGGTTTCCTGGATATAATTCGATATTAATGAGGTCTTCAGCGGGCTTGCCTCTCTCGACTTTGGTCTCATCCCTCAAATCCTCTATCATGAGGGTTTCTTTGGCTTTGTTTTGGCATGATGTCATGTAGCACTACCGAGCCACCACCTGGTCTCCTTTCACTTCCCCAACTCCATTCTCCGTGGGGAATTTCATTTTCATGTGGTATGTTGATACCACCGCCTTTAATTGGTTTAACGTTGTTCGTCCCAAAATTGCATTATAGGCCGAAGGAACGCCTACCACCACGAAGTCTAGCATCAGCTTAGCTTGGGTCGGAAGGGCACCCACGGTCACGGGTAATGCAATAATTCCCTCGCAAGCAACAAGATGGTTAGAAAAACCGTATAGGGGCGTATCTATCTTTCGTAAGCGGTCGGATGGGATGTTCATTTTTTGAAATGCTTCATAAAAAAGTACTTCCGCCGAGCTCCCATTGTCTACGAGGATTCTCTTCATGTCGAAGTTTCATACCCGAAGTGTAACAACTAGGGGGTCATCATGAGGTGTTCTAGTGTCTCCCACATCGTCATCAGAGAAGGATATTGTTGGGGCCGATTCTATCTTCTGCTTCTTAATCGACGGCCCCATAGTTGTGAGGACTTCTCTTGCGTAAGTTTTTCATCCTTGTCCGGAAGAGCCTCCTGTGGTGATTCATCCCGAGATAGTATTGATGACACCCGTATTTTCTTGCGCTTCTTCTCTTCCTGCTAAAGGAGTGACTTCCCTCTTTTCATTTCTTCGATTGGCATACCCTCGCAAGTGTCCGCGTTTGATAAGAGCCTCTATTGCACGCTTTAGCGATTCACACTTGTCGGTAGTATGGCCATGGTCGTTGTGATAACGGCACCACAAATTCCTATCTCTCTGACTGGGCGCCGATCTCATCATGTCTGGTCTTTCCAGTATCTCTTTATCCTTTATCTCATGGAGAATCTGCGATGGTCTAGCAGTCAATGGCGTCAGATTCTTCATGTCTAACATCTTTTTGGGGCGCCTTTCGTCCCTTCTTGAACGCTTAGAACCCCGTCCACCTCTTGGACTATCTTCTCGAGCTCTCTTTTCTTGCTCTTGCCCATTGTCCCCTCGGTGTCCCTTGTGGGTTTCTAAGTACTCTTTGGCCTGGATGTACTTGTTGGCTTTATCCAACAAGGCGCTCATGCTTCCGGGGGTCTCTTATTTACAGCAAATGCAAACTTGGTTGTAAGACGAAGCCCGCGCATAAAAGCTGTGTACTTTACTGACTCATCCAGGTTATCTATTTCTAATGTCGCCGCATTGAAGCGTCCCAAATACCGCGACAAGGATTCGTTCCTTTCCTGGACCACGTTGAGGAGACTTGCTGAATTCTTCCTCCGAGTTTGGCTGCTCACAAAATGTTTCTGAAACAAGTCAGACAGCTGGGCGAAGGAATGGATGGTCCTGGGTCGTAGAGACTTAAACCACGCATGCGCCGCCTTCCTCAAAGTGGTTGGGAATGCCCGGCACATGACGGCATCTGAGACCTGGAGGAGCAGCATATTTGTTTGAAACTGGTAGACGTGCTCTCCGGGGTCTCCGCTCCCATCATATAAATCGCACTGCGGCATCCGAAAATTTGGAGGAAGTCTCGCCTTCTCAATTGTTTTGGACAGAGGGTATCGGGGGAGTGAATGCCTCCGGGCAAGGCCCAGAGATAGTTTTGCGAGAAGTTCGCCCTTGGGGACGCACTTTTCGTGTGGAGCCATGACTTCGTCCTTGGGGACAATGCCTTTGGTTCGCGCAACGTCGACCTCGAATTTCGCCGCCTACAACAGGAGGCGAATTCGTGTTGTTCTCCACTGACATCCCGTGTCGGAAACATGATCCATTTCTGGTGACATGTTTTTCGATTTCTTGTTCTGGCTGATAGCTGGGATCAGTCTCTGATTTATGCTTTCGACCATAGCTGGACCTTGAGGTCAGTCTAAGACGAAGGTCGCTGGGATCTAGACGCGTCTGGTTAGTAGAAATGATCAGGGCCACCTCTTCAAGCTTTTTCTGTAAGGTAGTTACCACACCCTTAAGTTCGTGGACTTCTCTGGTCAGATCCGCATTTGGAGTGTCAAACAGCTTTTTGGTCAGGCGATGGCGCAAATCTCCCTTCTTTAAAAGAGGGGTCGGGGAACGAGTTCCCTGGGAGCTGTCAGTCGTCTTCGGGGTGACTGAAGTTACATTAATCCAGTCGTTACTAGAATGTTGTTAGGATGGTGTTGGTTGCCGACTTCTTCGGCGGGAGCCGCTTGATTTCGCTCGTCGATTTTGGACAGAGCGACTGGCTGGGGGAGTGTCTGAAGGTGATTGCCTAGCCATGTTCCTTGTCGGTCCCACGGATGGCGCCAAAATGTTACTACTTAAATCTTGATCGGGACCACAACTAGGAAATGAGCCTGCAAAATGGAAACACAGAGTGACCACCGGGGATGTTCCGGTGGAGGCGGCTCTGATGCTAAAGTCAGAACCACGCTACTAGGGCAGGATTCTGAATAGCTGAAAAATGTACTGAGTGCTTGTGTGTGAACTTGTCTGTGTACCTGAGGATCTGCTCAATATATAGGTCATTTCTAGACTCCTCTCTTCTTTAGAACTCCTTTCTGACTGATCCTTCTTGTAGAGGAGCCATGTTAGGACTCTTCCTTTAGCACATGAGTCCTTAACGGCTTCTATCACCTCTCTTAGGTTCTATCCCGATACAGATTCGTTAGTCCACTCAGAGTCAACCATGCCACGTGTCATTAGTCGGTTGGGTGGATATATTTAGCCATATCAATAATCAATACGAAGTTGGGTATTACGAATTTTGATAAAATCCTTTGGCCCCGTACCCCAAAATCTGAAGTCCTTTGTGTAGCCCAGGCTTAAACAGCGTCGGATGAACCACAGAAAAAGTATTTGCACCTCTTAGTTATGCACCCCACTGCTTTAACGGTTCCCTAGATCCAAATAAAGCTAATTGAAATTGGGCATGTAATACAAAGAAGAAGAGATGGCAGCCAATACAATCCGGATGAAACTTGCATTACTTCTTTCTACACAACAGGGAAATCAAGAAACCTTGTACTATGTCGTATACCACTACTATGTGTTTGGTCATCTAAAGAATCTGACTGCCCACTCTTGATGTTTCCTTAATAGTGACATTTTGTCCTCATAGAAATATCCGTTTGCCTTTAGTTCTTCAATAAAAGCCTTCGGCATCTCCTTCCACAAAATCTCGAGTAGATTGCCTGGTGGACACCGCCCAAAATTTCTTACTTAAGCCGGTTCAGTCATCTCTTTCCACAACACTTTGGCTGCCACTGAGTTATAAAGAAAAAACTACAGCTCGTTTTATAGCGATCACTGATGATCACTAAACATTGTCATCAATTTATAGATTCGAAACAAGTACTGCTAAAAGATTTCACTAAAGGTGTTAACAAAACTATCATCAACTACATTTTGCAACCACTAATTATCGCTTTATGCAGGACTACTACCATTTCTTTACAATCCGTTTAGCAATCAAAGTCAATATAAATTAGGTTGTTGCAAGAGTTGTACCTGCACTGAGAAAATCCGTCAGGACTATACTCAACGCGCCTACGTACTACTCACCTAATTAAAAGACCAAATCAATCTCCTGGTGAGATGGCCGTGAGTCATAGTTTAACTCAATTATTGTTGTTTCAGGTCAGTGTGTCATCCACTAATGAAGGTGGAGCTAGGTTAGTTATAATCTTCTTTAATCTGGCTCATGGTTCGGTTTGTAAGCTTTATATTGGATCTGGTTTCCCGGAGAGATTAAACCAAAATTTTAAAAACTATATGCAATGATGTCATTGTACGAACAATTTTTTGTGAAAAGTACGATTTTAGAGACAATTTATGCTCTTTCCACAAAACGGGTATATTAAACAGTTTAAGGGGGATAACTAATTTGTTGTAGACATACTTTCCACTGCATCACCCGAGAAAACAGAAAAAAGGTGAAAGTACATGCATATGTTTCATTTTTATTTTTTTTGCTTAGGCAGCAAATGTCCATTAGCATTTGCAGTGAGATTCTCCGTTACTAGCTTGAGTTTAACGTTTTTCATTTTTTTAAATTCTGGCAGAGAATATATGTGGTGACTTTCAAGTTTCATGCCATTATTCACTTCAGTCTCATTTGCCCTTATATATAGCTATGCCAGTGTTCTCCCTTTGCCTCACAAATCCATCAAACCTTCCCTCTCTCTCTCTCTCTCTCTCTCTCTCTCTCACACACACACACACACACACAAAAATAAGAAATGGGTGCCAAAGGAGACTTCTCAGTGAAGGTTAGTAAGAAGGAAGTGGTGGCGGCAACGCTGCCACTGCAAGAGCATTGGCTCCCACTGTCAAACCTAGACCTGCTCTTGCCGCCTTTGGACGTGGGGGTGTTCTTTTGCTACAAAAAGCCCGCCGCAGGCCACAACTCGCCCACCACTTTCGGCTCGATGGCCTGCATTCTCAAGGAGGCGCTGGCCCAAGCTTTAGTTTCGTACTATGCATTCGCCGGAGAAGTCGTGGAGAATGCGGTTGGGGAGCCGGAGCTACTCTGCAACAACCGCGGCGTGGACTTCGTGGAAGCGGTCGCCGACGTGAAGCTCCGAGATCTCAACTTGTACAATCCGGATGAGAGCGTCGAGGGGAAGCTGGTGCCCAAGAAGAAGACAGGGGTGTTCTCCATCCAGGTTAAGAAGTGTTTAGTTAATGTTTTGATAGGGCTTTAAACTTTACTGGCAAGATCTACCCTAAATGATGGAAAATGACAAAGAGTGACCCCTGAAGGCAAACTTGTCCTTTAGATATATGAACTAAATGCTTGCCACATAGTGCGATGAAATTTCGAGATATTATTGAGATCAAGATTATGAAAAACTTTTGGCCACAACTTCCCCGGTATCGATAATTAATAATTACTAAATAAGATCAGTTAGTATTTTTATCTGATCGTGCTAAAAAAACACTATTCAAAATTATCTCAGAAATACCACTAATTTTATTTAACGATAATAAATTACTATCAAGCCTAAAATTATAGCTATCTTTGTACAATTCTTCGTAAGTAACGATGGGAACATTCAATATAATGTGCAAATCAGGAAAGTAAATCATGGTGGAAACTGTTGAGCGGAGCCAAGGTTGCCTTTGCTTTGGCTTCTGCTTTAAGTCACACGTGCTTCATCATCCCCTTTCCAAGAGGAGAGGAATCGTCGCCCAAGCTCGATTTGTGCGCTTTTGGTTGCACTTTAGCGGTAAAGTGCTCTCACCATGGTTAAAATTGTTGTTTAAGTGTTACTGAAAATGTGGTCATGAATTCTCAAAAATTATTTTATCATTTATTAAAAGGAGAGTTGATCGAGCAAGTTGATCGATTTGTTTACATATATAACAAATTATTTTCTTGATTTTGAATTAACTAACTTGAGCTCGTATAAATTTGTACATGAGTAGCAAAATCTAGAATTTTGCTAGTGCATATGGTGGAATTTATCACATGCAATCAAAGTTTTGGGGAAAAAAAATTGGCTGTAGCAATAATTAATGGTCGCTATATGTTTCTAGTGACTTTTATTTAGTGACGCTAAAAAACGAGTGCTAGAAGTGTCGTTAAAAGTGTTAACAAAAAAGTCACTAGAAATATTTAGCGACTATTAATTGTTACCATATACGGAATTGAAGGAAGATTCCTCCAACCCAGGTAGCAGTCAAATTAAAGTTTGTTCCGATGTTTTTATGGTGTACTTGATGTACGTAATCGACATAGCGCTCTGTATCATCATGCGCAGTGGACGCTCGAACAATTAATATCTAATAAGTTTTAATCAATTATACTTTTTAGTACACGTAATAGTCTCTACTACTTCAAAATGCAGAACTTTTGAAGATATTAGTGTACTGCTTTTAACAACTTGCACTTTTTTCATATGATAAGAATATTAAGAGTTCCTTTATATCTTGAATTAAACCTAATGCGTACCTCGATCTTGATGAGATGTAGCAGGTAAAATTGGAAAATAGCGTGAGCTGCCCTTTTTTTGTGAAAATATGTATGCATGAAAGTAAATTTTCTTGTTGAATAAATTCATGTATTATCATAAGTTTAGAAGTTGAAATTCAAGAGATTACTTTGCCAAATACACCTTAGCTCCAACCAGATTTTTGAATGGAACCCCAATAGCATGCCTCCACTGGAGAGCTTAGGAACAGAATAGACGCCTCACGCACATGTTATCGAAAATATCATATTTGTTCATCAAAAAGAATAAAAACATGACTGGGATCCCCACGTTTGTTGTAATGAAAAAATATCGTTAAATACATTTTAGTGACATAAGATTATCATTATTATAAATTATAATAACAGAAACAAAATTTTAGTGACAACCTTTCATCAGAAAAGTTGTTATCTTGTCCATAAAAACACATTAAGAACACTATTTTTTCGTTTGAGTGTCATCAAAGAAAGGAAACAGAAAATTATCTGTAGGGTCATTTTCAAAAGTGCAAACACGCTCTATAATTGCACACCATTTCTTACCACACCTTGAATTTTTATGTCGGTCAATGAGTGAGTGATCGATACCTTATTATTTCTCGAAACTTCAAACAATGAATTAAGGTCAGCATGCTTTCTTCTTTATTGACTATAATATTGTGAGGGTCAAGTCTAACCTAACCGCAATAGAAGCCTAGGACACTTGGCGATGATAAATTAATTAATAGACCATCCTTTCGTCAGGAGCGGAGCCAGAAAGTCTAGGGGGGGGGGGGGAATTATAAGAAAATTTAATGGATGCCGTAAAAGAATTCGTGTCACTATTTGATGCGTTAAATGCAAAATAGATTACTTAATTTGACAACTAATCATACAAGTTCACTATTCATACTGATTTACTTAAATTGGTAACAACAAATTACTAATTTTCTATAGAAAAAAAATTACCTCTTATTGTCGATCTATTCTGTATTACTATTAATTGTACGAGAAAAATAATCACGAATAAGTTAAAATACGGCAAGAATTTAAAAGAACTAACTTTGATCTTTTATTTATAACTGTAAATTTGAAATTTGAAAGAATGAAGATGAACAAGTGAACGAGAAAAACAAAAAATATGAAAGCCAGTGAGACAAAAAGTCAAAGATACAATAAAATAAAATAATACATTAAGGTTACAATATAATGACAAGTTTCCTAAATATTTTAAACTTGATTCACCATTACTTAAAGTCGTTAAACACAAAATTTCACATTTGGAGGGGGGGGGGGGGGGGGGTGCCATGGCCCCCCTTGGTCATGCTTTGCATCCGCCCCTGCCTTTCACCCTTGCATGGGAAGCAGCTTGCATGGAATCTAAAAGCTTACTGATGAAGATGATTGACTAACTTTAATCTCCCGTAGAGTGTGGAGTGTAAGATAGCTCCATTTGCACCAACCCCATTTTGATTTTGCATGGCAAAGAATAATAATTGATTTTCAGGTCACGGAGCTCAAGTGTGGGGGGCTGGTGGTGGCGTGCACGTTTGATCATCGGGTTGCTGACGCCTACTCGGCCAATATGTTCCTTGTATCTTGGGCCGAGATTGCTCAGTTCAAGCTACCGTCTCAGGTGCCGTCATTTCGTCGGTCGCTCGTTGGCCCTCGACGCCCTGGGCGCTACCACTCCTCCATCGACGGCACCTACGTCCCAGTCTCGGCGTTGGCACCTCCTAAGGATCTCTGTTCCGGCTCCGATTATTATCAGCCGATCAGCCGGATATATTATGTTGAAGCCAACCAGCTCAATCAACTGCAATCAATTGCCAGCGGTGTAAGCGGAGCCAGGATTAACACGTAAGGAGGGCATGCTTTTGATCCTTTTAACAAGGCAAAACACTGGTAAAGATGCAAAATTCAAATCTAACATAGATGGTCACACGAGATATAAAGGTGCTTTGAAATGGGTTAATTGTGATTTTCAAATTTACAAAAGACTCAAATGTTGCAGTCTTGTGAGAGGAACTATAAGGGTAACTTAATTAGCATCCCTAACTAAAAACAGAAGATTAAATAAATGCTTGGATAGAATAGTGCGTCCTGCCATTTCGAGTAGAAGTATACGTGACTAAATTAGTACTAATGAAACCAATTTTTGTACAAAAAAAACAGTGGTGTCAGGTGCAAAAGGACTAAGCTCGAGGCACTGAGCGCATTCCTGTGGAAACTACTTGCCGGCTACCAAAAGGACATGGGCGACAACAAAGTGTGCAAGATGGGTATCGTGGTGGATGGGCGAGCAAGATTAAGTGAAGGAGATGAAAAGGCGAAAGCAAAGCTTATAGCTGAGTATTTCGGGAACGTGCTTTCTATTCCATTCGGCGAAATGAGAAGCGAAGCACTCGATGGGGAGGAACTGAGCTATGTGGCCGACGCAGTTCATGAGTTTTTGGAAAGTGCAATGACAAAGGAACATTTTCTGGGGCTAATAGATTGGGTGGAGGCTCACCGCCCAGAGCCAATGCTGGCAAAGATATATGCCACGGGGATCGACGAGGGGTCGGCGGTCGTGGTTTCATCGGGGCTGAGATTCCCGGTTGAGAAGGTAGATTTTGGGTGGGGTGGGCCGATATTTGGGTCGTATCATTTCCCTTGGGGAGGGGAAGCCGGGTACGTTATGCCAATGCCTAGTCCGGTGGGCAACGGAGACTGGGTTGTGTACATGCACATGTTAAAAGCGCAGCTGGAATTTGTTGAGAGACATGCAAGTCATGTGTTTAGGCCATTGACTTCAGATTATCTGCAATTCTGAAATATTATTATTTGATAAATATGACATGCTGGTAGGGAGAGGAACAAGTTGAATGGATTGTCAGACTATGGGGGGTTACAAGTGTTAGTAGCATTATTCGTCTTAGCGGTCATCTTCATCGTCCTTTCAGCCTAAAGCTTTTCTGTATATAATAAGACATATATGTACATGCAATAATTTGTATAGTATGTTTCTGATCAGTGCGACTGGTCCGAACCTCCTGGGCCCAATCCATCATGTCGTATACCACTGCTGTGTGTTTGTAACCTTATACTATTTGGATTCTAAATCAAATCTTGTACACATGGTCCCAAACTCCGATGATTACTAGCGGCTTTTTGTCTTGATGTTTGCTTTCTTACCGGTCAGTAGTAAGTTGTACTCGTTTACACTTCGTGTGAAACTACTGAGATTATTATACTAAAAAAGCAAGCACAGTTTTTTGGAAAAAAGACTACTAGTTTTTATTTTTTAAGCATCGTGAGTCACACATCGTGGGGTAACCCTCTCACTAGCGT
The DNA here is from genome assembly GCA_033065855.1 of Escallonia rubra. NCBI lineage: Eukaryota > Viridiplantae > Streptophyta > Magnoliopsida > Escalloniales > Escalloniaceae > Escallonia > Escallonia rubra. The sequence goes on from JAVXUO010000815.1 coordinate 89,767, forward strand.
CATTTTGCAATAGGTTGTACAAAAAGGTCGGCGTATGATTCCACAGATGGAATACACGACGCTGATCACCTACCTGCTTTGCCATTTGGTCTGAGCAAAAGTTCCGAAACCAAAAAGATAACCCTAGAGGGGGGGTGAATAGGGTTTTAAGACTACTTTAAAAAATTAACAAGTAAATACTATAAACTTAGAAAGGATAAGAATAACACTTGAAAAGCTACAATCAACAAACCTCAAACACAATATCTCAAGTAAGCAAACAAGTCAATCTCAACACAAATGTAGAACGATAATGTAAGGAGAGAAGGGTTTAGAGATACTTGACAAGGAGATTTAAATGGTTCGGCTTGATATACCCTCAAGCCTACGTCCAGCCCTTCAAGGAAGTCCCTTGAAAGGCCCTATAATCCACTAGTATGATCTTTCTTACGGGTAAAGATCGAACCTCTTACAATTCCTTGATGCTATGCCCACATCAAGAACAAGCTTTGACAATCCCAAAGCTCCAAAGCTTGACAACCCCAAGCTTTGATACAAGAAACTTTAGATGAAGAAAAGTGTACAAGATTTCACTCTCAAGAAGTAGATGAGTACAAGTTTAAGCACTAAAATAAGAGAGATGGGTGTATGATGACTTATGAAAGTGTATATCTCTCAAATGTAAGCTCACAATAAATGCTCTCTTGAAATGGATGAGAAATCAATGAAAAACAAGAGAGTTTGAACAATTGCTTTGATATTTGAGTATATGAAAGATAGGAGAGCTTTGAATGCAATTAATGAATCAAAACTATGCCCAAGATGAGTATTTATAGAGTTGGGAATTAATATGACCGTTTGGAGTTAGGTGGACATTAAATGCGCCAAACGGTAAATACAGTCTACTGTAATGTGCAATTGCAGTCGACTGTATTCCCAAAGTAGCCGTTGGAAATTCAAAATTTTCAACATGCAGTCGACTGTAATAGGCTACTGGAAGTATTGCAGTCGACTGTAATACCTCACTGCTCAACTTGCAGTCGACTGCATTCCAGAAAATGCAGTTTCCTTGTTTTCAAATAATGAAAAACTTTTATGCATGCAAGGGAAACCTATGGGCAAGTTTTAGGTATACAGTCATCGTTACGATCATCTCTCTATGTCTAGTTTACAAAGAAGAAATAAAAGCATTGTAAAATCCAATCGATGAATTCCTTCTTTGATGCGTTCCGTTGAGAGTCTTTGAACGTGTTGCTCGTCTAATAGTCCGTTTGCATGAGTATGAGATTGTTCCTATTGCTTCATCAACTCAATGCATGTTAGACAACATAAACATCAATGTTAGTTATCATCAAAACCAAATATAATCCTAGGTTAAACAACCGTAGGGTTAACAAGTTCGTTTTCCTAAAGGCATGAGAAACATGTACCTACCAAGTACGTCTAAGTAGAGCCCTGCAATCAAGAATAAAAGTGTCAAATAACGGGGCGGGGGGTACATCATGTAATAGATAATGGACCACATTGATGTCGTCGACTTCCGATAGGATGTTGCGGTAATTGTTGTTCCACGTGAGATTCAAACCATCCCGAATAGCCCACCACTCCGCTATGTGGCTATGAGTGATATGGAGTTTCCTAGAGCAATCGATAAGCCAACTGCTATTTGTGTCTCTTATGATAGCCGCAGCTAGGGGTGAGCACGGTTCGGTTTGGGGGTCAAATCGCAAACCGAACTGTTACCCCTCAGTTTGAAAATTTGTGAACCGAACCAAATCACACACCTTCGGTTTGGACGATTCGGTTTGATCGGTTTAAATGGTTCGGCTTAGTCGGTTTGGATCGGTTTGCGCGTATTTTAAAACGTTGTTACTTCGCACACTACTAATTGAAGTTATATTTTTTCTAAATTGCGTATAATCATGTTTCATTCGATATATAAGTTCCCATTGATGAATGAGAAATAATGAGTAAATATAAAACAGATATTGGTCACAAATTTTTTGTGTTACTAGTGTGATGCCAAGGAAAGTGGGTTCGTACCTACGTGGAGGTGCCACAAAGGCTGCAGTCTGAGTCAGCTTTCAAGTATGCAAAGTGAGAGACAGTGAGGGTGGAGTAAGGGTAGAGAGCAAGGCTTCCCAGACAGGCCGTGAGAAGTGACAGTGCTGGGAAGGCAAGGCTGGACGAACATGGCCGGCAGTCGACAGTCCAAGTCAGGGTCCGAGTCGAGGTCCGATATTACGGTCCAAAGTCACGGTCCAAAGTTATGTCCAATTTTGTGTTTCTCTCTATAGAATCCAAGAGCTCTCAAATTCTAGAGTGAGAAAGTGATTTTGTGATAAATGAGCCAAAAGTCCCTTTTTGAGTCATAAAGTCCACGATTTATAGGAAATCAGTGTGCTTATGTCATAAAGTGCCACATGTCGTCCCCTGGGAGTGTCACGTCACCAGGGGGTCCCAAAATACCGGTTCTCCGTTGGACTGTCGGTTCTCAAATTCGCGTTGCCTGCCCCACACAGCGTCGCTCTACCTGTCTAAGAAGACTGACCACACCGCGGTAGCATGATCATAGTAAGCCCGTTTCCCCAGCCACCGATCCAAGCCCTTACGGAATCCCACAAGGTGCGTCAAGAGACGCGCAGAGAACCTGACAGTTGTGAGAGTTACCCCTATAGCCAACTGTCAGGCGGACTAGGCGCGATCAACGGTAACATGAGTGGAGATGGTCGCAGCTCAGTGCCTAGTGTCATGCAAGTCACCCCAGACGGTGATAGCTTTGTGGTAACGAGCCTATCCCGCTACGAGGGGTCCTCGTGCCGGGGCACTACGAACGGAGCCCCCCGTGATGATGACGGCGATGGCTTTGTGGTAACGAGCCCATCCCGTGGCGGCGATGACTTTGTGGTAACGAGTCCATCCCGCTGCGAGGGGTCCTCGTGCCGGAGCACTACGAACGGAGCCCCCCAGAATGATGACGGCGATAGCTTTATGGTAACGGGCATATCCCATGGCGGCGATGGCTTTGTGGTAAGGAGCCCATCCCGCTGCGAGGGGTCCTTGTGCATGAGCACTACGAACGAAGGCCCTCGGAACCATGTAACATGATTGTGGTCCTTTGGAGCGGTGCCTACAGCACGAGACATGATTGTGGCGCACAGGGGTGATGCCCAAAGGCATGAGACATGATTGTGGCGCGTGGGTGCGGCGACGACCGTCGCGAGACAATACCTGGTGCCGGGGCATGTATCATTGAAGTGGCGCACGGGCACGACGACGAACATCGCGGAGACAATACCAGGTACTGTGGGCACATATCAGGGAAGTGGCGCACGGGCGCGACGACGAGCGTCCCGGAGACAACACTTGGTGCCGGGGCACGTATCATGGAAGTGGCGCACTGGCGCGACGATGAACGTCGCAGAGAAATTACTTGGTGCCAGGGGCACGTATCATGAGAACGGCCCACGGGCGCGGCGACGAACGTCGCAGAGCAATACTTGGTGTCGGGGACACGCATCATGAGAATGGCGCACGGGCGCAGGGACGAACGTTGCGGAGCAATACTTGGTGTCGGGGGCACATATCATGAGAATGGCGCACGGGCGCGGCGACGAACGTCGCGGAGCAATACTTGGTGCCGGGGGCACGTATCATGAGAATGGCGCACGGGCGCGGCGACGAACGTCGCGAAAAAATACTAGGTACCGTGGGCACGTATCTTGAGAATGGCGCACGGGCGCGGCGACGAATGTCACGGAAAAATTCTAGGTATCGTGGGCACGTATCTTGAGAATGGCGCATGGGCACAGCGACGAACGTCACGGAGATGGTGCACGGGTGGGGCGACGAACGTCGCGGAAACGGCGTGCGTCGGGTGTCCTGAAGACGGGATATGAGTTGAGTGTGCCTGTTATAACAAAATAATGAATGTAACATGTAGTAATGACAAAGTTGGGAGTGATGGTATGCGGTCGTCGGCAACGGGTCATTCGGTGGTAGCGCGCGACTTTGGGCGACGGGCATCGCGGGAGTAATGCGCGGTGGACGGACGTCGTGAGGTTGATGTACGATAGACGTCGGGAGGTTGATGTACGAATGTCCGTAAACATCGCGGAGGTGCAAAGACTCGAGAAAATAAGTGTGCGCGGGAGGGGAGGCCATAGGCCAAAAATTGGGGGAAGGCCAAGGCCACCACCCCTGGGGAGGCCGAGGCCGACCTTAGGGGGTTGCCAAGGCCAATGGCCAACTCTCATGAAGGGAGGCCAAGGCCACTCCCTTTTCGGTGAACTTTGGGCGCGCTGACGGTAGGTGTTTTGATGGTCAATGACAAATCTGAAAGTTACGTTACGACGAGCGTGTCGACATGAATCGTACCCACATGACGAACAAGGTGCCAAAGTCACATACGAAGTGTACGAAGCGAACAAAGCGCGAAAAAGGACTTTGTGCGAAAAGTGAACAGCCGGGGGGGAAGGCCAAGGCCAACCCCCATGGGAGGCCAAGGCTGACCCCATAGGCTTGGGGGAGGCCGAGGCTGACCCCATGGGGTTGGCCAAGGCCTTTGCCCCTTGACCCCGTTGCTCCGGTTGCGCCGTCGGTCGATATTTTTGGTGAAAAAGTTCTCGGGTGGTTTCGGTGTGACGAACGTGCTAGCGTGAGTGACGTTGACGTAAAATAATTGGTGACTAAGTCACGCGTGAGGCGTGCAAAGCAAAGAACGCACGTGACTTGGGCGCGCACACTTTGACAGGTTCGAAGCGCTGAAGAATTGACCATTGAATCTATCGACGTGTTCGCGTGAAATGGGACCCCTATTGGGCCCTTGGGTACGACCAGAATAGGTTGGGAACATAGAGTTGTCAATATTTTTGTTTCTTTCAACTTTCAAGATTTGTTTATTTGGATTTGCTTAGTGCCCTATATGTGTAATTATCAATGTAATGTTACTAAATATAGATAGGTCGGTTCGGTTCGGTTTGAAATCAGTTTCAAAAATGTGAACCGTGAACCAAATCGAACCAAGGTCGGTTTGGAAAATGTGAAACCAAACCGTTAAGATCTTTGGACGGTTCGGATTGGATTGGTTAGGTTTGAGCGGTTCGGATCGGTTTGAACGGTTTAGTGCTCACCCTTAGCCGCAGCACCTGCTCGTCGATGACGTTTGTTGACACTCATATCCGTATTTATTTTGACCCATCCCGTAGGAGGGGGGTTCCATTTAATGTAATGCAACATAGACTGAGTTCTATGAATGTTATCCCGATTGACAAAGAAAATATAATCCCTAGCCAAGGCTATAGTCTCTTTAATAATGTTATCACGGGTGGGGAACAGGGTTTGTAGGACAGCGAGCTTGTTACAATGGTTCCAAGTTCCGGATATAAGAAAACCGACAAAGGTTGGCCACGGAATACTCTGAGGGCCAAAAGCAGTGTGGAGACTAGTGATTTTTTTACACCAACGCCTGAAAAGAAGGTTTCTAGATCGAGTGTTAATGTTGTTTAGAGCTACGTCGTGCCATATTTGTTGGATAGAAGGACATCTATGGAGGGCGTGATCAATGATCTCCGTTTCACCACAGTTGTGGGGGTAGAGCTGATTTTGGAGCCAGGGAAGTTTAGAACGAACAGGCAGACCATTGAGACTAGTTATCCACAGTAAGTGCTGAAATCAAGGCAGGATATGTAATTGCCAAATCCAGTTACAGTCATACAGCTGACAACGTTCGGTACGGATTAAGTTTTATACGCAAAGCTAACCGAGCAATCTCCGTTGTCAAACGGCCATATGATAGTGTCTGGAGGGTCGTGATGTAAGGGGATGGGAATATCCAAAATCTGATTAATGATGTAGGGGGGCACATAAATCATTGAATCGGTGTATTAATCCCTAGTTGACCATCCCCAATTTGGTTCTCATCTATATCTATATCATATCATATAATAAATAAATAAATACATAATAGACGAAACGTTGTGCGTTGTGGAGGCAGGCAACACATAAATATTTTTACATATTTACCATTTTTATACTTTTTTTATTATATTTTTCTCACCACATTTAATTATCTACCAACTCATTTTCTCTCTCCTGGTCCACCACTTTACCCTTTTTTATTCTATTTATCTCTCCACATTTAAGACTCTACCAACCAAATTTCTCTCTCATGGCCCACTCTCTTCCCCCCTCTCTCTAAAGGGTAAAATGGGAAAAACACACATTATATAACCTAAATCCTTAATATATGTGCAAATTCAAATGGATCGATCTTTTAGGGACGAAGGGAGTATAACTTATTATTAAAAAATTCGGAGGTGCTATTACCATAAATTTAGTTGACCTAATAAGAGTAAAAAAAATCAATTCTACGCATTCTAAAACTCTACATAATCAATGTATGAACGTATTAAGAGTTTATTTTGACGATTAATACCTTAAAAATACTTTAAATAACAAAATAAACACTCAAATATAAAGAAAACATAAATTATACATCATCATGTTTGCTGGTATTACATTCCTCTTCTATCTTTATTTATTATTGTCACAAATGCATCTTGATTCTTTATTATTACTTATTATTAAAAAATTTAGAGATATAATTACCATAAATTTAGTTGACCTAGTACAAAAATATTCTACACCTTCTAAAACTCCACATGATCAATGTATCAGCATATTGGAACTTGATTTTGACTATTAGCACCTTAAAAACACTTTAAATAACAACATAAACATTCAAACATAAAGAAAACATAAATCACTTATGAAAATAAAAAAATAGGTCACAAATTAAAAAGATTTCTTTTATTTACACGGAAGCAACATGCAAAAAGAATATGAGTTAATTGTAAAAAATAATTTTAAAATACCAATATGAGATTTTACTTCATCCGTTAATTCTGATTATGTCACATTAAACTTTAAAACAGATAAGCTTTTCTCAGTGTTCTTGTTCTTATTTACCCCTCTAATTTATGCGACACATCGTCTTATTTCTTTTGATGTCCTTTTCTTTTTTTACGCAACTTATTAACTTTTTACTATAATTTATTAAATTATCTCTTAACATTATTGCCCCGATTGTTGTAAACCTTTTAAAACTAGAAACTCAATTCTAAAATCTATATTTATATAATATATAATAAGCGAAGCAAGAAAGACATTGACAATTTCTTTGCGCGACACATCATAGCTTCTTTATATGACACATCATCGTCTCATTATTATAAGATTAATTAACTTCTATATTAGTAAGTCTTATACACACACACACACACACACACACACACACACACACACACATATATATATATATATATATATATATATATATGTATGTATATATAATAAACAAAGTGAGAGTTTCTTTGTGCGACACATCATCACGGAAATATGACTTTTTTACTTGACACGTCATCACATTATGTTTTCAATGTGAAATAGAATTATAACTATTATAAATGTCACTGTTGGTTTAAAATATTATCTTGGATGGGGTTCTTATTTCTTGATAAGTTAATTTTTATATTACTAAGCCTTATATAATTGAAAACTAACTTTAAACGTTCTAAAACTCTAACTGATTAATGAACTAAATTATTAGGACTTAATTTTGACTATTGTATCATTAAAATCACTCTCTAACATGAATATAAAAATTCATATATCTCAAAAACGAAAATAACATACTAAATTTAGAAGAGAAAATAAATGATGCTACAATTGAGAATATTATCTTGGATGGGGTTCTTATTGCTTGATAAGTTATTCTTCATATTACTAAGCCTTATACAATTGAAAAACTAATTCTAAACGTTCTAAAACTCCAAGTGATTGATGAACTAACTTATTACGACTTAATTTTTACTATTGTATCCTTAAAATCACTCTTTAACATGAATATAAAAATTCATGTATCTCAAAAACGAAAATAACATACTAAATTTAGAAGAGAAAATAAATTATGCTACAATTGAGAATATTATCTTGAATGAGGTTCTTATTTCTTGATAAGTTATTTTTCATATTACTGAGTCATATACAGTTAAAAAACTAACTCTAAACGTTCTAAAACTCCAACTGGATGATGAACTAACTTATCAGGCCTAAATACTGACTATTGTATCCTTAAAACCACTCTCTAAGAAGAATATAAAAATTCATATATCTAAAAAAATGAAAATAACATACTAAATTTAGAAGAGAAAATAAATTATGCTACAATTGAGAATATTATCTTGAAAGGAGTTCTTATTTGTTGACAAGTTAATTTTCATATTACTAAGCGTTATATAATTGAAAAACTAGTTCGAAAAGTTATAAAACTCTAACTAATTGATGAATTAACTTATTAAGACTTACTTTTGACTATTGTATCATTAAAATCACTCTCTATTACAAATATAATTCATATATATCTTAAAAACGTAATAAATGTATATATATTTACACATAAAATAATCATTGTAAAAAATTATTAATGTGTAATATATAAGATCAATAGTACAATTATATGACAGTTTTTTGCTTTGGTAACACTGTAAAATAATCAAAGTGATTACATCGCATATATGAGATTTTGAAAACAAATCACGTATGTATTAGAAAAAAGGTACAATTAAATCAAATAATTCTTAGTAACTAAATTTGAGAACATTTAAAACCTTTAGAATGTAGATAAATATCTATGTAATTATAAAAAAAACGATTAATCAGTTCGTTTTTGCATAGGGGCTTACGATCAATGAAATGACTTTTTTTATTTATACTTAATTAAATTTTCATGAAAAAAAAAAACTATGAGTGCACTTAGTAGATGTAAAAACTATAATTTGACGACGACAAGTCATTGAAGATGTAGAAAATAATTTCAACACTTCAAAATAAGGACACGTCATATTCATCAATTTAATTTTATTATTACTGGCATCTTATAAGAATTAAAGAAAAAACACACACACATACATGTGTGTGTGTGTGTGTGTCTATATATATATATATATATATATATATATATATATATATATATATATATATATATATATTATGTGGTCGTTTCGTCAATTTTATTTAAACCACAATTCTATTCACTATTTAGTTCTATATGGCACCAGCATGACTATTCTACAACTATAAGTGCTAAGCCAATATTCATTTAAAATATTAATTGACAACTTAAGGTAAAAGCTTAAATAAGGTAAGTATCTAATGGCTCTACTGTGTCGCTATCTAGTTTTTTATAGCCAAATCAGATTTTTTTTAAAATAATGTTATTGTCTTTTTTGTCTCACGATGTGTACTACACATTAATACACTCTTTAAGATCTTATGGTATACAGTATTTTATAAACTAACCCGAGCTTGGCTCGGGTTACTGGGCTAGTTTTATTATAATTTTGCGACACGTCGTCCCCTTTTACTTATACGACACGTCATCATATTTGTTTTGTTATCATAGTCTCTTTTCACCTTTACTTATTAAGTCACATATGCATCATGACTATTTACTATAATTTATTATTAAAAAATTCACAAGTTTGTTGGCAAAATTTTATTAAACTTTATAAGAGTCACACATAATTTGAGACGTAGACATGATTGTATTTCGTGCAAATTTAGTTGGATGGCAACTTGATCGAAGCCTAATAAGGAAAAGCAAAAGGCAACTGACTTTTAGAACCTAGGAGGAGGCCATGGCCACCCTTTACCACAAACATAGTTCCGTCTGGTGTTCCTTCTTTTTTGTGACTACAGACAGAGTTACATAGAACTTAAGCTGAGTAACCGACCGTCTAGCAAAAGGCAACTGACTTTTAGAACCTAGGAGGAGGCCATGGCCACCCTTCATCACAAACATAGCTCCGTCCAGTGTTCCTTCCTTTTTGTGACTACAGACAGAGTTACGTAGAACTTAAGCTGAGTAACCGACCGTCTTGATTTATGAAAAAAATGGATTTTTTCAAAAATATCAGAATTTTGAGCACGTTGTAAATTGTTTACAACTGGGCAAATGATTGTTTCCCTCTTTTTTTTTTTTTTTTGCTACAGTTTGTGTGATATATATGGCTAATTAGTACATGCATAATCTGACATGACTCAGGACACCATGTGATGCATGGGTACCATATATGGTTGGATGCCTTCACGTGACTGTTCAACTGGACCGGCGAGAAGCTAAGGAATTTGTGTCCACGTGCGTAGTGCAAATGTACAACGCACATAGAGAAGTACGGAGTCTAAAGATGGAGAAACTAGGGTTCCATCTTAGGTGCACTATTTTGGGAGCAATTTTTTTTTATCTGTCGTTAACTAAAAAAGGATTGAGTGCATCTTTTGAAAGTGAGAGAGAGAGAGGGGGGGGGGGGGGGGGGGGCTCAAGGGTATTGTAGATGGGATCAAACCCTATTTTCAGAGGCAGGCCTAATGCAGGACCACGGGGCGGCGGGGGGTGGGGGGTCATGGCCACCCCCTAAGAGTGTGTTTGGAACCATGGAATTAATGGAATTTCATTTCAAATCCTTCAATTTTGTTGTTTGGAACTTTTAAAAAAAGGAATTGAAATTGGATTTCATGGGATTTGACTGGATTTGTTTCTATAGTGTGAAATTCGATGAAAAATAGTCGGATTTCATGGGATTTCGATTTATTTGAATTAAAAGTAATTATTTGTCTATCTTACGCTTTTTTTTTTTATCTCTCCAACAATGAATCAACCATCACCATCTTTATTGCCGCTACCGTCACACCACTTTTACTACCACCTTTGGCACCACTACTCTACCACCACCACCACCGGCACCACTACTACCGCCACTACTGCCGCCACCACCACCACCACTATTGTCGCCGCCACCACCATCGTCGCCACCACTGCCACCACCACGCAGCCAGCATTACCACTGTCGCTGCCGCTACAACCACCGCTAACACTATCACCACCGCCACCACTACAACCACCACCGTCGCCACCATTACCATCACCGCCAACACCTCCACTAGTGCCACAACAACCACTGTCGCTGCCACTACTGCCACCACCGCCAGTACTGTCACAACTACCACTGTCGCCACCACTACTGCCACAACTACCACCGTCGCCACCACCACCGCCAGTGCCGCCGCCACCACCACCATCGCCGCCACGACTGCCACCACCACAATCACCACTGCCACCACTATTGCCACCATTACTACTGCCGCCACTACTGCCGCCACCATCACCGCCGCCACCACTATTGCCACCACCGTCACCACTATTGCCACCGGCATCACTATTGGTGTCAGTTGACGACCACCAGTTACACCTCAATACCACCGCTACCATCACCTGACCACCCCACCACTTCCACTGTCGATGTTGCTATCCTGAGCAGTGTTGCTGCCACCACCACCACCACCATGTGGTGGCACTAGCACACTTAAAACTACTCATCGCAATTTATTTTTCATTGTAAGTCAAGGATATAATTGTCTAAAAATTTATTACCTTTCAATTTCCTCTGTTCTCCAAATACAAAATTGGAATTTCGTGATTTGAATTCCATTTCGTCCAAACAAAAAAAAAGTGAATTGAATTCCAAATCCAATTCCAAATTTGAAATCCAAATCCTAAAAGAATTGGTTCCAAACGGACCGTAAGTTTCTGTTTTTTTTTTTTTTTTTTTTTCTTCAGTTTGTTAAAGAGTAGAAAATTATATTTAGAATATTTATGAAAACGGCAATATATTGTACATTAATGTATCAGTGTTTGTTTTGTTGTGTTTTTAACTTTTTATGCCACCGGCAGCCATAATTTTTGTCTTTATCTTTTTCTTTCTCCATCTTTATTTTTTCAAATTCAAAATTCCAAATCTTCTGTTACAAAAAATACGAGTAGATCAAGGTTAATTTTCTTTTTTAGTTAAATTCTTATAGCATATTAAATTATACATGTATTATTATTCTCCTATAATTAATTATCACATTAGTAGTATGTATTTACGTGTAGGGCCTAAGTTTTTACATGCAAAATTAGTAATTTGTTATTGGCTACCCTACCAGGTTAAATAAATCACTATAAATGGTAAAATTATAGGATTAGATAAATCATATTTTATATCAACTCAAACCTTCTAAAGTTTTTTACACTAGCTATCGGTTTTTTAATTACTTTTTGATCCCCAATTAGACTTTTTGAGTCCGCCCCGCCTATTTTTTGTTGACTTGTTGATTTTGATGATTTCGGACTTAACTTATCTAAACTTTAATCTGACAATATTATTAAAGATAAAACATTTCAGGTTTTATCTTAATCAAACAAAGACATAATCTTGACATGGATGACAGAGATTGACAGAGATTTTGCACGACCTTGACAATGGATGACAAAGACTTTGGACTCAAGCTTTGGACTACACAGAAAGATTCAAGATCTTATTGTATATCTTTTTCTTGTTTTAGTCTTTTCTTTAAACAGCCTTTCTGAAAGGAGCTGACAGAAATTCTAGTAAAGAACGAAGCCAAGTGTTTTTAGTCGAAGTCAAGTTTTTGAGTCGAAACCAAAACATTTTAGTCGAAGCTAAGACGTTTAGTCGAAGCTAAGACTTTCAGTCGAAGTCAAATGTTTTAGTCGAAGCTAAGACTTTCAGTCGAAGCTAAGACTTTCAGTCGAAGTCAAATGTTTTAGTCGAAGCTAAGACTTTCAGTCGAAGCTAAGACTTTTAGTCGAAGCCAAATGTTTTAGTCGAAGCTAAGACTTTCAGTCGAAGCTAAGACTTTCAGTCGAAGCCAAATGTTTTAGTCGAAGCTGAAACTTTTAGTCGAAGCTAAGACTTTCAGTCGAAGTCAAGAGTTTTAGTCGAAGCCAAATGTTTTAGTCGAAGTCAACTCTTTTAGTCGAAGCAAAACATTTCAGTCGAAGGCGAGACTTTCAGTCGAAGCCAAGACTTTCAGTCGAAGCCAAGACATTTGAGTCGAAGCTAAAATGCTTTAGTCGAATCCTTCTCACTTGGCTTTTCTACCTAACTGTCCTCTATTTCCTTCCTGTATAAATAGGGAATCGGTTAGCGCATTTATTACCTTTTTCTCTCGCGCAAATTTTCACTCTGAAAAACTCTCTCATCTCAATCTCTTGCTCTCATCAATTATTTTTTGAGTGAGTTCATTTTAGAAAAAGTTCTGTATAAGCTTCTTGGTTTTGTTCTTGAAAGAATTTAGATCTTCCCACCTAAGAAGGCTTAGCTTTAAAACTTTCATTGTATATTCTGCTCAAGAAGGAGCCTGTTTATAGTACTCAAATTGTAATCTCTTTTCATTTGTAATCTGTTGGAAACCTAGGAAGGGTTTCGGATATTGTACTGAGGTTTGAGCTAGCACCCGAAGCTAGCTGGTTTAGTGAAAGGCTCGAGTAGGTCTCCCTTGTGTGGAGTGCTTGAGGACTGGACGTAGGCTGGTGGGGCCGAACCAGTATAAATCTCTGTGTTAATCTTGTTATTGCTGTATCCGTCTTTACGTTGTAATCTTAATTTTTAAATTCATACCTTAAATTGATAAACACCTATTCACCCCCCTCTAGGTGTATTTAGGGACCTACATTTTTCCCTTAGGAGAACTTTATATCCTTGTAAAATTAACCCTATCGCTCCACCGGCTTTCTCAAACTTATATTTACAAATAGTGAAAATTATTAATGATGCTTTTTAGTAGTACGTTTTGACTTTTATTGACTGATGCGTATTAAAACTGATAACAAGTAAAAAAACAGTACTAATCTGGATTATTTTGTGGAACGTGAAAGTGATACATGCACTTCAGTAGTGAAGCAACCGACACCATTTCATTGTTAGAGGAGAATAGAGGTGAACGACTGTATTTTCATTAATTGTTTTTCATTATTAGTGTTGCTAAGTGTACAAACACCGACAGAGTTAAGGACTAGAAAAAGAATAAGGATCTTCTGATGCAAGACTACCAATAGTGTAACAAGTTTAGCGACAAAAAAGTTACTGTTGTAAGTGTTTTTGTCATTATTGCTTTTAGCCCACAATTTTTTCTTGCTAACATGCATCTGCGGTAATTTTTTTTTAAGGTACATTAGGTATTTTTTTTTTTTAAGGTAATTTAGATCCTTTGAAGGTAGGCTTTATTGTAATTCAAACATTTCACGGACAATGAAACCCTGATACTAAAAGGAAGAAAGAGTAAGATATGATATTTGTAGAGTAGTCCTATTACAACTCCTTACAGAATCAAAGGCAGCAGGGAGAATGGGGGGCATTGCCAACCTGCTAATCCATAATATATTTTTTCATACACTTTCAATGATATTTCAACAATGGTGCTCCTTCTTCTAATGTGTACGACATTATAGAAACAGGACATAATCGCATAAATGTTTTCTCAATAAAATATTCTCGTGTGTGTGATGGTGAGTGAGTGAATATACATGTGGGTTTGTACAGTGTGTGTGGTGTGTGTGCAGTAGTCTGTGAGTAGGTGATGTGCACATGTGTGTGTGTGTGTGCGCGCGCGCGTCTGTGCGTATGTGTATATGGATATGTGAGTTGTGTGATATGTTCGTGGTTGAGTGTGTGAGGGTGTGTGTAAGTGAGTCTTGTGTGCCTAAGTGTGTGTAATGTGTGAATTAATGGGTGTGCGTATTATGTGTATAATAATAATATGTGTATTTGATGAATAAGAGTGAGTTGCAGATAGTTAAGTGGTGTGAGTGAGGCTTGTGTTGATGTGGGTAAGTGAGTGTATAGAATAAGAAGGGGGTGAATTGGGTTTAGCGTCACAGCAGTCTGGGTGGTACCTGTGCTTGCACAAGTGTACCACCAACTAGCGTTAGGATCGGCGCGTGTGTTAGGAGGCACACGATGATCGTTAGCATGTCAAATTTTATAGTGGATACTTTACGCTATGTTAGAATTTCTGGCAAAAATTTGTAATTTTCTGAAATCACATGTACTTTTAATATTTTCTGCAAGTTCAGGTTTATAAGATTATTTTGGGGTCTTTAAAGTCCACTTTAAATTCTAGAAAAAATAGAATAATATTCTTATAGTATAAGTATGTCTCAGTATAAGTTTAGTGATTTTTAGAGTTAATTTGTTATCATCTTCGTATCGCATTGTGTTTAGCAAATCAAAAACTTTAAAAATAGTTTTAATATCTTTTAAATTCTAATTTCAATTTTTATAATTTTATACATACTTTAAAGTTCTTACAAAAATTATGAGTCTTTATTTCTAACTAGATACAATTGTGGCAATTTATGGGTTTTTAGTGCATTTAAGGAAATTATTTTTAATTCGAAAATATTCAAAAATTATATTTCTATTTCATATGTTGCATTAAGCCATAAATAATTCTTAATGAAAATTAATATCATTCTTGAGTTATTTTTGAACCTCGAGGAGTGTGATGGGTCTTCATGTTAGGTTGGCTGTATGTGGGACCCGCTTTGAGTTGCGTCGCTCTGGGTTAAAGAGTGAGTACGCTATGGGTAGTTTATATTAGGTTTATAATATAGTAGTGTAGAATGTGTTCTGATAATTGATTTGTCAACCTAGGTTAATTCAAAGGATTTTGATCGAGAGCGTTTTAGCTTCATTTCGCTTGGATCGAGGTAAGAGATTTCTATCCGAAATCTAATTTCATCTATTTGCCTCGTAAATATTTTTTTGAATTGTTATCAAATTTTCTTTGAACTTTGTTATAATTGTTATATGCATCGTTTGCATTTAATACCCTGTTTTGAGCCTTGCACGTTTATTGAAAATCTTTATCGATGTTCAGTATTTATTACTCATTGAGCATCTATTTATTCATTGTATTATCGATTATTGCATTCTGCATATTGACATGAGTTAGTGTATTGAGGAGTTATAATGAGGGTCTGTATTGGGGGTGATATAAGGATGGTCTGTTATTACGGGAGACGCTAGTACTTTAATGGCCTAGCTAATGTTCATATGCATGTGTAACCACATTGTAAGTGAGCATTGCCTATTTGGCTTTGCGAAGTGTTTCCCTGCACTGCTTGTATGGCTTTGCATTCACCCGTGTTTAATATCATCTGCATCGTTTTAGTGTAATTGAAATTATATCTATCTATACATGGTTTAAGGGATTAAGTTGAATCTCTTCCCTTATCGTTTTTTAAGTGAATTTGATAATCGTTGTATTCCCTATTCTAGATTTTGAGTGACCTTACTGAGCTCCCAAAAGCTCACCCCTTTTATTGTTCCCTTCTGCAGGTAATAATCGTCAGTAGATTTCCAAGATGGGTTAGAGCCTGATTATGGAGTTAATTTAGATTTTCATTATTTTGTTTATTTAAGCCCCTGCGAGGGAATCAGTGTGTAACTTACTAAATTGAGTACTTTAATTTAGTCATTGTGTTTAAGAATGATAAGCTAAGAATTTGATTGTAGAAGCTCTGACATAATTATTCATTTGGATTCTTTTAGCGAAATTGAGATGATTGAATAATAGGAACTGATCGATTGATTGGTTAACTCTCCAAAAATTCTGGGATATTACAACTGGCCAGGCACCAGATCGTACCTGTTATGCATCCTCGCAAAGAAAGAGTGAATGGGTACCCTAAAGCCAATACAAAATATCCAAGTAGACATCTACTTCATCCACTGTGCACGTATTAGCCGCTTCTCCTTCACTTGGAAATCTTAACTCTACTTACCTAGGGATCGCACAACACTCCCTTAAGACTTAAGTGATCATAGCTACTCAATCTACTCCTAAGAGTATGTGTGTCAAAGGGCTTAGGACTATGAACCTGCTCCGCCAAGACTTCCTTTGCACGAGGTTATCGAGGCTCTTATTAAGGAACCAAACAAATTCCTATGTCTAAAACCATAGGATCAAAAGTCATTTTTATCCTAACTCTCATAGTATTGTCAATAAATTCATATACATGGTCACTACTTAGAGTTGACATGTTTTTGGATCAAACAAATAAGATTCAAGGAAGTTGGAAGGATTTCGAGGCTTACTTGTAAGGAAAAAAGGCAAGAGATGTTCTTCAGGTCTCAAGAACACCACTATCTTTGACTCCTCCCCCTGATCACTCTTGAAATCCTCCAAACAAAACTCTCAAGTGTAGCTCGCTTCTCGCTCAAAATGAAATGGAATAAGCAAAATGAGATGTGTTCTCTTTATATAGAGACTACATCATAATCCGATGGTTAGGATTTCATGACCGTTGAGATAACCAACACATGGTGCTAAGAGATCAATAGGACAAGGGCCAAGATTACCCTTGTGACTCTTAAAGGAAACTTTAGAAAAATAGTGTAGACGTATTCCATCAGTCAAGGGTCCTAGTCCCCTGCTCGTTAGACCAAGTAGAAGAGCTACGATGGGCTCCCATCCATCTCTATTTGCCAGACTGAGCAGAAGAGCTCCTTAAGGCTCCTAGTTCCCTGCTTGTTAGACTGAGCAAAAGAGCTATGATGGACCTCTATCCCTCTCTACTTATCAGACCGAGCAGAAGGGCTTGTTAGGGCTCCTAGTTCCTTGTTTGTCACACCGAATAGAAGAACTATAATGGACCCCATCTTTCTCATCCCTCCGCTTGTCAGACCGAGCAGAAGAGCACCTTAGGGCTCATAGTTCCCTGCTCGACAGGCTGCGCTGAAGAGCTATAATTGACATTAACTATTCGTTTACCAAATAGACAAATTCCAAATGCTTGCAAAGCTCTTTGCTCGTCTAGCAGAGCATACGAACTTAAAAAACATATCCTAGTATATATTTTTGAATGTTCTCAAAAGAAAAAGGTTCGTTTTGTGTTGTAATTTACGGGGGGCCAAGACACTCATCCTGATTGGACATAAACCTAGGTGCACTAAACAACTAGGGATAAATGCATAAAATATCCTTGTGGTTTGGGATAGTTGCAAAAACACCCCTGGAGTTACAAAAGTTACAAATAGCCTCATGTTGTATTAATTCTATTGTAACCGTTAGAGAAATCGTCCAAATTGACGGAGCATGATATTCACTTTCTTAAAAAATGCGTTTGATAAATTTTAATATATAAAAAAGACTAAATTACCCTACTTTTTTCTCTCCCACCCAAGTCCCAATTTCTTCTCCATTCTAATCAAACCCTAACCCTAACCACCACCTCACCAACCAAAACCCTAGCCTCCACCCCCACCCAGCCCCATCTACCACCATCGCCGCCCATTTCGGCCACCACCCAGCCCTGCTGCCACCGCCGCTAGCACGTTCATCAACTGGAGCCAAGTTCGCTGCCACCACCAGTTCTTTCCACCCACCGCGAACTCCGCGTCGCCATCCCCGTCATCTCCCCCATCTTTTACATCATTGCTCGCCCCGTGATCAACCCCAGCGACTTGCGTCGCTGCCAAACCTGTCATCAACCCTTTCCAATTTCTCCGCCGATTGCCTCGCCATAAACCCTAGCCAATTGTGCCGCTGCCACCAGCCTGATTCAACAACCAAAACCGTAGCCTATCCAAAACCAAGACCATTCAGGGAAAAAACCCTAAATATGTAATTAGGGTTTCGATCAAGCCCCTTTAGGCGCTCGCCACTAGCCCTTTCCACACACCATGACTAGCGTCGCCGCCCGCCAGCCCCGCCATCAACCCCATACTTACATCGGCACCACCATTTTGATCCACCACCACGAGCTGCCTTTTGTGCCCCTGCCTAATACCAACATCATTCATACAAAAGAAAAACCTTAGATCTACAATTACAATTACAGTTTATATGGAGGGACAATTTAGACATTTTTTTCATTCCGTTACGGGAGTTGACGGGTGTAACACCTTTTTAAGCTTAAGTGTCTTTTTGCACTTTTTGTAACTCTAGGGATGTTTTTGCAACTACCCCAAACCATAGGGGTATTTTATGTAATTATCCCAAACAATTATTTAAGGAAAATAGAAGAAAACTTACTGCTTCTCGTCGACCTACATCCAATCTTTTGGTATCACGTCTTACTGATTTTGTTGTTTCGTTGTTCATATTTTATCCTAAATGATTATCATGAGATATTCCCAGCATATCATAAGATTACGTTCTTGAAAACCCACACTCCCCAAGAGCTCACATCAACAGGAACGTATAGCACCTCGATGTCGGCTCTTCGCCTCCTGGGGCTATAGTATGTTCTTAAGTGATAACTATGGTGAGTCTAAGTACTTTGAAAAGATTGGACTCCTGTTTTTACACCCACCTCAACTAGGTAGTACTACTCAATAGTCAGACAGTTCTAAGAACGAGAACAACTTCAAGAAGAACGTTATTTTTCTTCAAATACTTACCAATGATGATATACTTAAAAGACATTTGACCAGGGGCATAGGGGGGATGTGCCAATCTCCTGTTTGTTTTCTCTATGCACTTTTAATGGTGTTTTAACAATCGTACCCTTTTTTTTTTATGTGTATGACATTACAAAAATGGGCATAACTCTCTTCTCAACAAAATATGATTCTCATTTTACACACTGTCGTCGACTTCTCGCTATTATGTCTATCAGCTATTTGCTACCTTCCTTTATGGCAACACCCTAACAGTTATGAAATTTTGGGCTTTTGATCTCGGCATTTTTCTTAGCAACTTCTTGATTCCACTAGAATTCTGCATATCTAACTTTGTGAAACACCTTCCTTTGATGGTGGAATCTATATATATATATATATATATATATATATATATATATATATATATATATATGAAAGTCGAAGTTGAGATAATGTT
>JAVXUO010002684.1:0-82641 GCA_033065855.1 Escallonia rubra
AAAGTGAAAATAACATACTAAATTTCGAAGAGAAAATAAATTATGCTACAATTGAGAATATTATCTTGAAATGAGTTCTTATTTGTTGATAAGTTAATTTTCATATTACTAAGCGTTATATAATTGAAAAACTAATTCTAAATGTTATAAAATTCTAATTGATTGATGAATTAACTTATTAAGACTTACTTTTGACTATTGTATCCTTAAAACCACTCTCTATTACAAATATAATTCATATATATCTTAAAAACGTAATAAATGTATATATATTTACACATAAAATAATCATTGTAAAAAATTATTAATGTGTAATATACATGATCAATAGTACAATTATAGGACAGTTTTTTGCTTTGGTAACGCCGTAAAATAATCAAAGTGATTATATTGCATATATGAGATTTTGAAAACAAATCACATATGTATTAGAAAAAAGGTACAATTAAATCAAATAATTCTTAGTAACTAAATTTGAGAACATTTAAAACCTTTAGAATGTAAAAAAATATCTATGTAATTATAAATAAAAAAAACAAACGATTAACCAGTTCGTTTTTGCATAGGGGCTTACGATCAATGAAATGACTTTTTTATTTATACTTAATTAAATTTTCATGAAAAAAAAAACTAAGAGAGTTCTTAGTAGATGTAAAAACTATAATTTGACGACGACAAGTCATTGAAGATGTAGAAAATAATTTCAACACTTCAAAATAAGGACACGTCATATTCATCAATTTAATTTTATTATTACTGGCATCTTATAAGAATTAAAGAAAAAACACACACACATACATGTGTGTGTGTGTGTCTATATATATATATATATATATATATATATATATATATATATATATATATATATATATATATATTATGTGGTCGTTTCGTCAATTTTATTTAAACCACAATTCTATTCACTATTTAGTTCTATATGGCACCAGCATGACTATTCTACAACTATAAGTGCTAAGCCAATATTCATTTAAAATATTAATTGACAACTTAAGGTAAAAGCTTAAATAAGGTAAGTATCTAATGGCTCTACTGTGTCGCTATCTAGTTTTTTATAGCCAAATCAGATTTTTTTTAAAATAATGTTATTGTCTTTTTTGTCTCACGATGTGTACTACACATTAATACACTCTTTAAGATCTTATGGTATACAGTATTTTATAAACTAACCCGAGCTTGGCTCGGGTTACTGGGCTAGTTTTATTATAATTTTGCGACACGTCGTCCCCTTTTACTTATACGACACGTCATCATATTTGTTTTGTTATCATAGTCTCTTTTCACCTTTACTTATTAAGTCACATATGCATCATGACTATTTACTATAATTTATTATTAAAAAATTCACAAGTTTGTTGGCAAAATTTTATTAAACTTTATAAGAGTCACACATAATTTGAGACGTAGACATGATTGTATTTCGTGCAAATTTAGTTGGATGGCAACTTGATCGAAGCCTAATAAGGAAAAGCAAAAGGCAACTGACTTTTAGAACCTAGGAGGAGGCCATGGCCACCCTTCACAACAAACATAGCTCCG
This sequence comes from Escallonia rubra, assembly GCA_033065855.1. Lineage (NCBI taxonomy): Eukaryota > Viridiplantae > Streptophyta > Magnoliopsida > Escalloniales > Escalloniaceae > Escallonia > Escallonia rubra. The sequence goes on from JAVXUO010002684.1 coordinate 1,558, forward strand.
TCTGGTGTTCCTTTTTTTTTTTGTGACTACAGATAGAGTTACATAGAACTTAAGCTGAGTAACCGACCGTCTAGCAAAAGGCAACTGACTTTTAGAACCTAGGAGGAGGCCATGGCCACCCTTTACCACAAACATAGTTCCGTCTGGTGTTCCTTCTTTTTTGTGACTACAGACAGAGTTACGTAGAACTTAAGCTGAGTAACCGACCGTCTTGAGTTATGAAAAAAATGGATTTTTTCAAAAATATCAGAATTTTGAGCACGTTGTAAATTGTTTACAACTGGGCAAATGATTGTTTCCCTCTTTTTTTTTTTTTTGGCTACAGTTTGTGTGATATATATGGCTAATTAGTACATGCATAATCTGACATGACTCAGGACACCATGTGATGCATGGGTACCATGTATGGTTGGACGCCTTCACGTGACTGTTCAACTGGACCGGCGAGAAGCTAAGGAATTTGTGTCCACGTGCGTAGTGCAAATGTACAACGCACATAGAGAAGTACGGAGTCTAAAGATGGAGAAACTAGGGTTCCATCTTAGGTGCACTATTTTGGGAGCAATTTTTTTTTATCTGTCGTTAACTAAAAAAGGATTGAGTGCATCTTTTGAAAGTGAGAGAGAGAGAGGGGGGGGGGGGGGGGCTCAAGGGTATTGTAGATGGGATCAAACCCTATTTTCAGAGGCAGGCCTAATGCAGGACCACGGGGCGGCGGGGGGTGGGGGGTCATGGCCACCCCCTAAGAGTGTGTTTGGAACCATGGAATTAATGGAATTTCATTTCAAATCCTTCAATTTTGTTGTTTGGAACTTTTAAAAAAAGGAATTGAAATCGGATTTCATGGGATTTGACTGGATTTGTTTCTATAGTGTGAAATTCGATGAAAAATGGTCAGCTTTCATGAGATTTGGATTTATTTGAATTAAAAGTAATTATTTGTCTATCTTACGCTTTTTTTTTATCTCTCCAACAATGAATCAACCATCACCATCTTTATTGCCGCTACCGTCACACCACTTTTACTACCACCTTTGGCACCACTACTCTACCACCACCACCACCGGCACCACTACTACCGCCACTACTGCCGCCACCACCACCACCACTATTGTCGCCGCCACCACCATCGTCGCCACCACTGCCACCACCACGCAGCCAGCATTACCACTGTCGCTGCCGCTACAACCACCGCTAACACTATCGCCACCGCCACCACTACAACCACCACCGCCGCCACCATTACCATCACCGCCAACACCTCCACTAGTGCCACAACAACCACTGTCGCTGCCACTACTGCCACCACCGCCAGTACTGTCACAACTACCACTGTCGCCACCACTACTGCCACAACTACCACCGTCGCCACCACCACCGCCAGTGCCGCCGCCACCACCACCATCGCCGCCACGACTGCCACCACCACAATCACCACTGCCACCACTATTGCCACCATTACTACTGCCGCCACTAACTGCCGCCACCATCACCGCCGCCACCACTATTGCCACCACCGTCACCACTATTGCCACCGGCATCACTATTGGTGTCAGTTGACGACCACCAGTTACACCTCAATACCACCGCTACCATCACCTGACCACCCCACCACTTCCACTGTCGATGTTGCTATCCTGAGCAGTGTTGCTGCCACCACCACCACCACCATGTGGTGGCACTAGCACACTTAAAACTACTCATCGCAATTTATTTTTCATTGTAAGTCAAGGATATAATTGTCTAAAAATTTATTACCTTTCCATTTCCTCTGTTCTCCAAATACAAAATTGGAATTCCGTGAGTTGAATTTCCTTTCGTTCCAAACAAAAAAAAAGTGAATTGAATTCCAAATCCAATTCCAAATTCAATTCCAAATCTGAAATCCAAATCCTAACATAATTGGTTCCAAACGGACCGTAAGTTTCTGTTTTTTTTTTTTTCTTCAGTTTGTTAAAGAGTAGAAAATTATATTTAGAATATTTATGAAAACGGCAATATATTGTACATTAATGTATCAGTGTTTGTTTTGTTGTGTTTTTAACTTTTTATGCCACCGGCAGCCATAATTTTTGTCTTTATCTTTTTCTTTCTCCATCTTTATTTTTTCAAATTCAAAATTCCAAATCTTCTGTTACAAAAAATACGAGTAGATCAAGGTTAATTTTCTTTTTTAGTTAAATTCTTATAGCATATTAAATTATACATGTATTTTTATTCTCCTATAATTTATTATCAGATTTGTAGTATGTATTTACGTGTGGGAGCTAAGTTTTTACATGCAAAATTAGTAATTTGTTATTGGCTACCCTACCAAGTTAAATAAATCACTATAAATGGTAAAATTATAGGATTAGATAAATCATATTTTATATGAACTCAAACCTTCTAAAGTTTTTTACACTAGCTCTCGGTTTTTTAATTACTTTTTGATTCCCAATTAGACTTTCTGAGTCCGCCCCTGCCTATTTTTTGTTGACTTGTTGATTTTGATGATTTCGGACTTAACTTATCTAAACTTTAATCTGACAATATTATTAAAGATAAAACATTTCAGGTTTTATCTTTATCAAACAAAGACATAATCTTGACATGGATGACAGAGATTAACAGAGATTTTGCACGACCTTGACAATGGATGACAAAGACTTTGGACTCAAGCTTTGGACTACACAGAAAGATTCAAGATCTTATAGTATATCTTTTTCTTGTTTTAGTCTTTTCTTTAAACAGCCTTTCTGAAAGGATCTGACAGAAATTCTAGTAAAGAACGAAGCCAAGTGTTTTTAGTCGAAGTCAAGTTTTTGAGTCGAAACCAAAACATTTTAGTCGAAGCTAAGACGTTTAGTCGAAGCTAAGACTTTCAGTCGAAGTCAAATGTTTTAGTCGAAGCTAAGACTTTCAGTCGAAGCTAAGACTTTCAGTCGAAGTCAAATGTTTTAGTCGAAGCTAAGACTTTCAGTCGAAGCTAAGACTTTCAGTCGAAGCCAAATGTTTTAGTCGAAGCTGTGACTTTCAGTCGAAGCTAAGACTTTCAGTCGAAGCCAAATGTTTTAGTCGAAGCTAAGACTTTCAGTCGAAGCTAAGACTTTCAGTCGAAGTCAAGAGTTTTAGTCGAAGCCAAATGTTTTAGTCGAAGTCAACTCTTTTAGTCGAAGCAAAACATTTCAGTCGAAGGCGAGACTTTCAGTCGAAGCCAAGACTTTCAGTCGAAGCCAAGACATTTGAGTCGAAGCTAAAATGCTTTAGTCGAATCCTTCTCACTTGGCTTTTCTACCTAACTGTCCTCTATTTCCTTCCTGTATAAATAGGGAATCGGTTAGCGCATTTATTACCTTTTTCTCTCGCGCAAATTTTCACTCTGAAAAACTCTCTCATCTCAATCTCTTGCTCTCATCAATTATTTTTTGAGTGAGTTCATTTTAGAAAAAGTTCTGTATAAGCTTCTTGGTTTTGTTCTTGAAAGAATTTAGATCTTCCCACCTAAGAAGGCTTAGCTTTAAAACTTTCATTGTATATTCTGCTCAAGAAGGAGCCTGTTTATAGTACTCAAATTGTAATCTCTTTTCATTTGTAATCTGTTGGAAACCTAGGAAGGGTTTCGGATATTGTACTGAGGTTTGAGCTAGCACCCGAAGCTAGCTGGTTTAGTGAAAGGCTCGAGTAGGTCTCCCTTGTGTGGAGTGCTTGAGGACTGGACGTAGGCTGGTGGGGCCGAACCAGTATAAATCTCTGTGTTAATCTTGTTATTGCTGTATCCGTCTTTACGTTGTAATCTTAATTTTTAAATTCATACCTTAAATTGAAAAACACCTATTCACCCCCCTCTAGGTGTATTTAGGGACCTACATTTTTCCCTTAGGAGAACTTTATATACTAGTAAAATTAACCCTATCGCTCCTCCGGCTTTCTCAAACTTATATTTATAAATAGTGAAATTTATTAATGATGCTTTTTAGTAGTACGTTTTGACTTTTATTGACTGGTGCGTATTAAAACTGATAACAAGTAAAAAAAACAGTACTAATTTCGATTATTTTGTTGAACGTGAAAGTGATAAATGCACTTCAATAGTGAAGCAACCGACACCATTTCATTGTTAGAGGAGAATAGAGGTGAACGACTGTTTTTTCATTAATTGTTTTTCATTATTAGTGTTGCTAAGTGTACAAACACCGACAGAGTTAAGGACTAGAAAAAGAATAAGGATCTTCTGATGCAAGACTACCTATAGTGTAACAAGTTTACCGACAAAAAAGTTACCGTCGCAAGTGTTTTTGTCATTATTGCTTTTAGCCCACAATATTTTGTTGCTAAAATGCATCTGCGGTAATTTTTTTTAAGGTACATTAGGTATTTTTTTTTTTTAAGGTAATTTAGATCCTTTGAAGGTAGGCTTTATTGTAATTCAAACATTTCACGGACAATGAAACCCTGATACTAAAAGGAAGAAAGAGTAAGATATGATATTTGTAGAGTAGTCCTATTACAACTCTTTACAGAATCAAAGGCAGCAGGGAGAATGGGGGGCATTGCCAACCAGCTAATCCATAAAAAAAATTTCATACACTTTCAATGATATTTCAACAATGGTGCTCCTTCTTCTAATGTGTACGACATTATAGAAACAGGACATAATCGCATAAATGTTTTCTCAATAAAATATTCTCGTGTGTGTGATGGTGAGTGAGTGAATATACATGTGGGTTTGTACAGTGTGTGTGGTGTGTGTGCAGTAGTGTGTGAGTAGGTGATGTGCACATGTGTGTGTGCGCGCGCGCGCGCGTCTGTGTATATGGATATGTGAGTTGTGTGATATGTTCGTGGTTGAGTGTGTGAGGGTGTGTGTGAGGGTGTGTGTAAGTGAGTGTTGTGTGCCTAAGTGTGTGTATGTGTGAATTAATGGGTGTGCGTGTTATGTGTATAATAATAATATGTGTTTGATGAATAAGAGTGAGTTGCAGATAGTTAAGTGGTGTGAGTGAGGCTTGTGTTGATGTGGGTAAGTGAGTGTATAGAATAAGAAGGGGGTGAATTGGGTTTAGGGTCAGAGTAGTCTGGGTGGTACCTGTGCTTGCACAAGTGTACCGCCAACTAGCGTTGGGATCGGCGCGTGTGTTAGGAGGCACACGATGATCGTTAGCATGTCAAATTTTATAGTGGATACTTTACGCTACGTTAGAATTTTTGGCAAAATTTGTAATTTTCTGAAATCACATATACTTTTAATATTTTCTGCAAGTTCAGGTTTATAAGATTATTTTGGGGTCTTTAAAGTCCACTTTAAATTCTAGAAAAATTAGAATAATCTTCTTATAATATAAGTATGTCTCAGTATAAGTTTAGTGATTTTTAGAGTTAATTTGTTATCATCTTTGTATCGCATTGTGTTTAGCAAATCAAAAACTTTAAAAATAGTTTTAATATCTTTTAAATTCTAATTTCAATTTTTATAATTTTATACATATTTTAAAGTTCTTACAAAAATTATGAGTCTTTATTTCTAACTAGATACACTTGTGGCAATTTATGGGTTTTTAGTGCATTTAAGGAAATTATTTTAAATTCAAAAATTATATTTATATTTCATATGTTTCATTAAGCCATAAAGAGTTCTTAATGAAAATTAATATCATTCTTGAGTTATTTTTGAACCTCGATGAGTGTGACGGGTCTTCAGGTTAGGTTGGCTGTATGTGGGACCCGCTTTGAGTTGCATCGTTCTGGGTTAAAGATTGAGTACGCTGTGGGTAGTTTATATTATGTTTATAATATAGTAGTGTAGAATGTGTTCTGATAATTGATTTCTCAACCTAGGTTAATTCAGAGAATTTTGATCGAGAGCGTTTTAGCTTCATTTCGCTTAGATCGAGGTAAGAGATTTATATCCGAAATCCAATTTCATCTATTTGTCCTCGTGAATATTTTTTTGAATTGTTATCAAATTTTCTTTGAACTTTGTTATAATTGTTATATGCATCGTTTGCATTTAATACCCTATTTTGAGCCTTGCACGTTTATTGAAAATATTTATCGATGTTCAGTATTTATTACTCGTTGAGTATCGATTTATTCATTCTATTATCGATTATTGCATTCTGCATATTGACATGAGTTAGTGTATTGAGGAGTTATAATGAGGGTCTGTATTGGGAGTGATATAAGGATGGTCTGTTATTACGGGAGACGCTAGTACTTTAATGGCCGAGCTAGTGTTCATATGCATGTGTAACCACATTGTTAGTGAGCACTGCCTATGTGGCTTTGCTAAGTGTTACCCTGCACTGCTTGTGTGGCTTTGCATTCACCCATGTTCAATATCATCTGCATGATTTCAGTGTAATTGAAATTATATCTATCTATATCTGGTTTAAGGGATTGAGCTGAATTTCTTCCCTTATCGTTTTTTAAGTGAATTTGATAATCATTGTATTCCCTCTTCTGGATTTTGAGCAACCTTACTGAGCTCACAAAAGCTCACCCCTTTTATTGTTCCCTTCTGTAGGTAATAACCGTCAGTAGATTTTTAGGATTGGTTAGAGCCTGATCATGGAGTTAATTTAGATTTTCATTATTTTGTTTATTTAAGACCCTACGAGAGAATCGGTGTGTAACTTACTAAATTGAGTACTTTAATTTAGTCATTGCGTTTAAGAATGATAAGCTAAGAATTTGATTGTAGAAGCTCTGACATAAATATTCATTGGGATTCTTTTAGCGAAATTGAGATGATTGAATAATAGGAACTGATCGATTGATTGGTTAACGCTCCAAAAATTCTGGGATATTACAACTGGCCAGGCACCAGATCGTACATGTTATGCATCCTTGCAAAGAAATAGTGAATGGGTACCCAAAAGCCAATACAAAATATCCAAGTAGACAGCTACTTCATCCACTGTGCACGTATTAGTCGTTTCTCCTTCACTTGGAAATCTTCACTCTACTTACCTAGGGATCGCACAACACTCCCTTAAGACTTAAGTGATCATAGCTACTCAATCTACTCCTAAGAGTATGTGTGTCAAAGGGCTTAGGACTATGAACCTGCTCGGCCAAGACTTCCTTTGCACGAGGTTGCCGAGGCTCTTATTAAGGAACCAAACAAATTCCTATGTCTAAAACCATAGGATCAAAAGTCATTTTTATCCTTACTCTCATAGTATCGTCAATAAATTCATATACATGGTCACTACTTAGAGTTGACATGTTTTTGGATCAAACAAATAAGATTCAAGGAAGTTGGAAGGATTTCGAGGCTTACTTGTAAGGAAAAAAGGCAAGAGATGTTCTTCAGGTCTCAAGAACACCACTCTCTTTGACTCATCCCCATGATCACTCTTGAAATCCTCCAAACAAAACTCTCAAGTATAGCTTGCTTCTCGCTCAAAATGAAATGGAATAAGCAAAATGAGATGTGTTCTCTTTATATAGAGACTACATCATAATCTGATGGTTAGAATTTCATGACCGTTGAGATAACCAACACATGGTGCTAAGAGATCAATAGGACAAGGGCCAAGATTACCCTTGTGACTCTTAAAGGAAACTTTAGAAAAATAGTGTAGACGTATTCCATCAGTCAAGGGTCATATTCCCCTGCTCGTTAGACCAAGTAGAAGAGCTACGATGGGCTCCCATCCATCTCTGTTCACCAGACTGAGCAGAATAGCTCCTTAAGGCTCTTAGTTCCCTGCTTGTTATACTGAGCAAAAGAGCTATGATGGACCTCTATCCCTCTCTACTTATCAGACCGAGCAGAAGGGCTTGTTAGGGCTCCTAGTTCCTTGTTTGTCACACCGAATAGAAGAACTATAATGGACCCCATCTCTCCCATCCCTCTGCTTGCCAGACCGAGCAGAAGAGCACCTTAGGGCTCCTAGTTCCCTGCTCGACAGGCTGCGCTAAAGAGCTACAATGGACATTAACTATTCGTTTACCAAACAGACAAATTTCAAATGCTTGCAAAGCTCTTTGCTTGTCTAGCAGAGCAGACGAACTTAAAAACATATCCTAGTATATATTTTTGAATATTCTCAAAAGAAAAAAGTTCGTTTTGTGTTGTAATTTACAGGGGCCAAGACACTCATCCTGATTGGACATAAACCTAGGTGCACTAAACAATTAGGGATAAATGCATAAAATATCCTTGTGGTCTGGGGTAGTTGCAAAAACACCCCTGGAGTTACAAAAGTTGCAAATAGCCTCCTGTTGTATTAATTCTATTGTAACCGTTAGAGAAATCGTCTAAATTGACGGAGCGTGATATTCACTTTCTTAAAAAATGCGTTTGATAAATTTTAATATATTAAAAAGACTAAATTACCCTACTTTTTTTTCTCTCCCACCCAAGTTTCAATTTCTTCTCCATTCTAATCAAACCCTAACCCTAGCCACCACCTCACCAACCAAAACCCTAGCCTCCACCCCCCACCCAGCCCTATCTACCACCATCACCGCCCATTTCGGCCACCACTCAGCCCTGCTGCCACCGCCGCTAGCACCTTCATCAACTGGAGCCAAGTTCGCTGCCACCACAGTTCTTTCCACCCACCGCGAACTCTGTGTCGCCATCCCCGTCATCTCCCCCATCTCTTACATCGTTGCTCGCCCCGCGATCAACCCCAGCGACTTGCGCCGCTACCAAGCCCGTCATCAACCCTTTCCAATTGCTCTGTCGATTGCCCCGCCATAAACCCTAGCCAATTGCGCCGCTGCCACCAGCCTAATTCAACAACCAAAACCGTAGCCTATCCAAAACCAAGACCATTCGGGGAAAAAAAACCCTAAATATGTAATTAGGGTTTCGATCAAGCCCCCTTAGGCGCTCGCCACTAGCCCTTTCCACACACCATGACTAGCGTCGCCGCCCGCCAGCCCCGCCATCAACCCCATACTTGCATCGGCACCACCATCTTGATCCACCACCACGAGTTGCCTTTTGTGCCCCCTGCCTAATACCAGCATCATTTATACAAAAGAAAAACCTTAGATCTACAATTACAATTACAGTTTATATGGAGGGACAATTTAGACATTTTTTTCATTCCGTTACGGGAGTTGATGGGTGTAACACCTTTTTAAGTTTAAGTGTCTTTTTGCACTTTTTGTAACTCCAGGGATGTTTTTGCAACTACCCCAAACCATAGGAGTATTTTATGTAATTATCCCAAACAATTATTTAAAGAAAATAGAAGAAAACTTACAGCTTCTCGTCGACCTACATCCAATCTTTTGGTATCACGTCTTACTAATTTTGTTGTTTCGTTGTTCATATTATATCCTAAATGATTATCATGAGATATTCCCAGCATATCATAAGATTACGTTCTTGAAAACCCACACTCCCCAAGAGCTCACATCAACAGGAACGTTTAGCACCTCGATGTCGGCTCTTCGCCTCCTGGGGCTATAGTATGTTCTTAAGTGATAACTATGGGGAGTCTAAGTACTTTGAAAAGATTGGACTCCTGGTTTTACACCCGCCTCAACTAGGTAGTACTACTCAATAGTCAGACAGTTCTAAGAACGAGAACAACTTCAAGAAGAATGTTATTTTTCTTCAAATACTTACCAATGATGATATACTTAAAAGACATTTGACCAGGGGCATAGGGGGATGTGCCAATCTCCTGTTTGTTTTCTCTATGCACTTTTAATGGTGTTTTAACAATCGTACCCTTTCTTTTGATGTGTATGACATTACAAAAATGGGCATAACTCTCTTCTCAACAAAATATGATTCTCATTTTACACACTGTCGTCGACTTCTTGCTATTATGTCTATCAGCTATTTGCTACCTTCCTTTATGGCAACACCCTAACATTTATGAAATTTCGGGCTTTTGATCTCGGCATTTTTCTTAACAACTTCTTGATTCCACTAGAATTCTACATATCTAACTTTGTGAAACACCTTCCTTTGATGGTGGAATATATATATATATATATATATATATATATATATATATATATATATATATATATGAAAGTCGAAGTTGAGATAATGTTGTCCAGTCATCACTTACTTGGACACTCTCTTAATTCGGTATATGAACTTTCCTATTTTGAATTTTTTAAATATTTTAAATGTACCTACCTTTGTAATAATGATTTGAATTCTCCCTCTCTCTCTCTCTCTCTCTCTCTCTCTCTCACACACACACACACACAAATTTTGATTTGAATTCCTTCTATCCATTTAAAATTCAACTAATTATATAGATTTTAAATTTCTCTCTCTTCTATGTCAACATGTCTCACTCGAAAATTTTATTTATATCTTTACAATTCCATTAATTCCTATATTTTGACAAAAGTAATTCTCTATATATTTCTTTTTAATCATAATATTTTTCATTGTTTAGGGAAACACAATATTCTCCATCACTTTTTCTATTAAACTACCATAATTTTCTTCCTTTTATTTCATTACAAGTTTTATTTATAGTTTACGGTTTACGCTCTCATTTGTTTTTCAATCATTTATTATATAATGTTACTCTTTTTTTGGTGATCTTGAATAATACAACCTCAACACATGGGTTGTTTTTGTTACTATTATCACTGAAATTGCTATTAGTTAGGAGAGATTATTTTTATTATTGCATACACTATTTTTCATCTTCATTTGTCACTAAAAACTAGCAATTATTGCTCAAGTTCATTTCTAACAATAAAAATTGGTAAGAGAACTCCTTTGAGAATGTAAAAAATAAATTTTTGATTATCATATTGTCATTACCAATTTTGTAATTGTTATTAGGCATACAAATACGAGAATTCTCAACAAGTATTTTGATCATTGTTGTTCCCGTGTGCAACGCACAGAATCAAAACTAGTTTATCTATGAACATGTCATCATCATAAGCAATTCAATAATTTTGTTCTTGCTAAATCCCAATTCTTGAATTGCTACTTTGTTGTAATTTATGTAGTGGTTATATGATTCCCCTAAATTTACCGAAATGATAAAGTCGTTCTTGCAAGAAGAAAAAGCCGGATTTTTCCTTGCTTAACTACGAACTTTTCGACGGTCTAAGGCTATCGAACATAAGTGGGTTAGCTTGAATCTTGAGGTAAAATTGTAACTAAATGAGAAAAGGTATTCTATGCATTAAAAGTTTAATTTTTGTTTATTACTTGTCCACCTAATGTTTGCTGATGACAGTCGTTATTCTTCCACTTTGATCTCCTCAGCTTCAAAACTCTAAAGCTTCTCCTAATGTGTGTTTGGATGAGGTAATTGAAGTGGAAACTTCACTTATATAGAAGATGTGAAATGCATTGTATAAAATCTCTTATTAGGATATTGATAAGATTGATTTACCTAATTTTAGAAGGGATTTAGAAAGAAAACTTTTTGTGCTAAAATCCCCCATAGAAATAACTTGTCCAAACTAGTTATTTATCACATCTCTTCCCCAAAAAGAGTTTCCATAATTTTAGGTAACTTCTTTCATAAAAAAATAAAAAGAGACTTTCTCATTAGTTATGCACCGTCCAATTATCTAGGTTCAAATTTTCAAATGTAAATCTATATATAAAATACTCAGTTTACAAAATTGCTCAAACATTAAATTTACAATTTCATAAATTTGTAAATCAATAAATTTTAAAATGAATGGATTTTAAAATACAAGTTACTTTGAAATTTTTCATCCGAACACACTCCTAAGTCTTTACTGCAACATCTCGGGGCAAATTATCAATCCAAATAAATATTTGTTGGTCTTTAGTCCTAAAACAGCCCATCAATGAGACAGTGTATTCAGGTATTGGAGAACTTTGGCATTTATTTGGGAACATTGCTCGACATTGTCACGCACCTCAAAGAATTCTTCCAATCATGACTAAAACAAGTCGAGGATCGACGTGCAGGATGGAATTGTTTGCTACTGAATAAAGTTGGGTGCAGTACACTTCTATCTTTTGTTCTCTTCAATCTTCTTGTTTATCATATGCTTTCTTTTCCTGTAAATATTCGCTATAAACTTAATATGATCCTTAGTAGGTTATGTGGTCTTAAGAAAACCCTTCCTTAGGGTCTTCACCTCATTAACCAATTCTTCTTATGTAGTCCAGAACTTAATGGGGCCTTGGCTTTCGAGAGGTAAGGCTTTTGAACCTTGCTCTCCTGGCCAAGGTATGCTAGCGTGTCGTCAAAATTCCCCAAGTCCCTGATCGCTTGTGTTTTGAAGGCAAAGTAGTGCAAATCTCGAATGTTTTTGCAGTCTATCACAGTTAATTACTGCTACTGGACTTGGAAAGGTATCAAAGCAAGCACCTCAACTCTTCTAAAGAGCATTATGAGGCAAGTTAAAGATGGAAAGACCATCAATATATGCCATGGCAACTGGATACCTGCACTAAGAAATTGAAGTCTGGCTTTTTTTCAAATCGTCAATAACTTCAATGACAGTAGTGTCTGACCTCATTTCTGACGGACTCTGGAATGCTATTGTACTAGATGACCTCTTCCTTGCACCAATCATTGATTCCTTCAAGAGAATTCAAGTCTCATTAGCCTGTCTACCTGGTATTGTGACGCAGCGCTTTACTATATCTTCAGCTTACAACGTCCTCTTCTAAGAAAAACTCTTGCAACTTTAATCCAACACAAGGGGTCAATGTGCCCAGATGCGTGTGGCAGAGCCTTTGGAACCTTACTTTGCCATCTAAAAAATTATCATCTTTTTTTGGCAACTCATTCTCGGCCGTAGCCTCTAAAAAAGTACCTCAACTCCATTGGCATCCTCATCTCTCCACACTGGCCTATAATGTAATCTTGAAATTGAAGCACCTGCACACCTCTTTCTTGATCGTAATAAATTCTCTCCACCAGGACATTCATAGATCTTTTCTGTCAAAGACTCTCCCAAACCACCATTAAAGATCAGGTTCAAATGGAACAAACAGCAGCTAGGAGGAAGCAGCAACTAGGAGGAACAGAGGATGTGCAACAGAGAAAATGGGATGCCGCGCGTGAAGATGGAATAAGAGGAAATCAATGAAATTGTGAGCACGTGACCGTTAGCTGACTCAGCACCATTAAGGCACGTGAACAGCACATAGACGCTAACAACCATCTTGATTTCCCTCAATTAAATGGTTACGACACTGATTTTGTGGATATTAAAGCCACAAATCTCTATTTTTAAGCTTTAGTAGTTTTATCCAATTGTAATCTTGATTTTAGTTTTAGTTACTCGGTAAGTGGAGGATAGCCTGAGAATTGGTTGTAACCACCTCCATATAAGGAGATGGAAACGTGATGATGAAAAGACTTTTTGGCATATCTATTCCATAGTGCTATTTTTCTTCTTCTTCTTCTGGCCAGTAGCTCTGGAATTCTTGTTCACTACTCCTTCTCACTCACCCCAAATTCAATCAGTTCTCCATAACCATTTTACAGGAACTGGGTTCATCACAAATTGGTATCCAGAACCAACAAACCTTAACCTGAAAACACCTCATAAACCCTAATATTCAGTGATTGCGATGGTTGGGCATGCTCAGAAAATCAATAAACAGCAATTAGATGAGCATGTCAGCTTGATGGAAGCACAATTCTCCGATCATTTTGGAGCAATTGATGACCAACTGGCGGAAATGAGAGAGACCATTTCTGATATACCTGAGCTCAAGTCTTCTATAGACCAATTGAGAGTTGAAATGTCGTATGTTAGGCAAACTCTCAGTGAACTGCGGACGATGATGCAACAATTAATGGCAACCAGAGGAGGGGATGTTGGGGAAAGCTCGGGTTCGAAGCAGTACAGGCACAGTAGAGGTGGTGAAGGCAGCCACAGGGAGTACCAACAGGTCACTAATGGTAATCTCTTCACCAAATTACCTAAAATTGAATTTTCCAAGTTTATAGGAGAAAATTCCTATGGATGGGTTAGGAAGGCTGAAAAATACTCTGAGTTTAACCTTATGGAAAAGAACCTTAAGGTAAATTTTGCCTCTGTCCATTTTGAAGGACAAGCGGAATATTGGTTCAGCACATATATAAGGCCTAGAGGTAGGTTGTATTGGCCAGAATTTGTGAGAGACCTACATGCTAGATTTGCTAAATTGCTTAAAGAAAGCGTGTTGGGTGAGTTTCGGAAGTTGAGACAAACTGGTTCAGTGGAGCAGTACTACAATGAATTTGAGACCTTAAGGTCAATTCTAGTTAATGAAGGAGGAAGGTTTGATGAGTCTTATTTTACTCAAAATTTTGTCAGTGGACTAAGATATGAGATCAGGCTGGAGATTGAGAAGTTTGACCTTTATGATCTATCTAGAGCCATATTTTTAGCCAGAAACAAGAGGCCAGCCTATTGAACTCATGGAATACTCCTAGAACCTCTCAAAGAACCAATTATTCCCCTCAGTTTACCAGCAGTACCATAACCAGACCACAACAAAGCCCCATGTCATTGAAACCAAAACCAATACTGGCCCCACCTATATCCATTTATAATCCCTCGAACCAAGTCTCTTCTCATAAACCACTATTACCAACTCCTCTTCAACCCCCTATACAAAAGCTGCCAATGACCTACTTTGATGAGAGAAGAAAAAAGGGACTATGTTATTGGTGTGATGAGATGTTCTCACTAACCCACTACTGTAAGCACAAACAAGTTTCCATGTTAATTGTGGATGAGGTTGAGGAGGATTCCCCTCCCATTTATGATGAGGAAGTAGCTCCACAGCAAGAAAAGAAGGAAGTTGAGACTGAGGAAAAAGTGGAAATTACTGTGAGTGCAATGACAGGAAATGCTACTCATAATACCTTTAAGTTGTGGGGTAAACAGGGCCACAAGACATTTTCCATCTTAATTGATACAGGGTCTACTCATAATTTCATTGACCCTAAGACTGCTGAAAGATTGGGGTGTACCATCACCCCAACTACTCCTTGTGATGGTAGCAGATGGGAATAGAATTCAAAGTGGATCCACTTGTGAACAATTCAGGTGGACTATGCAGGGTTGTGAGTTTACAACCAATGTAATGTTGTTACCTTTGGGTGGTTGTGAGTGTGTCTTGGGTTTGCAATGGTTGAAGGAGCTGGGACAGGTGAAGTTTGACTTTAAAGATATGACTATGACTATCTCACAAGAAGGGTAGGAGCATATTTTTCATGGGAATGACAACAAGGCAGAGCTTAAGCTGATTTCAGCTCAAGCAATGTACAAGTACCTTACCAACAATTCTGGAGCTCTCTATGGACAAGTCTACACCATTACCACCCTGCCTACTCCAGGTAACCAAGAACCACAACTCACAGCTTTGTTGCATCAATTTGAGGATGTTTTTTAGGAACTTGTGGGGCTACCCCCAATCAGATCCCTAGATAACCATATCCATCTGATCCCCAATGCCCAACCTATTAACCTAAGACCCTACAGAATACCTTATGCCCAAAAAACTGAAGTTGAAAAGAGAGTGCAAGAGATGTTGGAATTAGGAATTATTCAGCCCAGCTCTTCCCCTTTGGGAGTCCAGTCCTATTAGTCAAGAAAAAAGATGGGAGCTGGAGGATGTGTGTAGATTATCGAGGATTAAACAAATTAACCATCAAGAATAAATTTCTTATCCCAGTAGTGGATGACTTGCTTGATGAGTTACATGGGGCTCAGGTATTCACAAAATTGGACATGAAAAGTGGATATCACCAAGTCAGAGTCAGCCCTGAAGATGTTCACAAAACTGCATTTTCTACTCATCTAGGACATTATGAGTTTAAGGTAATGTCATTCGGGCTTACTAATGCACCAGCAACCTTTCAAGCCTTGATGAACAGTGTGTTTCAACCCTTTTTTACGAGATTCGTATTGGTCTTCTTTGATGACATTTTGGTTTATAGCCAAAATTAGAAAGAACATCTTCATCATTTGTCTATAGTATTACAAGTCCTCAGAGAAAAAAAATTGTTTGTTAAGAAGACTAAATGTGCTTTTGCTGTTGGTGAAGTGGAGTACCTTGGGCACTTGATATCAGGAAAAAGAGTGGCCGCGGATCCCCAAAAGATTAGTGCAATAGTGAACTGGCCACTACCTAAAACCATAAAGTAGCTCAGGGGGTTTTTGGGTCTAACCGAATATTATAGGAAGTTTATTCCTCATTATAGGACCTTGAGTAAACCCCTTACCAGATTACTCCAGAAGAATAATTTACATTGGGATCAAGAGGCTACCAAAGCATTTGAAGCTTTGAAAAGTGCCATGACTAGTACTGATGTGCTGGCATTACCTAATTTTGCTAACCCTTTTGTGGTGGAAGTCGATGCTTGTGACCAGGGTATGAGAGCAGTCCTAATGCAAGATAACAGGCCATTGGCATTTTTCAGTAAAGCATTTGGACCAAAAGCCTTATCTATGTCTACATATGAAAAGGAATTGGTAGCTTTGGTGCAGGCCATCATGCACTGGCAAGCTTACTTGAGTTCACGACCTTTCATCATTAGAACAGACCATTGCAGCCTCAAATACCTCTTGGGACAGAGAGTGACATCTCTACTTCAGCAAAAGTGTCTTTCAAAATTGTTGGGATTCAATTTCAAAATACAGTACAAGGTTGGTGTGGAAAATAGTGTAGCTGATGCACTTTCCAAGCTACCATACAATGAACAGGAACTGCCTAGATGCTATGCAATTTCCAAGGTGACACCCTTATGGTTGATAGAAATACAAGAAAGTTACACTGGAGATGAGTACATGCAAGGACAAATTCAGCAACTAGCTTTGGATCCCTACGCAACTTCAGAGTTTACTCTGGAACAAGGCATACTGAGGTATAGAGGAAGGCTATGTGTGGGAAACCAGGGGGGATTAAGGGACCAAATAATGCAAATTCTACATGCCTCAGGAGTGGGAGGACATTCAGGCACTAAAGCCACATATAAAAGAATAGGCACCTTATTCTACTGGCCAAACCTCAAAGCCACTGTGAAAAGCATAGTGCAGGAATGTGACATTTGTCAGAGAAATAAGCATGACCATTTCCCATACCCAGGCCTACTCCAACCACTAGCTATTCCAAATTAGCTGTGGAGTAGCATTTCAATGGACTTCATAGAAGGGTTGCCCAGATATGACCACAAGGAAACAATTGTGGTGGTAGTGGACAGACTTAGTAAGTTCTCACACTTCATTCCCTTAAAACACCCCCACACAGCTATGGATGTAGCCCAAGTTTATTTTGATAATGTCTTTAAGCTACATGGCTTGCCTGATAATATTATAAGTGACAGGGGGAGTGTATTCCTAAGCAACTTTTGGCAAGGTTTGTTCAAGCTCATGGGGACTCAGCTACACTTGAGCACATCCTACCATCCACAGAGTGATGGTCAAACAGAGAGGGTCAACCAGTGTTTAGAGACATACCTCAGATGTTTTTGTGGAGATAAACTCAAAAACTGGTGTAAGTGGCTAACTCTAGCTGAATACTGGTATAACACTTCTTTTCATAATTATTTGCAGATGACTCCTTTTGAGGCATTATATGGTTACACACCAAGGCTACTGAACTTGGGCACACCAGAAGCTTCACAACTACTAGCTGTGGACAATTATTTAGCTGAGAGGAGAAAAATTCTTACCATGCTCAAGGATAACCTAGCTTCAACTCAAGCTAGGATGAAGCTATATGCAGACAGAAAGAGAACAGAGAGGACATTTGAAGTGGGAGATCTTGTGTATCTCAAGCTGCAACCGTATAGGCAGAACAACTTGGCAATGAAGAGACATCTCAAACTCTCTCCTAAATACTATGGACCCTTTATCATTATTGCCAAGATAGGTTCAGTTGCCTATAAACTGGACTTACCACCCAATTCTCAAATTCATCCAGTATTTCATGTTTCACTTCTGAAGCCTACCTTAGGCAAACAAGTTACTGCCAATCCTCAACTTCCACCAACCAATGCAGAAGGACAAACATTGATTGAACCCTTACAAGTCTTGAACAGGAGAATGATTCAGAGGCACTATACTTATGTGCCCCAGGTTTTAATTGGATGGTCAAACATGAGTGAGGAGGATGCTACTTGGGAGGACTGGGAAACAATACAGCAGAGATTTCCAACTTTTGCTAAAGAAGAGGAGGCAAGAGTTAAAGGGGGAGAGAATGTCAGAGACTCTCCCAAACCACCATTAAAGATCAGGTTCAAATGGAACAAACAGCAGCTAGGAGGAACAGAGGATGTGCAACAGAGAAGATGGGATGCCGCACGTGAAGATGGAATAAGAGGAAATCAATGAAATTATGAGCGCGTGACCGTTAGCTGACTCAGCACCATTAAGGCGCGTGAACGGCACATAGGCGCTAACAACCATCTTGATTTCTCTCAATTAAATGGTTACGACACTGATTTTGTGGATATTAAAGCCACAAATCTCTGTTTTTAAGCTTTAGTAGTTTTATCCAATTGTAATCTTGTTTTTAGTTTTAGTTACTCAGTAAGTGGAGGATAGCCTGAGAATTGGTTGTAACCACCTCCATATAAGGAGATGGAAACGTGATGATGAAGAGACTTTTTGGCATATCTATTCCATAGTGCTATTTTTCTTCTTCTTCTTCTGGCCAGTAGCTCTAGAATTCTTGTTCACTACTCCTTCTCACTCACCCCAAATTCAATCAATTCTCCATAACCATTTTACAGGAACTGGGTTCATCACATTTTCATACCTCAAATAATTGGGGACCAGGATTTCAATGAATGGTTCATCGTCTGGATTACACAACCTTCACCATCAACTCTGGAAACCTCTCGTAACATAATTTTTCTTTCTCTTTGCCTTATTTGGAAAACGCGAAACGATCTTCAAAATTCTTTTTGGGAAGCAAATTGCAGTATTTTCCAGCGCACTATTTTTCACACATTATACTCCAAATCTTTCCCAATAATTTCAGCTGACTCCAGTCCCATGACTAAAAAAGGCTTTCTCATCTTCAACTCAGAGTTTCGGTGTCAGCCATAAATAATATGGCACCTACACAAACCAGTTGGAACCTTTCCTGCCTATAAAGCAATTCTACTTTAAATCCACACAAAAAAAATGTGATAAGCAGCAATTTGGACTTGACATCTCCTTGTTCTGTAATGGGACACAGTGGACAAACTAACTTAAAGATTGTTTCACAGCATCATCCAACCACGTTGCCTCCTTCAGAAAGACATCTTATTATCTTAATGGTGTCTTGTGGGCTAATGGCGGAGTGAGAAATTTTGTATAAGATGGTTATTAACGTTTTAGAGGTACCTTAATATGTTCGATTCAAAGCTAACAAAGATAAAACTTGCAATGTTGTTTTGAGAAATAAAATTCGCATTCTATTTTTTGTACTTGTACTCTACTTTGGACATTAAAATGAATAAAGTGTCTGTTAACCCTACGGTTATTTAACCTAAGATTATATTTGATTTTGATGATAACTAACATTGATGATTATGTTGTCTAACATGCATTGAGTTGATGAAGCAATAGGAACAATCTCATACTCATGCAAACGGATTATTAGACGAGCAACACGGTCAAAGACTCTCAACGGAATGCATCAAAGAAGGAATTCGTCGATTGAATTTTACAATGCTTTATTTCCTTCTTTGTAAACTAGACGTAGAGAGATGATCGTTACGATGACTGTATACCTAGAACTTGCCCATATGTTTCCCTTGCATGCATAAAAATGCAGTTGTATTTTCAGGAATGCAGTCGACTGCAAGTTGGGCAGTGAGGTATTACAGTCAACTGCATTGGAATGCAGTCGACTGCAATACTTCCAGTTGCCTATTACAGTCGACTGCAATGGATTACAGTCGACTGCAAGTTAGAAATTTGAATTTCCAACGGCTACTTTGAAATTACAGTCGACTGCAATGGTGCATTACAGTCGACTGTATTTACCGTTTTGACGCAATTAATGCTCCACCTACCCCAAATGGTCATATTTATTCCCACCTCTATAAATACTCATCTTGGACATAGTTTTCATTCATCAATTGCATTCAAAGCTCTCTTATCTTTCATATTCTCAAAGATCAAAGCAATTGTTCAATCTCTCTTGGTTTTCATTAATTTCTCATACATTTCAAGAGAGCATTTATTGTGAGCTTACATTTGAGAGATATACACTTTCATAAGTCATCATACACTCATCTCTCTTGTTCTAGTACTTCAACTTGTACTCATCTACTTATTGAGAGTGAAATCTTGTACACATTTCTTCATCGAAAGGTATTGTATCAAAGCTTGGGGTTATCAAGCTTTGGAGCTTTGGGTTTGTCAAAACTTGTTCTTGATGTGGGCATAGCATCAAGGGATTGTAAGAGGTTCGATCTTAACCCGTAAGGAAGATCATACTAGTAGATTCTAGGGCCTTTCAAGGGACTTCCTTGAAGGGGTGAACGTAGGCTTGTGGGTATATCAAGCCGAACCATTTAATTCTCCTTGTCAAGTATCTCTAAACCTTCTCTCTTTACTTTATCGTTTTACATTTGTGTTGAGATTGGTTGTTTGTTTATTTGAGTTATTGAGATTGAGGTTTGTTGGTTGTTAATTTTTAAAGTAATCTTAAAACCTTATTCCCCCCCCCCCCCCCTCTAGGGTTATTTTATTGGTTTGAGTGTCCTTCAAAGGAATAGACGTATTACTGTAGATAAATAGAAACAAAAGTGAAAATAAATTGAAGTGTTAGAATTTCATGATCGTTATGTGGTAGGAATAATTTTGTTTATATTAATAAAGAACAATGGCTTCAAAGATATTATTGTATATAAATTTTGGGAAAAGCATCAAACAAAATTATCAATGTAGGACTCATAATAAAAAAACTACTTCATGCTAAAGGGTGGAGATGGGCATGTGCCACCCTTTCCTAGGCATGTGCCACCCTTTCCCTCCGCCAACATTGTGGGCTGTTACGCTAGGTTATAAACATGTAATTTTTTATACAAACTGCTCTTATATGCTCTCTCAAATCGGCTGGGATGTGCCCTCAAAATTGAAGAATGCCAAGAATAAATTTTACGCATTTTGCAGTTCAACATTATCATAGTTCCAAACTTTAGAAAAGAAAGAAAGATCGAATGAAGATAGCACATGATCGAGCTAGAACTATCAACAGTAATTAATTGTGCACAAGTCAATGATCGCTTTGGCTTAAGATTGTTAGCTTGGTTATTTTGTTTGACGACTGTCGTGTATATGTTTCACTTGTCATTCCTCTCCTTTTTTGTAATAGCTAGAATTTGTGTTAAGTTTCGACATGGTTGTAAATTTTGCTTACTCTTAAAGTAGCCGAGCTACGCATATAACTGAATAAGCAAATGCTTTGACGATATAAGTTTCTCTCATCCGTAAAAAAATTAAACCACAGAGAAAATCAGTTCTGAATTTCAATGATTAGATGGATTTATATACTGGACGGGTATAGTACCGAGCTACATCAGGCAGACAACACTCAGTGCATTTATCTTAGTGTAGACAAAATAAAAAATAAAAAAACCTCTGCAGGGATGGGGACAGCACAAGACTCCATTTTGGCTAAACATACTCTGATACCCTTTGCCTCACTTTGATACCTAAACGTTCAGCTTACCTTTGGATAGCCTTTTCGAATTTATTTATAGTTAAGCTTTTATAATTAAAAACAAGATGTTTTTTACAGGGATAAAACAATGTAAACAATCTTGAATATGGCTGCTTAAAAAATAAGAGAAAGTGTTTGTTTTGTATTGACTTCAATTTAATTGTCAATACAAAGCTTCCCCACCTTGTTTTTGTAACCATAAGTTCAGCATAACTTTTTTTTGGTGCAAAATAAAGTCCGGCATAACTATTATGGTGGCTTGCTCCTTTGTCAAAATTTCACTTAGAGTGAAGGCATTGGAGTAACTTGCTTAACGAAAGAACGAGGGTATAGAACCTATTCAATGTATTAGATTTACAACGAATCTTTTCGTGGCAGTTGATCTAGGCATTCCTCCTCGACTCTAAGAAGATATGTTCCGACGAGATAAGATATGATATCTCAAAAAGCTTTCACCGTGCTCTTCTAACCATCTTAAAGGGAGAGCATCCTTGAACGCGAGTTTCCTTCCAAATGCAAAAGAGATTTTCTAGTATACACTCTCAGCTGCACGCAAAAATCTGTATGTGGCTTCTTGATTGATACAGGTGAAAATTCTGACTTCATTAGATCCTGCTCCTTTTATCATTCGTGTAGCAACAACTCCAGTTTCGTTGTCACGGAACTAAAGGGCTCTTAAGAAAGCATTTGAAGGTTCTTTCGTGCACCATTCTATCCTTAATCGCGCTTAAGAAATAAGAGAAAGTATTTGTCGTCTTCAACTTAATTGTGAACACAAAACTACTACCTACACCTTGTCACTGTAACCATAGGCCCAGCATAACTACTGTGATGGCTTGCTCCTTTGACGAAATTTCACTTAAAGTGAAGGCACTGGGGTAACTTGCTTCAACATAAAATTTTTGCTATTAGCTTAGAGGACATCATTGACATTGTCCACCCACCTTATATGACTTTTGCTGCATATTATCGAATCGTTACTACAATATAGCTCACGTATTACCTACTCAAATAAAGAAAAATTTATGCCTTTGTGTGTCACATCCGAGTCAAAATCTATCAAGACTCTGTCTCTAAGGATGGTGTTATAACTGGATATGATGAACCGTACGATTAATTAAGCCTTTAGAATCTTCTGTGTTCTGACCCAGTCACTTTTGTTAACTATTCAGGGGAAGCAATATTTATGCTAATCGAGTGATGTGAACGTGCCCAATATATATGTAAGGCCTTAAGGTCAAACTAAGGAAACTTGTTATAAATACATCTCTGTTATTACCCAAAAAAAAAAAAAAGGAATGTGTCAAGTTTGTAGTTCATGAAAATCAGGAATTCACAGTACATGTTCAAACTTTTGAAGAGATGTATAAATGGTAAATTGTATGTGGACTTGGTATTCTCTAGAGGCCGCAAAGATGCTAATCACACAAGAACTACGAAGATGGAGAAAAGGCTAACTAAACATAGTCTCAATTTTACTCGAAGACATCTTTAACAATTAATTTATTCACGTGATGCTTACTGAATGGAGTTGTTATCCGTACAGGTATGTTGGTTTCGTGGCCCCTTAATCGGCTTCGTGGCCTTTTAGGTCAATTTTGTTTTTTTTTCAATACAACTATATTCGTCGCTATTGTAACAGCAAGGATTCTAAAAGCAAAAATATTAGGTAATTCAGAAATAATGGTTCCAATATATGTTCCAAAATCCCTCATAAAATCGCATTTGACTCCCTTTACAATGATTTTAAACGGTCAAGATCATAAAATACCCGCTCTAAAGTTATAAGATTTTAATCCGTAAGATCAATTTGGGCAACCCGCATTTTTTCTGTGCAAAAGTTGCTTGCGTACATGATGTTTCCGATTAAAAAACACAGACTCTCACATAGTAGCTACTCGTGCTATATTTTCAAGAAATAATATCAATTTGGAGAAGCCAAACAGCAAAGCAACTGTTTCGGTCTCTCCAAGTAAATTTCTGAAAAAACAGCACAATTGCAAACCAGATTCCAGCCGACCATTAAGCAGATGAGTCCAAAAGTTGCTGTAAACATGGTCCCACAGGCCGAATCACTATCAGAATCAGATCATTTTATTCGTATCCACAACCATCAACCCCTTTGGATTTGATAATGAATTCCCACCTACTTTCTGTCACAACAGCTGAATTGGTGGGGAAACAAATAAGGCACACCTGTATTCTACCTTCTCCACCAAGGTACATAATCACCGAGAATCAGCAGAGCTAGTTTTAGCGACAATATTAAGGAACACTTTTAAATATATATCACCAACAAAATAGCACTTAAAGCGGCCTTCATAACCCAAAGTTCAATAGAAATGTCCTAAAAAGAAAGTACGGCAACAGGGAGGTGGAGAAATAATAGTAATTAATAATAAAGTTTTACATTATCAAAAGAAGATGTTGCCTCCTCAGTACAACTCGACCCCCCTTACAGTCAACAATGAGTTCTTCAACCAGAACACATGATCACCAATCACCATATACCCCCGTTTTGTTTGCAATTATATAAGACTGGTTTAGCCAGAAAACAATAAAGAAAATGTGACATCAAGTGATACAAAAGCTTTCAGCTTCAAAATCAGAGAAAAATATTGTCCTAGCATTATGACACACCGGAGGTTATATATCATCCCAACCTGGACTGGGTTTCTTTAATACAGCCCAGACATAGGCCGGCTTCTGCCTCTCCTCATCATGCCCCTTCTTTTGAGTCTTGACTTCCTTCAGGTGTAAAATTAAATGACAAAAATATGAATTACCTTCCGAAACTTTATCAGCCACCTTGCTCTTCCAACTTCAATTCTGCTGTTGCCTCATCGTTAGCCTTTCCCACCAGCCAAAAATAACCCAAAAGAATATATACTTACTTGCCTAACTTTAGTTTATCGCTAAGTGAATGTGAATTCAACTTTTTACTAGGCTACGAGCTGATCAAGCTGCATCTGCTCGAGCCAAGCTCCTAAAACTGAATGATCAATGGATTCAACTTGGGAATTGGATTTCAAACCTTCACCGGATGAAGCAGCAGCATTAGACACTGGAACTGCAAACTTGTCTTTCATCATCTCAGGTGGTGATTCCTTCACAAGAGATTGCACCCACGACAGATCCGGCTCCTCTCCGTTATTTTTCAGCTCAAATGAAGATGACCTTCGCAGCCGACCAAGTTCATCACCATTAACAGACCAATCAACTTTACCATTTGGAGAACCCCACTTCGACCAGGAATTCACAGGAGATCCAACAATGTTGGGATTGTGGGATCCCAGATCACGGGAGCTGAAGCTGCGTAGCTGTTGATGATGCTGCTCACGCTGTAGCTGTTGATGCTGCTGCTCACGCTGTAGCTGTTGATGCTGCTGCTCACGCTGAGTGAATGCAGAAAGCCGAGAGCTCATTGGAGAAATAGGCTCCACACTTCTTGGTGACATTCTACCAGGTGAAGAGACACCAAAGGAAGCTTGCAGTAGAGGGTGCTCAACATTTTTAGGAGAGAAAGCATTGGTATTGATAGGTGAGAGCATGCTCTGCTGCTGCTGGAACTGATTGAGAACAGCTGATTTGTGAGACGGAGAAAAAACACCAGAAGCTGTCAACTGATCTGAGTATCTGGGAGATGAGTTGAGCTCAGCAGAAAATAGCTCTTCAAGATTTGATGGAGTCAGTGTTGCTTTAGACCGACCTGAGCGGTTCAGGGAGAGCGAATTGGGACGGGACGACTGTGAGAAGGCCAGGTCATTTAAGAGGAGTTGCTGGGCATCAAAATCATGCAACATACTCAAATCTTCAGGTAGAATGTCTCGAGCACTAAGCGAGGATCTCAAGCGACTCGATTGGAAGTTGCTGCCGGGGAGATGAAGGGTTGGAACATTTGGTTGGGGCCAACCCGCAGATGAGTGTGAAACACCATTACCTGATGGAGACATGGGTTGATTGAATGCCGAAGGAGACATCATGGAAACCGATGATGGAGAACCAGGCAAAAGGCTCAACGCAGCAGCCATGTCCATGACACTAGCAGCCGAGGCAGTTGACCGTGGTGACGGTACAGCAGAACCAGTAGACACATACAAGGGTCTAAGCTCCTCAGTGGTGTGGGCAAAAAAGCAAACCCGCCTTGCACAGCTAGTGCCATCCTTGCAGAGCCTTGTTCGATATTGAGCTGGGTGTAGCCAGCACTCAAAGACGCCATGGGCATATTCACACATATCCCCTCGTCTACAAGCACCCTTACGGAAATCAGGGCAAGGTACACAACTGTAGTGATACTTTCTTGGATCCCTACGGCGAGCATTCTCACCTGGGTGAACAAAAGGGCATTCAGTCCAATCATGAGAATAAGCCCTCGAACAAGGCCTGACCTTGAATGAGAACATGCGGAACTCATCAGTAGAATATATGCTGTTCTTGATGTCAGGCAGAGATGGATCAATTGGGTATTCCTTCTTTTCTGATGCATAGTTTGGAGGACCATCATTGAACCTCGACATCATTGGGGAAGATGCTAAATCCGAGGGAGAACATGGTGACCCATTTTCAGGTGAAGATGAAAGGTTATCAGGTGAAGATGAAAGGATTGGCGACGACGAGCTCGATGTAGTGACGGATACACGTAACTTGCAATCGCCAATCAATCCATCTACAACATTAGTTGTGAGCAGCGCTTCGAGAGAAGCTCTCATGCCTGAGAGCTTTGGAGGGGCAACAATCACATCAACCGCACGCTGTCCATTTCCATCTTCAATATTAGGATCAGCACCAACAGATAAAAGCAGTTGAACTACCTCAACTGCATTAACAGCGCCACCAGAAGCCGCACAATGAAGAGCGGTAGACTTGTCTGGACCACAAGAGAGATTTACATCAACCTCTGGCAGAGAGATAATAAGCTTCAGCACATCAACACTACCGTACATGGCCGCAACCATTAGTGGAGTTCGGTGCTCAAGGGCTATCTGTTTAGAGCCCTTCTTGCGAACATACCAAACTCCAATCTCGTCAATCGCTGAAGCATCGCGTGCAATAGACCGATTAAAACCCTCAAAGTCATTGTTCGCAGCAAGTTCAAGTAAACTAGAAAAGGAATCTTCGGTCTCAACAGTTAGTTGATTCATGTCTTGTGTGTTAGGTGTGTTCTCTATTCTAGATTGGGAGGATGTGGAATTTGACTGCTCTGGGCCACCGCACATGCTACAGTCAACTGCAAAACACAAACAAGACGGCGATGCAATTAGAAAAAGATACACAGGCCAGATTCTGTCAATCAAGTCTCCCAATTGACATGATTGTCACATATGAACAACTTGACTCAAAAAGGTATAGTAAACGTGAAGTTATTTGCAAGCATATCAACTGACCAACGAACCCACATAAATATGGAATAAATCAGTTCTACACATGTCAAAAACAGCAAGAACAGATTGGGTTTTTTTCAGATGTAGAAGACTACATTTCATTTACTAAAAAAAGTCAAACTAATATAATTACCAGAAGTGGATCAAAGATATCACCAGAAAACATTCGATCAAAGCGGTAATCGATATACAGCAACATAAGAGTTGCCAATAGTTTGATTGTTTTCTCATATTAGCTATAGCTACGTTTAACGAACACAAGAAACATATAAGTTACATGCAACAAATTCCACTGAGACCTTCAAAACTTTTCCCAGACAACTTGGCCAAGGCCGACTAAAAATACCAGGCTTTATCATATCAAGTACAGTCCTTCTAAGTTAATCAGACTCCAAATCAAATAAGCTTCAAAATCTTTATAAACAGCTCCAAAATCCCTAAAGAGCGATTACCGTAAGATCGGTACAATACTAATATCAGATCGATAAATGGTGTAAATGGTGCTTTTATTTCCTACAAAAGATTTATGCCTTAAAGCAACTAGATACACAAGAGGACACACAAATCAACCCATAAATTACATTCAAGCAAAAGACCAGCTACTACCAACTAAGAAATCCATAAAACCCAGCAGGTCAAGCGCAACTCAAAATAGTCAACTCCAATCATAAAAACACAGACGTACAAAGGGATCAAGATGATCGTACCTATAATCCAAGCTCGAGCTCGCTCACTTGGCACTTGCTGAGAAAAGCAGGGAGAGGAACTGTGCCACAGATCTGAGAAGAAGGGGTATTAGGTATAATAAGAAAACGTTGTGGGTTGTGCCTCAGCGATCTATACTAGCGGAGCAATGAGACGAAAAACGGAAGCAAATCTCCATTTTCCAAGCTTCACTCGAAAACGATAGATGCAGGTGGAGACACAGTATTACATAAGAATACGATGTTTTGATCCTCGCCCCCGATTCGATACTACCGAGGAGAGAGAAAACAGAGTAAACCAATTTTTAGAGCGAGAAAGGGAAAGCGAAGGTTTTGAACTTCTAGAGAGAGAGAGAGAGAGGGAGTGAGTGGATTTCTTTTTCGAGAGAGAGAGAGCGTAACGTCTCTTGAGTTGAAATGAAGATGAATTTGGAGAGAATTTGATTTGATGAAGGGAGTTGCTGTTGGAACTCCCGCGTTGGCTAACGACGCTCCGAACAGAGCTATGCACGATTGTACCCGGTTCGGGGACTAGCTGTACCGAGAGTGGTTATAAGGGTTTTCTGTGGTGAAATGAGAGTGAAATGACGTTGAAATGCACGCGAAATGGGGGTTGAAATGAGAGTCAAGGTGGGGTTGGGGGTGTGGGGGCAACGGGGGAGGGCGGTGACGGGGGAGGGGGGTTTGGGGGTTTGGTGAGGACGGGTGGTGACCGGCTGAAGAGGTGGGTGGGTTTGGTCTGGGGGTTTGATTGAGGCGGATTGGAATGTGGGAGTGGAGTCCGCCAATCAGGTTAGGAGAGAGAAAAAGAGGAGCGGACGCGAGGGGGTCCTATCAATTGAGGTTAATTGTGGAGTCAAATCAGGAGAAAAAGAGAAGGCATGACCGCCCCGATGGATAGGAAATGTTTGAGAAACAAACCCCTCATTTATGTTGAATTTGTTGCTTTATTACGACCTGCATAAAGTATGTATTTTGCATGTGAATATAGTCGATAGTAATGTTTAAAATAATATTATTATTTTTTTGTAATCAAAATAATATAATTTAATTATATTCTTATTTTTTTCGTGATTTATTTTAGAAGAAATGTATATTTGATGTTCGCAATTGTAATTAGTTCAATATTCGAAAATATTTTTTTGTGACTTCTGGATTGAATAAATGTTTGATGGTACCGCTGAAAATAAAAGTAAATGAAAAATTTAAAAGAATAAATCTACGTCTTTATTTTTGTAATCTGTTAAATTGATTTATGGTTAAGATTTATAATTTTCAAGACCAGATACTTTGGTTTCATCAATAAGAAATGCAAAACACCCGGTCTTCAACTGTGATAACCAAACATATTTTCAGATCAAATTAGCACCATATTTTAGCCTTATTTTTTTATGCATATTTAACCCTTTTTTTCCAACATTTTTTTGTTTTAAATTAACTTTTCACGTATTTCAGTTTCTTTATTTTATTTTTTAGTTTTTCAATTGGTTAATTATTTACTAACCTAAAAATACAAGGAAAAAAATCACAGTTCTTATTAACCAGTTCAATATCTAATGTTTATTTCATTTTAACCAAATTAAAAAGAGAATAATAAACGCATTTCTTTGTTCTGTTTTTCTTTCTCATCACATTTTTCATTTCCAATTTATAGAATAGATTCATTACCCAATGTTCTTTTAATTTCATTAAAGTTTAGAAGGGAGCAATAAAAGAAGGATAAAAATGTAATTGACGTAATTAACGGAGGACATAATCGTCCAAAAATGATTTACAATATTCATATTTTTATAGGTAGTGTGTGTGTGTGTGTATATTTTTTACAATCACACATTTTGTTTCCTAATGTGTAAACGTAGGTTTAGAGGCCGTTTGGAATTGATTCTTAAAAGTAAATTTTGATTAAATTAGAATCACTTTTTAAAATCAGTTTTAATCCATTTTAAGCATAATAGATTAAAAGTTGTTGAAAGTGTTTGGATAAAAAATGATTAAAGTATGTTTAGTGTAGCAAAATGACCATATAGTGTATTCAAACTGAAATTGAGCATTTAATGTTGTTTATATGTAAGGATATTTTGGTAAATCTCTTGGTCAAACCTGATTCTCCGAAACTGATTAAATCTTAATCCAAGAAAATGAGGATTATGGATTTAATCAATTTTGAGCACATTGGAGCAGATTTAATCAGTTTACATTTTTTTTGCCAAACACTTCAAAACTGATTTAATCAGGTTTGACCAATCTAGAATCAATCCCAAACACCTTCTTAGATTAAATTTATGACCTAATGTTCATTAAACGCATTACAAACAAAAAAAAAACTAATTAGGGAAGGGTAGTGTTGTCATTGAAATAATTAACGGAGGCCATTACAAAATTAGTAATTAATAATGGGCAAATCGAATCTGTGTGTCACCACAGGCGCACTGCATGTGGTGCACACAGAAATGTTGTGGTTTTGTTGAAGTGGACTGCAGCTCCAAAATATTTCCTTTAATCGTCTCTCACTCCCTTGCATTCTCCTTTCTATTCCTTCTATATACAAGACAGAGTGAGAGTTGATTCTGATCACATGGTGGAAGATGGATGGGAAATAGGCATTCATGTATAAAGGAGAGGAGGAGAATTAAAAGGTCTACCATTTAAATTGAAAGTCCTACCGTCTCCACATTTCATCACCTAACCAATATACACAATTCCTCCTCTGTTGCCGTACAACAGCGTCGTTGGGTCCCCACAACAGTACCAAGCATTCATATCGTCGACGCCGCCGTCACTAATCGACGACGACAGCTCACTCGGTCCTACCATCACATATGTAACTCGATATCGCAAATAGGTAAGCACAGACTTTGATGCACTGCTTACCGGAATAGTTTCTGACCCATGCGTAGGATAAGGTGTAGCCTACCATGGATGGGAATTGAAAGGAGATATTCTGGTTTGATGAACAAAGAAGGAGAAAGGAGAGGTTACAACCCGTGTTAAGCAAACGACAGCGTTTCTGTGTACACCACAGGCAGTGCGCACGTGGTAACACACAGATTTCATTTGCCGATTAATAATAGTATTTATGAAGGGTAAAAACGAAATAAAATGATTTACAAGATTTATACTTTTATAGGTAGTATATAGATAAACTTGAAAATGGATCCTTATTTACATCAAGAATTGTTAAAAATTAAGAGAAGCTTAAGTTTTTTTTTTAAAGGATAAGAAACCTACCATTATATATTAAAGTCGAGTTATATTATGATCATATGCGACAAGTGAATCAATATACGGATGACATCTATATCCGATAAGAATCAAAATAAAGGTAACCAACAACTACCAACTACAAATTAAATAAACAAAATACAAAAAGTAACAAGACTAGAAAAATAACTAAACAAGCACTAAAACAATAAACAAGCAATAAACTAAAATCAAACTAAATAGGTAATTTAATTTTTTTCGTTTTCTATTTATTTTTCTATGGGATCAGATGAACCCAAGATAAGCACTTTATGCAGCCTGGCATCTGGCCTCCACGCCCTCCTAGACTAGCATGCACACAAATGCCCTTGCACAGCAACTCGATGCGCCACCACAGCTACAACTTCAAACTGTCCACTGTCATCTGCCAATCATCTCCATCTCCACTGACGGCAATGCCAGACTGCTTGCCACCAACCGACCACCATATCTAACATAACTTCACCGTCACACCGACACACCTCCAAACCTTGCAATCTCCTCAAATCTGCCATCACCCCTATTAGGGGTGAGCGCGGTTCAGTTTGGGGGTCAAACCGCAAATCGAACCAATAGACCTCGGTTCACAAATTCTTAAACCAAACCGAACCAAGACACCTCGGTTTGAACGGTTCGGTTTGAACGGTTCGGTTTGAACGGTTCAAACGGTTCAAATTGAAGGGTTCGGATCGGTTCATGTCAAAATTCCAAAGCTAATTTCCCCAATCTTAAATCTTAATATCTAACATGAATTGTATCTTATCATTCTTGAATCTACTACAAAGTACAGACTACTGGATAAATCTAAATATCTAACATGAATTGTATTTTAACATGAGTTGTATCTTATCGTTCTTGAATCTTATCATGTTTACACTTTACACT
Source organism: Escallonia rubra (assembly GCA_033065855.1). NCBI lineage: Eukaryota > Viridiplantae > Streptophyta > Magnoliopsida > Escalloniales > Escalloniaceae > Escallonia > Escallonia rubra. Next base: position 33,357 of record JAVXUO010002684.1, read on the forward strand.
ACAGGAGCTATAATATAAATGATGCAATAGTTGGAAGACCCAATAGCTTAGAATTAGAAGAGTTGTTCCATTTATGCGAATACCAACAGAATATAAGAAGCTCAGTTTAACGATCTATCTTATGCCTCTAGAGGCTAAAATTTTCAAAATTGAAATCAGCAGCTAAAATTGAAATATCAAAATTGAAATGGGTAAAAGCTAAAAAATTGAAATCAAAATTGAACTCACCTGCTCACTGTTCAGAAGCCAAAGACAACACTTCAATCCGAGAAAACCCAATTGTAATTTGGGAAATAGAGTGAGAAAACTCTACTTCAATCCAAGAAAACTCGACCGCGGTGACCCTTAATCTTCCATGGCCAAGTCAGATGCAACAGATATATATATATATATATATATATATATATATATATATATATATATATATATATATATATATATATATAGAGGGCGCAAGACCGCGAGCTAGGGAGAAAATCGTAAAATTGCAGATAACTGAATCTTGAGTGTCGATTGGTTTGGTTCCATCATCTGTGGTCTGCAATTTGTATTATTTGTGGGTTTTTTTGTCTCTAAAGAAGAAGATTGGAAGTATTATTTGTGGGTTTGTTGTCTCTGAAGAAGAAGACTGGAAGAGATCGAAGACCGAAGTAGCCATGGAAATTGGAAAGGAAAGAGGGGTGGCTGAAGACTGAAGTCAAATCTGAAGGAGTTAGCCTTAGGGTGAGCCGTGAGCAAAGTTATTCTACCTTGGTTATTAAGTTAACCAGGGTAAGGTATATATATATATATATATATATATATATATATATATATATATATATATATATATATATATATATATATATATAACCTCGGTTCGGTTCGGTTTAACGACGGTTTGGAAATCATGAACCGAACCGAACCGGCCTCGGTTTGAAAATCTCAATCTAAATCGTTCAAACTCATCAACGGTTCGGTTCTATCGGTTTGAACGGTTCGGATCGATTTTATCGATTCGCTGCTCACCCTTAACCCCTACCACACGACCCAAGGCTCCACCACACCATCGCGAGACCACCATGTGCCCAGCCAGCAGCCCGACCACCTGAAGCCCTATAGAAACATGTCCATCACCGCAGCAACGTTCACCACCACCCAAACCAAGACCTCCAACCTTTTTGTAGAAAAAAATGGGGGGAAGGGGGAAACACAACCCTACTGGAGATTAAAACCCATTCATACGGGACTCACCCTCCTTCTCTAACTCGGTGGTGCCACCATGCCCACTAAACCACTTGGAGATCCCACCATAACTACCTCACAGATCCACATCGACAGAAAATTCCCACCATTAACACCACAATAAGAAACCCATCTCAAACCACACAGCCGACGCACTGCCGTCGAAGATCTGGCGTCTCTCCCAACATCCCATGAACAACTTAACCCATTGTCGTAGATCTAGCTCGGCAAAGTCAAGCACAAGGAGAATAAAGGAAAAAAATAAATAAACCACAACACTCACAAATTTACAATTGAGAAAGAAAGTTATTCTACCACGCCACCACTTGTCGGAAGAGACCGGCGGTGGCAACGGAAACGCTCCATGTATTGGGGAGAGAAGAGGGGTTTTTTTTCTCAAAGAGAGGAGATTGTTTTGGTATTTTAACTTCAAAATTTCTTTCGTATGTTTTCTCTCCTTGGTAGTATAGAAGGCATGTAACTCTCATTCTAATTAAAAAATATAACATTTTTATTTTACTTAAATATTTTTTACTTAGGTAGCGTTTGACAGAATTTTGTTTTCAATTTTTTCTTCAGGTTTGTAAACTGGAGGAAAAAACGCGTTTGACAGACAATTTTTTTTTTCCATCAGTTTTATAAACCAGTTTTTAAAATAGGGCTATTTTTAAAAACTCCATTTTTAGTTTTAGGTTTTAGGTTTTCAGTTTTAATTTTTGTTTTGAGATCGAATCTTCAAACTTTGTTAGAAACAAAAAAATGAGCATCATTTTAACAAAACCCCCTCACACACATAGCACCACCACCACCAGACACTTTCTTCCATCAGCCAAACATTTACCACGTTGCCACCATCCCCACTCCCACACACACTCACACCACCACCAGTAATTATTCCACCGTCGTCACCCTATCGCCGTCGTGACCCACAATCTACCCCACCATCGCCACCTCACGCCTCAACAACCACATGTCTGCCACACCACCGCTACACTCCTACCAATGTCACCCACAGATCTGCCCCAGCACTGCCACCCTACCGTCATCATCACCCACAGATATGCCCCCCCTTCCCCGTCGTCAACCCATGCCTTCAACAATGAATAACACCTCAACCCACCATCTCCACCGCACTGTCATGGACAACCAAAGGGACCTCAAGCAACGCCGTCGCACAACCCACAATTTGCCCTACCATCACCACCCCACCATCGTCGCCACCAACGAATCTACCCATTGTCGCCATCTTGTTGTCGTGTCTCTTGTTATTGCTCCTTGCAAAAGCTTCCTCAAAACAAACACATTTCATTAGTTGTGTGAAAGGGTTTCTTGAGAGAGTGAAATTACAATTGAGTGGTGGTGTTGTGAATTTGATTATGGTGGTGGTGGTGGTATTGGCCAATGGTGGTGCTTCAGAGTTCTGGGAAAGTGTCTGTTGGAGAAAAATACAATTATAAGGTTGGTGGAAAGTTTAATTTAAAAAATGGTAAAGGAAAAACTTAAAATAAAAAGTAGCTAATCAAACAACCATGTGTTTTTGTGAAAAAAACAAAACAAAACTGGTTTTAATTTTTGTTTTTTTGAAAACTGAAAACTAAAACTGCAAATGATTTCAAATAAACCCTTAATCTCTACAACCAAAGAGAATGGGAATGGTGGGGCTTCGGCTTCTTCCATTTCCCTTCCTCCTGTGATCGTTTTCTCCCTTATAGAATGTATTGTTTTGCTTTTCCTTGCTTCTATCTGTTTTTTTGTTGTTGTTGTTGTATTTTCTTCATCGTCTTATGGTGCCATGGTTGGGTTTGGCAATCAGACCAACCTTTATGTTGTTTCGTCCAAATATTACGTTTTGGTGTTATGAGTTTTTGCTCAGAGGAACTTTTATGGAGGTATCTAGAATGGTGACTGATTAACTTTATGGTGAGGATCCATCTCAAAGGTGATAATTGTTGACCTTCGGGAGTAGTTCGTATCTTAGCCTGAAACATCTTATGGCATTAATTGCCATACTAACTTTGGGTTTCACTTTTCATATTACTGGTGTCTAGTTCAGTTTAGTTAATTACCAGAATCGTTAATGTCCAAATTGTTGGTGTATGGTTTAGTTCAATTCAAAAAATTGCAAAAACAACGCTTGGTTAAGTTTGTTATTTACCTCAAGCCGAACCAATTGAACCGTGCACACCCTCTCCATTATACTACGAGAATATCAATTGATAGTATGGCCTGTTGTTTCGGATCTAGCCCGTGCTAGATCAATATTTTCTAAATTTACGTATGGGTTGTTTTGACGAGGTAAAACTTGGTAGAAAACTATTATTACCAGAGGCAAGGTCAAACCTATCACATAGAAATCGTGTTATCCAAACATCTCCCATACAACATCGACTTAACTCATACTATCACCCTTTTTTAGAGCTTGAACATGAGCGTAATCTATTCGTCCATATCACATCTAGATCCAACCGGTTCAATTTAACCCGATTTCGTACAGGTCAACCCGTTTAGTTCTTAATACTTTTCGTTTAAGCTAGTCACATTTTCAACAAAAAAAACTATTTTCTTTATTTCGACCGGCAATGGTGGATGCCGAACTTGAGCTGCAGCTGTTAGAGTTGGCGGTCGTAGGCAGCAACGGCAACTAACGACATGAGTAGGTTGGCTGTAGCATTGGCAGCCATAGGCTGGCAGTTGTCGGAGTCTATCAGTGGCAGGAGTTGGAAGCGCACTACTGTCAACGGCCGATGGCTGTAGAGTTAGCTAACGATGGTTGGTGGCGACCAAGTTGGACGGTAGGACATCGGCCGCCAACAGCGGTGGCTGTCAGAGTTTGCCAGTGACGGTTGACAACTACCGGAGTTTGTCGGCAATGGCTGTCGACAGCGTGAGGCGGTTGGCGATGACGACAACTACTGGCATAAGGCAGCGACTGGTGGCAACTACTAGAGTTGGCCGACAGTCGGTGGTGGCTAATATGTGGGGGGGGGAGAGAGAGAGGGGGATTGAGTTTTTTAAAATCTCTTTGGGGTAAATTGTGGAAGAGAAAAATTCAAAGCAATAGCCTCAGATGGTTAGATCCCTCATTTGTCTCATTGTCCATTTAGGAGTTCCCAAATAAATACTATATGGGCAAGGCGGGGTGGGATCGACTTAGGCTCCTAGTTGCCATTCATACGCGTTATTATATACATTGTCTCAGATTACTTATTTCGCAGCTAACGGGAAGTGATCGTAAAAATCTTAACAATGATACTCTCAAGATAACTCGAACTGTCAATCAAGTATGACTTATTGCAGGAACTTGGAAGCGACACTGTTTTACTGTCACTCGGCCGATGGCTGTAGAGTTAGCTTGTGGTTAAGGTCGACCTTTAAGTTGGGCGGTAGTAAGACAGATCGAATCCAAATGCCAACAGTCAAGTTTGGTTAAGAATTTAGCTCAAGCCAAGTTTGACCACCAAAAAATGACGAGTAAAAGTACAGTACCAATACCGATTTCTTGGCTATAATGGAAGGTGTCGGTACCTTTTTATTACCTAGAACTAGAGGCGAAGATAGGGTACAAAAATAGTATGCTTGTGATACAAACAAAGGCTTTTGCCTATAAGTGTTTGGTTTAGACACTCAACACCCAAACTATGGCATAACAGCTGGCAAAGTTGAAAACGCCGGCGGTTGGCGTGACGACAACTACTGGGGTGGTGGCAACTACTAGATGGCCGGCAGAGTGGGGGGGATTGAGTTTTTTAAAATCTCTTTGGGGTAAATTGTGGAAGAGAAAAATTCAAAGCAATAGCCTCAGATGGTTAGATCCCTCATTTGTCTCATTGTCCATTTAGGAGTTCCCAAATAAATACTATATGGGCAAGGCGGGGCGGGATCGACTTAGGCTCCTAGTTGCCATTCGTACGCGTTATTATATACACTGTCTCAGATTACTTATTTCACAGCTAACGGGAAGTGATCGTAAAAATCTTAACAAGGATACTCTCAAGATAACTCGAACACTTGAAACAACATGTCAATCAAGTATGACTTATTCTATGGTTAGCAACCTATTGCAAACTGGGTCGAGGGACAAAGTGTATAGATGGTAAGTTGAGGCACCATAAATGTTTTCAATTAGTTGTAATAGTTACTACTCTGATCCTCCACGATCTTACATAAGTTGTTACCGTTAATGCAATTCTCTTGAGCATTAAAAATACAAAATAAAAGGAGGATGTCTTTTGATGCATATGGCCTATGCTTGTTGAGAAACTAAACTATTTGGACTAGTTGTGCAAGTAAATTCACTCTGACAAAGCCGTATTGTGATAATACCCACTTAATGAATATATATATACATAAACATCCGTTTTCCTAACCAATCAAATCTCAAGTGGAGTAACAATAGATAGAATCCTAAACTGTTTCTCTTGACTGTTGTACAAAGATTGACATTAGTCAAGTGTAGAGTTTAATTAAAAGAATCACAGCTCTAATGCATAATTGTATTGTTGACCACAAAAGGATAAAAAAAAAAGGGGGGACAAAAAGTACAGTACCAATACCGATTTCTTGGCTATATGGTGTCCAGAACTACTGGTGTCCAGAACTACACCATGTGTCCAGTACCTTTTTATTACCTAGAACTAGAGCTAGGACTAGAATTAGAACTAGAACTAGAACTAGAACTAGAACTAGCTACAACTAGAATAAATATTTATATTTATCAGTATAATTATAGGTTGGACGATTGAAGCATCAAGCATCTGGTCCCCCTGCCCGTGCTTTCATTTTCACGTCTTAGAAAGTAGATTTGAAAGGAACATTTGTCACATATCAAGATAGATGGCACCTTGGATCTTCGTGTACATAAAATAGTAATATATGCTTGTGATACAAACAAAGATATTGTATTTATGGCTCCTCTTTTGAAAATAACCTATAAGTGTTTGGTTTAGACATCTTCATCTCAACTACCCAAACTATAAAAAAAAGAAATAAATAAACAGAACCCTTAATTGCTCTATTATAAGTAAATTATTAACTATAATCTTATGTTGAACGGTACATCTAACTAATAATAAAAAAATATCGTTAAATATATTTTAACGATAAAAAATTGTCACTATTAATTTAAACAAAATAAATTTAACAACAATTTTTATCACTAAATACTGTAAAAAAATAGTTTTTATCCGTAAATTATTTCTGGGTGGTAAGCCATATAAATTGAATGATTTTGTCTGTGGATGAAGCATCTTATCTTGTTTTCTGATAATGAGAGAGCATCTCTCGTATGGCTCCCTCTAATTGAAACAACCAAAGAGTGGGGGCCCCCGTTGAGATCATGGTCCTTATCACAATTGAGTTTGTTCGATCACACGAGCTCTGATCACCCTACATTTGGCCTACCTAAAGTCACCCGCAATCTAAATCACATGATCTTAATTTTTGTTCCTCAACCCATTGAATTTCTAAAGCTCGTTCAAGTTAATTTGTGAAATAAATAGGAAAATGGTAATATGTAAACCATAATGGCTCAAGAACAGTAAATGAAGTTCAAGTAGCTAAAAATATAGTCACAAGTTTTTTTCAAGAATTTTGAAAATCATCTGCGCATTCAGTTGCACTAAGAAAGATAAATTTTTTTTTGGACAATCCTATCTTGAACGAGAGAACTAGAGAAGTCTACATCAAAATGCGCCATTTGCCATCATTTTATATACACGTAATACCGGTGTCGCTATTAATAAGATGAAACTATTTTGGCGGTACTTTTTCCTATGTCAAGCTAACACGATGTAACGATGTTATCGGTCGGACTCACTGTTCGAGAAGTAAAACTTATACTTTCTGCATTGACAGAAATGCTATGCACTATTTTCTCAAAGATAAATACATAAATTTGTGTGTGTGTGTGTATATATATAAACTAGTATTGAATTGCATGATTCATCACCATCCACTTGGCATGCCTAAGTTGCATCTTGTAACTTACTATTCCATGTCTTGACTCATCCTTCTGGCATCTTCTCTGCACATCAACAATCTCTTAAGGCCAAAAACTAACGGTTCAACTCTCTCCCAATTTTGTGTCCCCCCATCACTTGGGAAGATCAAAATAAGGTGGTCCATGGAGAAGGGTACGGGTGCACTGATCCAGACGTCAGCAACAACTAGTCAAGATGCATCAATCACAGGGTCCCCACTGCAAAAACTCAACGGTTAGATTGCTGGGCAGATGGGATGATCTCAACCCTTGAGTAGTCAAAAGAAGCCTTTTTCCCGCCGTTGTACCATGGGATTGCGACCATTGAGTCTGGGCCTTTTCAGTTTCTACCGCATTCTATCACCGTGAACCTAAATGTTCCACTAATAGGGCCCCCTTCCCACGTGGGGGCTTTGGTTCCACCCTGTGAAACACATTGAACAGAGGGTCCTATTCCTAATATGTTTGCTCAACCATTGGCAAAACTTATGTGACTTTACTATTGGACCACCTTCAAAACCTTTTAATTTATCTGACGACAGCTTTTAAAAGTGACTTGAAATTGAATGAAACATATCTGCCTAAAGGCATTCTACTCTTGTGAACGATTGTTAGCAGGGGTCAGCAGTGAACCGATAAAATCGATCTGAACGGTTCAAACCAATGGAACTGGACGGATCGAATTTGAACCGTTGATGAGATTGAACGGTTTGGATTGATATTTTCAAACCGATGTTATTTCAATTCGGTTCACGGTTCAGAATTTTCAAACCGAAATTGAACCGAACCAAACGGAAGGTTATATAGGAATTGAAAATATATATATATATATATATATATATATATATATATATATATATATACCTTACCCTGGTTTGATGAATAACCAGTGTAGAGTATAACCTACTCACCCTAAATTTATTCAGCCCTTGTCCTTTCATTCTTCAGAGAATTCAGCCGCCCATCTTTCATTTCTATCCTTGCTACTCTTCCATTTTTCTTCTTCAGATACAACAAACCCACAATCATTGGAGATTTGCAGCCCACGAATGAACTAAACCAATCAGCAATATTTGGGAAGATTAAGGGTCACTGCCCACGCTTTTCTTCTTAGATCGCGCGCGCTCTCTCTCTATCTGTTGCATCAGCCTTGCACAATATTTGGGAAGATTAAAGTCACTACGCAATTTTCACTCTCACTTCAAAATCCCAGCAGAGATTTCTTGGATCCAAGTGCGTTGTCTTCGGCTTTTGAACACTGAGTAGGTGAGTTCTACTTTTGATTCCAGTTTTTTAGGTTTTACCAATCCCTAAACTAGTTTTTTAGGTTTTGGGTGTATCAATGGACTCTATTTGTTTAACCATGTTCGCGAAAACGACAACAATAACAGTAATGACCAAATCTAAGTCCATTTCTGAAAATTATGACATGGGAAAGTTGCTTTGTTGAAGTGCTTCAAAAGATAGATGTAAAAGATGCAGAAATAAGAAACTACGACAGATGAAACTTAACACAATCTGAGTACAAATTTGTCCAACCCAATGTTCTGGTTTTTCTTTAATTTTTCGGGACAAGTTTTCTTTCCCAGGATGTCCAGCGGTACAAACAAGGCTTATAAGAAAACACATGTTTTTTTCCTGATTTCAAGAAAATTACGACAAAGAAAAATGTCCAGAACTACTGCACAATACCCCTAAATCAAACTAATTCATTAGAGTATGCTGCTGCCCAACCAAGCCTGGGACAACATGTTTAACACCAATTGCAGTAACATATTATACACTTCATGTCGGTGATTGTTTAGCGTACTTTCACTGCACTCATTTGATGAAATGTGATTGGTTGGACATCAGATGCCTCGATTATCTCGAATGAATAGACATGTTCAGTGTGGTGGAGATGGTTCAAGGACTGATCATGTTGTGCTCATTTAGTTTCTACCTGTTTAACATAATGGTGAAGAATGGGATCTTGGCTTAAAGTGTTGAAATGTTGAAATCTTTACTGGATTAGCCATTTTACAAGGGCCGATGATGTTGTGCTCTTTATAGTTTCTTGATGATTTGTCTTAGGTAACTTAATTTTTTGTTTTTGGACCAGATTAATGGTTCACTTTGTAATGTAATGTAACTTCATTTCACTTTTGCACTTGCTGACTCTTTCAATTTATCATGTAATATAATTATGATGTAACTTTTTGTTATTAGACTATTGTTTTTTCTTGAAGACTAAATAATGTTTAAACTACCGTTCAATTTGAACCGTTCAAATCGAGGTGTCTTGGTTCGGTTTGGTTCAAGAATTTGTGAACCAAGGTCCATTGGTTCGGTTTGTGGTTAGACTCATGAGCGAGCCAAATCAAACCGTTCTCACCCCTAGTTAATACAATAGTGTTATCATTACCATGAAAATATGTTTGCTCAAACATATAGAAAATCCGTCACCAAAAATGATAGTTATAATTGTCCTTTAAGAGAAAATTTGAATTCCGGGAGTTATTTGGCATGTAATATATCTCAAATAAAAAGTTAATCAGAATCGTTCGACAACTAAATAAGATATAGTAAGATGATCAATTTTAACGCATTATAAAGATAATTCACGTAGTAATTGGCAAAAGTGTGCTAAACATTATTTGAAAAAATTTGTTTAATTGTACACATTGATGCTAAGTGAATTCGCAGTATACGTGAAATTGCCACAAAGAACGCAATTCGACTTGAAAACCAAGTGAACTGATGTGGTACAGAGCAAGGTTGGAGTAAGGACAGAGACCGAGGCTTTCCTTACAAAGCTCAAGGAGTTGCACTGCTGCTAGGGCGAAGGTACGGGGTGAATACACAATGACAACCATTAGTCCAGTGCTTAGGTCCATAATCAAGGTCCAGAGAAGAGGTGTGGCCTTAGGGTGTGAATGTCATGACCCGAACCCATGAGTGAGCCCATGAACTAAATCCGTGACCAGCCGCAGATAGAGATGTCAAAAGGGCCGGGCCGCCCGCGAGCTGGTCCAACCAGGCCCTTAATTATCCCGGCCTAGCTCGGCCCTAACGATAAACAGTGCCGGCCTTAACTCGTAGGGCTTTGGGTCAGGCCTGATTTTTACAAATTTTTACCCGGCCCGGCCCTAAAAAGGCTCAGGTCAGCCCCTAAATTTATGGCCGGCCCGGTTTCGGCCCAGTCCACTGGCCCACTTTTTTGCCCTAATCTGGCCCGGCCCTTTGGCCCTAAATCTGGCACTAATGTGGCCCTACCCCACTTGTTATCAAAATTCCAGATTCCCCCCCCCCCCCTTTCCCCCAACGGCCATATTCCCCCCCCCTACAAAATTCCACTTTTACCCCCCCAACAGCTATATAACGAGTAGTTTGGGGGTATTTTCGTCCAACAAATTTCTAACAACTCTCTTATGCTTTTTTACACTTTTACCTCCCCAACAACTATAAACGGTTAGTTTTAAGGGGCATTTTGGTCTTTTATAAACTTTGAAAAATCTATAAATTCACACAATTTCTTTCATATTTTTTCACACCAATCTTCTTACTCTCTCTTATCTAAAATTCTATCTACAAACTTTGCACCATTGTTATTTCTTATTAATTACTAACCCTCTCCAATTTTCAATTACAAGTATTAGTTAATTGTTTACTACTCTTTTTCCTTTGCCTTTAGTTACTCTTACTAAATTCTACAAGCTTTGCCACAATTGTTATTTGTTATTAAGTACTGACTCTCTCCAATTTTCAATTACATTTATTATTTAATTATTTACTACTCTTAATCCTTTGCATTTAACTACTCTTACTACTTTTATTTTGTTTTATAGTAAAAAAAATTAGCGTCAAATATATCTCGATTTTTATAAAAACTGAGCAAACGTGGATCATCATCACAAGCACCACGACAACACCCACCACAAGCACTACCGCTACCATTCGATTATATAGTTCCGGCACGAATGAGTACATGTTATATGACAGATACCCAAGCCAATTGGGAGTTTAACCAAAACATTCTAGATCTTGAATACACGACCACATAAGATACCCTGCATTATAGTCAAGGACGCAACTCGGTTGGTGAAGCTATTACTCCAGGACAGAAGTTTAACCCGATGAGCGGTCATCATGGAGAAGGGCCGAGCAATCCTTCCAGTAGTCCGCCAGAAGTCCAAAAAACAAAAAAAAAACGAGTGTTGGAATCATTTTGATGATATTATGATAGACGGGTCAAAAGAGCTCGATGAAAGTACTGTGTTAAATTATTTTCGTGTGGTAGTGGTAATGGACGTCTTATTAGGCATTACCTTCTATGTGCACCTAAACAAGGCCACGTCGAACCTAGCCAAACACAGTTATCTTTTGACGGTAAATTATTTGCTTATAATCAGCGAGAACAAATAGACTGTCTCACTGAATTTGTTGTTCACGATGAACAACCTTTTAGTTTTGCCGATAATGCTAAGTACTCTAGATATATGAACACGTACGTGCAACCTTTGTACAAAAAAGTTCATAGAAACACAACTAGATCCGATGCACTTAAACGGTATAATGCTGCTAAAGCACGCTTGATTAATTATTTTGATGGTAGAGTTAGTCTTACTTCTGATGTTTGAAAATTTCCTTTTACTTTTGTTAGTTATGCTTGTGTGACGGCCCATTGGATTGATTCTGATTGGACCATGAACAAGAGAGTCATCGCTTTTGAACTCTTTCCTTATCCGCATGATGCATCTAACATTGTTACTATTATAATTAATGCATGTAACACCTTTAAAATTAAGAACAAGATTATGGTATCAGTTTTGATAATTCTTATAACAATAAAGCTACTATTTCAACCTTGAAGGAAAGCCTTCAACTTGTATTTGCTGGTGAATTATTTCATGTTCCATGTGTTTATTATATAATTAATTTAATTGTTTAAGATAGTTTAGCTGCTCCATGAGATATTCTTCTCAAAATAAGGGGTATGACAGCGTTTATTAATAGTTCGGGTCCGAGAACACAACAATTTAAGGCTTTGTGTATTCAATATAATTTGTCTCGTATGAGACCACTTACAGATGTCGTCCATAGGTGGAACTCCACATATCATATGCTTTTACATGTATGCGTATACAAAGAAGTGTATACACATTTCCTACTAACCACGTTCCCACAAGGCTTGCCAACTCACGCGGAATGGCATATGGCTTCACATCTATCTGAATTTTTAGAGGTATTTTATACGTCTACCAATTTATTATCTGGTACGTACTATCCCACCTCCCCTATCGTTGTAGTAGAAATTCTCAAAATGCTACAATGTTAACGAAATGGAGATATGTAGGACCTTTTTAGGAAATAGTCGAACAGATGGATATCAAGTTTAATAAATATTGGGAGGAGTTGTCTACTATTTTTGCTGTAGCCACTTGTTTGGATCTTAGGTTGAAGTTGCATAGCGCAAAAGTCTCGATAGTAGAAATATCAAGACTAATGTGCTACGCGGATAATGACACAACCAGCCTTACAACGAAGGTGAGTGCGACATTTGAGGCTCTGTACAACCTATATCAAAATTCCACTGAGGTGCGCGGACGAGCTACATCGTCGAGCAGTTAAGTATATTACGGGTCATATCACCGGCTTTGAACATATTAGTGGCAAAACAACTACTAGTGGAAGGTACTTCTAGTTCTGCAGGTTCCTCTACTTATTCCTCTTTTAATGAAATTGGTTTATATGCAAATACTAATCATTATTCTTCTTTATCGATGGAAGAGCAGATGAATTTTAATTTGTTAATTTTTTTGGAAAAAAAATGAAAAATTGTATAAAACTTTATCCCAAATTGCCCGGGATGTACTACCGGTGCAAGCTTCCACGGTTGCTTCAGAGTCAGCATTTTCAACGAGAGGAAGGGTGTTGGATGACAAGAGGAGTCGTCTTAATGCCGAGTCACTCGAGCTATGTGTTTGTTGGAATGATTATCTTGATGCGAAATATCGCGAGCAAGATAAACCGATTGATGATAAGAGAAGCAGCGATTCGGATATCGAAACACTTCCGAATGATTAGGTAATTTTTTTTTCTTTTCTTTTTCTCAAGTTTTTACTTTTTAGTATAATTTTTTTCAAACAAATTAAGTGTGTCTAAAATAAACAATGCACTTGAGAAAAATAGATATTTTTCCTCACTTGTTTTTTGAAAAATGATATATAAAAAAAATAGGTAACTTTGCCTGCTTGTTTACAAGCAGCCGGTCCCAAGCCCGGATAAAAGGAGGAGGGCCTATCCAAAAATTTATTTCCTGAGTTAATATTTTCGCAACACAAAACATGAATTTTTTTTAAAAAAAAAGGTCCCAGGACCGGCCCTAAAGTTAGGGCTTAGGGCCTGGACAGGGCCTCGATATCTTAGTCTTAGGCCCGGCCCGCTTTTCATGGCCCTAAGCCCGAATGGGCCGGGCATTCACTTAGGCCCGCAGACCTACTAGACTCCAACCAAGGACTCTACCAGACCTTACTCGCTAAAACTAATATGATCTACAACATAAATTAAACATTTACAACTCCAAATAAAAATCTACTACTTGAATGTCATTGTAATCCTTCTTACAAGAACACATATACTAGAACTCAACTTGTCTAATGCAGTCTTTGGAGCTCCACCCTAAGGTTCTGATCCCACAAGCATCGCCATCACCTTACCTTCAAACCTGAAACGATAAGTAAGGAGTGAGCTTCCACGCGCTCAGTAAGTAACCAATGATTCAACTGGGTGGACCATAGCATGCCAGAAAATAACTCACTTTATATTATAGCAACATTAAGAAATCTAAAATCATAGAGTAAGTAATCATCCAGTAAAACGAAATAGAGTACATGGAATAAAACTGAGGAATAAAATCGTTAGCACAAAACCTCACGACAAAAGTTCCATCCCAACAGCAGTTCAAATGACATGTTACGATCAGCATACAAGCCCCCCTGACTAGGGCCCGGAATGCCTCCTACACCCAGGATAATTAATTATGTGGATGCAAGGGCGAACCACAAGCAACAATATTGTGCATCAACGTACAAGCCCCGTTGACCAGGACCCGAAATCTAACTTTCCCCTGTTGGATATGGGGCACAACAATCGAATAAACAAAACCACCTTTTGGTTCATCTGTAACGCCCCAGAAATCCAGAGTTCCGTCGCCCCGAACTCCTGGGTCGTTAACCTACCGGATCACATCAAACCTGTCAGACCTGTTCACTAACACATTCCAAATCGTCTAATTCAGCATCAACTCAGATTTCTCAAAACACTGGATCACAACTGCTTAGCTTAAACTATTACAGCTTATGTTCTTCGCAATTCAATTTTTCTAAAATCAAATAACAGTACCGACCCATGCATGGGTCTTACTATACCGTGGTGATGGGCTCATTGGAATCTCACTCAGTCTCTAACCCATTACTGAACAATCTACGATTGATCATCACATGCAGAAGGGAGTCAAACGAAGGGTGAGCTTTTAAGAGCTCAGTAAGGTCGTACAAGGACCAACAAAAGAATTACAAGACGATTCCAAGAATCCTGCTGACGAAGATTTCTAGAATAATTCAAACGGTCAAAACTCAATGATTTCCAAATAGGATCAAAATTCATCAGAAATAAGATACCAAAATTGCCAAATACAATCACGACGGGTACCAAAACGATCAACAAAATATCCTTTTCAAAGTCGTCAATTCCAAGATACGATGATGATTTTTCAAAGGATTTCAAAGCGTACACAGATCATCTGAGACAGTTCTTTCCAAAATACCCTGAAGATTTCTCAAAAAGATTTCAACACAAGCACAAATTATTTTAGAGAATACTTTCCAGTCATTTCTATAACAATCACGGTAGTATACAGAACAGTTATTTCTATAACAGTTACGACAATATACAGAGCATATAAAAATAAAAAATCAATGTTGATCATGGGCGATTACAATGCCATCTCAGCAAGCTAACAGAGTGTACACATGCATGATGTACCATAATATAATTATTAGTCCTTAACATCGATCAATGAACTAACATGCGTTCCATACATGATTCAGACCAGCCTTATACCGCCTCCCCACAGAACAGAAATCCAAATAAACACAGAAAAATCAACAATATCAATGAGCATTAACATCAGCTCAATTCACCAAAATCAGATCGGATTTCAATAACCATAATATACTGAGATAAGTCATCATTCAGAATTCCAGAAGAAAATCAGAAATAAACAGCAAAACGATTGCGAACAGTTATCGAAATTAGGCACAATAATTCAGAAGAACGGATGCAAATAATTGTCAAATTTACTCAGCGTGCAGTACAGGCGAGCATCACAAGATTTTCAAATAATCGATTTAGGTTCAACATTGGGGTTTTCTAGCAATAACATGATATCAATACATACTTCAGAGTTCGACATTAATCATAAGTAAATCAAAAAGTACTCACGAATACGAGTTATCAAAATAAGGGTTCGGACGAAAGTCCTTACCCAGGGTGGGGTCAGATAGAATCCCTTACCTGAATCCGTAGCTAATTTATCCTAACCGAAAGTCTTTAGTTTTAACCTAAATGGAATAATCGAATCATTAGAATATAGTCTAAAGTACAATATTATAACTTAATACGGACTCACACATACTCCCGAAATGAACCCCCTCACCGGGTATGTAAAATTACCGAAACGCCCATGAGGTGTAAAAATATCAAAATGCCCCTCTCGGACTTAAATCATCAAATGGTCTTCTTGTTAGCAGAATCACTATAATAACCTTACCGTACACAACTTTACTAAAAAATACATTTCCTAGGTCAAATTACAAATACCCTTTCCGGGTGGTAAATTACCAAAATACCCCCGTTACACTTTAATCATCAAAATGACTTTTCCATAAGCAAAGTCACTAAAATAATCTTACGGTGTGTAAATTTACCTCAAAATACCTCTTATAGGTAAAATTACCAAAATGCCCCTTCAGGGTGTAAATTACCAAAACACCCCTGGGGGTTTCCGACATTGGAAGAATCCCAAAAATATTTTAAAACGCCATTTTTAAGCATCTTGATTTCATTTTTGAACTAAAAAGTATTTTAGAAAATTTTCGTCAGAAAATTCCGAACCGTGTACGGACCGAGCGCTAAAAGGCCAGTTCGCGAAAAATATCTATCAGCCTCAGAATGACACAAGATTTTAGAATATGATACTTATCAGTAAAATAATATTTTCCTAAAATTTTCAGATCAAAATAGCTTGGTTTGCTATGTTAAACAATTTGATAAATTTCGTTAATCGGTACGCCAATTTAGCAGCCTTCGCGGATACAAAAAATTCTCAAAACATTCCTGAGCGTATGTCTCGTAAAAATATTGGGGGTTAATGTTTCTTATTTTGTCTAATTTTGGCCCTAACTATTTATAAAAAGTTATGGAAAAATTGCCTAAATTAAATTTTATTTTTAGCGACAATAACGATTACTATTCAGATTTGGGCACACACTATTGCACCTTAAGAACGCACACTTGTCTTCCTCCTTCAGTCAGCCGAGACCCACTTCAATCAAACTCACACAGCTCACATGCACACACTCCATCATCTAAACACATTCCAATACTTATAAATATAATCTAACATCACTAATTTACAAAATTCACACACTTATACACATAATCCACACCCCAATCTTTCACCCGAAGCACTCAAGCATATACACCAACACCATGGCTACCCAGCCATGTTCATGGCACTTACACCCACTGCACAGTACCCAATAACGCACACCAAACCCGCAAACACACACTAGAGTACACATAAGAGAGATTTGAGGGATTACCTCTTAAAAATAGGCTTGAATTCTCTCCTTTTTTTTTTCTTCCTTCTTCCCGCTGGTTCCTTCTTGTTCCTGTCCTTTGGTTGTTCTTGACTTCCCTTTAATTCCACTTTACACCCCAACCAATTTTCTTTTGTATTTTCACTTCATGATCCTTATCCCCACAATAGTTTATTATTTTCCAACACTTAGTCAGCTCAACCAATCAAGAGGTGGCAAACACTCGGCTGAATTCTTCCCAAATTGTGACACCTTTGCAAACTTTCAAAAAAATTTACACTTTGGCCCCTCAACTTTCTAAAATTACATTTTGACCCCTCTAGTTTAGAAAAATTACGCTTTGATCCCAAAGCCATACTAACCCCTAATTTGACCCCTTAACACCTAATTATTATCAAAATGATGCTACTTAATAAAAATATTATCTCGTTCACCATATTTTCCAAAATTACAAAATAACCCTAAAATTTTCAAAAATTACATTTTGCCCCAAAATTCTTTTAAGCTTACATTCTCCACTAATACCCAAACATTACTCAAATTTAACGCTCGTTTATTTTTTGGAGCCCAGATGGGTATTTTAACCGACTCCCGAAGTTTGAGATATTACATCATCGTAAACACAACTACTCATCAATTGATGGTCAAACCATCCTCACACACCTTTCAATAGTTTCAAGTTGTTCAATATTCACAATAACGTCAAATACCAAAACATCTCACTTGTACCAAACATTTCAAATTTGAGTACCATTGCATTTTCTAAGCAAAATATCAGTTACATGCTGGTCCAGTTTTTAACGAGAAATAAACCACTAAAAACTTTTTGGCAAATCAAGCAAGAGCAGCTAAAGGTAATTAAAACAGTCAATGGTGATAACACCATTTTTAACAGTAGATAAATATATACGTCATATATAAAAACACTAGTTGAATCAAATGATTACTTACCTGATGCTACGCAATTTCCTACATCAAAATCTCCAGAGCAACGATTACGCAATTACACCTGGCTAAAAGAACCGTTAGGGCCATTTCTTTCCTCTACATATCCCCATACTTGCTGTAACTCGAAAGCAATGTCCATCACCACAATATTCCTTTTAGAATTCTCCTCAACACCGCATTCAAAGTCCGACCTTTACACACCCGCAACACACCCGTTTTAATAACCCCTAAGTATTCCAAGAAATAATGGCTCTCCTCTCAATGACTGTAAACATTCTCTTGGCTTCATTCACACCGTTTCGAGTGACTATCGATTAACGAATTTCGTTACAATGGATTATATCAACGAAAACTATATTTCTTGTTTCTTAAGCCCGAAGCCTTGAACCCACAACACGAGTAACGCCATGCACCCGTTCACATTTTCGCCTTCCTTTCCCTATCAACCCATAGCACACCGCCATGTTCTCATTCACATTTTCGCCTTCCTTTCCTATCAACACATAGCACACCTTTATCCTTGCTGAGAACACACACACACACACACACACACACACACAAAAGTTTACAGCACACTATTTGCACATACACACACATGCACTGCCATACGTACACACATTAACCATGCACTCTATATATGTGCGCACTCTTTATACGCGCACCACAGTCTACACAACGCACCATAGATTGCACATCGCACAGACTCACACACATACAAACATGCACACCCCACACCGCCAAAGCACACTTTCACAAACACACAGTACCCCCATATGCAGGGGCAGAGCCACTGTTGTACGAGGGGGAGCTATATATTTTATTTTTCCATAATTTTCACACTTCTTCGGCTCTCTCTCTCTCTCTGATCTGACTCTCTCTTCTCACCGAGACACCGATCGACTAAGCTTCACGGCGCGTCCGGCGCCTCACTCTGGCAGCCACGAACCCACGACGGCAACGTGACGGCACCGCGACGGCTTCAGCTCTCTCTCTCTGATCTGACTCTCTCTTCTCACCGAGACACCGACCGAAAAAGCTTCACGGTGCGGCCGGCGCCTCACTCCGACAGCCACGAACCCATGACGGCAACGCGACGGCACAACGACAAACCCACGGGCCACGACTGACGACACGATCTGGGCGACTGGGCTCTCTCGTTTTCTAGATCTACGCCAACGGCGAGTCGGCGACGACCCACTGACCCTGGATCTACGCCGACGACGAGTCGACGATGACCCACTGACCTAGGATCAACGCCGACGGCGACTTCAGTCTTCACTCCAACTCTCCAATAGTCCACCGGCGGCCAAGAACTCTGGCGAGCGGCGGGCGGCGACTCGATGACAAGTATGTTCCAACTTCCAAACTTTAATTTCACCTTTCATTGACTTGATCTAGTTGCCATCTCTATAAAATTTGTTTGTTATCTTTTTTGTATCATAGCTGAAATTAGGAATATATAATGGATAATCTTGAGCATTGAATTGAATCAATTGATTATGGATAATGTTGAGCATTGATTATGGTTAATGTTTAGCATTTATTATGGATAATCTTGAGAATTGAATCAATTGATTATGGATAATGTTGAGCAATGATTATGGTTAATGTTTAGCATTGATTATGGATAATCTTGCGCATTGATTATGGTTAATGTTTAGCATTGATTATGAATAATCTTGAGATATTGAGATATTGATTATGGTTAATGTTTAGCATTGATTATGGATAATCTTGAGATATTGATTATGATTAATGTTTAGCATTGATTATGTATAATATTGAGATATTGATTATGGTTAATGTTTAGCATTGAGATATTGAGATTGATGGAGGATGAGACCCAATTGGATTGAGATATCGAATGTGTGATTTAGTTGAATGATGGGTTGAAATTAGGTTAACGCAATAATGAAACATGACTGAAAAAGTAAAAGAATAATAATAAAAAAAAATTTGTTGATATTTTACTAATAAAAAAATTATTAATTTCGATATATATTTAGCACCCCCTGGGATGAAATCCTGGCTCCGCCCCTGCCCATATGCACAGTGTACACAACCATTATAATACACATACACCCACTACTACACCTCATTTATGCACATTGTTTATACAACCATATACACTCTACCTGCACATACTCACCCACACCTCCAAATGTATAAAACCAAACTTCTCACGCAAAATACACCTATACAACAATGCCCAACAAGTACCCATGTTACACACTATCGTCCAACCACAACCACACCTACACAATATACACACCTGCCCAAACAGATACAACACGTACACCTGTCGGTGCGCACACACAAACCATCCAGATACCACAATCACACAGTCATACACATTCCACCCACAGCTACTCCATCCCAGTATAAATGCCACATCCATCAACCATTACAACCAATTGGTTCCCTCGTCAATCAACAAGGTCATAATTCTATCGACCATCACCGTAGGAGAAGACTACCCGATCCGTTTACCCACTAAAGATCGAACCACAATTCATTCGGCAAATCTATGGGTGCCATGGAAACCGGTGATTTGTGGAGGTGTAGAAGTGGTCCGCAGCAGTTGTAACGACGGTGGCAGAGAATTGCTGTGACGATTAGAAAAGGGGTGGTGATCGCCGGTGGCCTTGAGGCAGTTGGTCACTAGTTGAATTCATGATGGTCGCGACGACGATTAGCATTGGATCTGGCCGCGGCAGCAATAGCACATCGGCATGGTGGTGGCATTGGCACATTGCTTGCAGCACGGTGGTCGCGGAGGTGTTGGGCGGTCTAATCAGTGGAGGCGCCGACTAAAAAGAATAAATCGCCAGAGACTGAGTGTCTGGTTGGCAATGGAGGAGACCAGAGTTATGGTTACCCGGTGATGGGTACCATTGGCAGCACACAGAGGCGTCGAACAGGTTGGAGGTGCCGGGAATAAGCGATGACATAACAGTGTAGCGGCGGTGAAAGGCTGTACTACGGGGGTTCAATGCCGGTGGTCATAAGTGTAGCCCGAAATTGGGGAGAAGGTTGATCGGAGACCGCACCGGCATTGGAGGAGTATTAGGGCCGACGCCTCTCTCCCCTTTTGTCTTCTTTGTTCTCTCTATTTCACGTCTTGCTGTTTTTTTTGTTGACACACACTCTCTCCCCTCACCCATATTCTCTTTTTGCATTATCAATTTTGTTTCCCTTTTTGCTTTATGCTCTTTAATATGTATAAATATTTAATACGAGACCAAAATATATTATAACAGCACAACCTCATCAGTTATAAATTTTCTAAAGCAACCCATTCACTTCCATGAATTTGTCTATTGTACAGAACTTCATCATTCATAGCTTATGTCATTATTAAAATATGTTGCTAAATGCAATAAATAATATTGCTCACAATAATTAACGCTAAAGATCCAATAATATCACTTCAACAATTGTCGCCAAAATTTTCTGATTAATATAACTCATAACGACCGTGACTAAAGATCCAATTAATTCCACTCGCAAGGTCTTCACTAAAGGTCTAAATTCGTCTTACTTATAGCAATTGTCGCTAAGTAATAATAATTGGTAAACTCTAGGTCCGGGGCGTTACAATGAAGTCTAAAGTACTTCTTTTTCTAGAATATTTAGCTCTGAGATTCTGGAATGAGAAAGTGAAATTGTTGTGTTTCTCAGCAAATGAATTTGCAAGTCCACCATTTATAGAGGTTGGGAAGGTGATGACATCAAGTGGCAGATGAATCTCCCTTAGAGTGACACCTCCCAAAGAGGGCCACAAATGCCGATATTTTCTAGACTATCAGATTGCATATTTACTTGGCTTGTCATGTACCGCTTTGC
The DNA here is from genome assembly GCA_033065855.1 of Escallonia rubra. NCBI lineage: Eukaryota > Viridiplantae > Streptophyta > Magnoliopsida > Escalloniales > Escalloniaceae > Escallonia > Escallonia rubra. The sequence continues at coordinate 55,215 of JAVXUO010002684.1, forward strand.
TTTGTCTGTCCGAAAAGACTAGCCTATACATCACTGGTGCTGCTAGAGAAGCCCTTGATCTAGCCACCAGTCCAAAGCCTTTATTGAGTTTCGCAGCAACATTGAGAGACGTAGAGAACTTGAAAGTGGTGGCGAAGGCCCGACCCCGAATGGTCAGGCAAACTAGGCACGATGCCCTCCAAAGACTTGCTCTTATCTTGAAGTGACCCAAGGGCCATGGTTCTTAGGGGGTCCGATTAAGAGCTCTAGAGTAAGAACATATAGACTAGTCATGCGAACACCATAATGAAGATAGTGTTTGGAGGAGCGGCCTACCCCACAAGTGATTCCTTATGCCGAAGCACTCATAGTGCAACTAAGCAGTGTCCCAGAGGAGTTACATACCCAATAAGACGAGGTAATGTCCCAAAGGATTAACCTAGTCGATATGCCAAGGTAGTGCCTTAGGGAAATCGCCAACCCAACAGGCTGAGGTAGTGCATCGAACGAGTCACTTACCTGGAGGGAAGGGAGTCCTCATACCGGAGCAGACATAGCTCCTTGGTGGAGATATTATCTCGGGAGAATGGCCTATCGTGTGATTAGTCCTTGTGCAAGAGCTCGTAGAGCGCGCCAAGGTAGTGTCTTGAAGGAGTCGCCTACCTGACGGGCCGAGGTAGGATCCCAGAGGAGTCGCCTACCTAGGGGGATGGGAGTCCTAATGTCGGAGCACTCAGAGCTCCCTTGATGGAGATAATATCTTGAGGAAGTTGCCTATCCTGTAATATATACTTTTTCCAGAGCACTTGGAGTGCCAAGGTAGTGTCCTAGAAGAGTCGCCTACCTGGCAGGAGGAGAGTCTTCACAACAGAGTAATTGGAACTCTCTAGCAGAGATAGTATCCTAAAGAGTTGCCTATCCCTCAATGAGTCCTTATGCCGGACCACTTGAAGCGTGCCAAAGGTAGTGTCTTGGAAGAGTCGCCTACTCGACGGGTGGTGGTAGTGTTCGGAGGAGTTGTCTACTTAGTGGGACATGAGTCTTCATGTCGGAGCTCTCTAGCCAATATAGTATCCCAAGGGAGTTGCCTATCCCTTGATGAGTCCTTATGCCGGAGCATTCAGAGCATATCAAGGTAGTGTTGTGGAGGAGTCGTCCACCTGACAGGCCGAGGTAGTGTCCCTAAAGAGTAGCCTACATGGCAGGAGGGAAGCCCTTATACCAGAACACTTCGAGCTCCATGGCAAAGTTAGTGTCACGGGGGAGTCGCATATCCCCCAATGAATCATTGTGTCGGAGCACTCAGAGCGTGCTGAGGTAGTATCTTGGAGAAGTCGCCTACCCTATGGACTGAGGGAGTATCCCAGAGGAGTCATCTACTTTGATGAATGACGCACAATCTGGAAGGGGGGAAGGGGGTCAAAATATGTTCTATGACTAAGGTAATGTGTGCATGTTGTAGTGAAGGGATGTACCAACACCGGGGCATGACAGTGTGACAAAGCATCAAGGGACACAATTGTATAAGTCGCATAATGCGTTGGCGTGGAAAGTTATGTACAGTGTGTGGGGCATGCAAAATGGAGATGATATGAGGGCTCAATCACTAAGAGTTGTGCAGGGTACGTGACATGATGACAACGCATGGGAAAGACCGAGGGAAGGAGGGTCGAGGGCACGTATAGAAGGAGGCAGCACTCGGGCATCATGGCTCTTGGGCGTGGTGATGGGCGCAGTGCCAATGTTACATAGCATGGGAACGACATTTGGGCGTGGTTAGGCACAGTGATGCTCGGTCGCCACGATGGGCAGTATGCCGGAGGCACATAACAGAGAGACTGCACTGGCAAATTATTTGGTGTCAGAGTCGTGGCGACGGGGGTAGTGCCAGGGGGCACGTATCATTAATGGTGCTCGAGTGTGATCGGGCATCACGATGCTCGATCATAGCGATACGAGTTATTTCAGGGGCACGTAACTCGAAGACGGCACTCGGGCACGGTTGGACACAACAATAGAGGTCATGGATCATGGAGCTCCCAAGTAGATGAGAGACAAAGTGGGAGGTAAGGGGCCCCCAAGGAGAGGAAGTCCTCAATAGGGCAAGGTGAGGGAGCCTCCAAGGAAGGGAGCTCAAGCCGACCACTTATGTGGGAGAGCTCGGGCCGACGCCTCATGTGAGGTAGCTCGGGCCAACCCCAGTGAGGAGCTTCCGACAATGATTCCAACACTCAGAATATTTTTAGTGATGGAGTCACGACACATGACTTGGGGTGTGCGCTCTGGGTTGACCATATTGACAATGTTGAAATTTGACGTTGAAAACTTGTTGACGTGTCACAAAGGCAAATCCTAGAAGCGGTCAAGGGTGTGTAGCCATGGCAGGCTAGCAAAACATATATATAAACTTATCTCAGGAGGCAACTTCTATTACATCATCATAGTAGTCACAGGCTTAACTTATACCAAACGATGGTATTATCTTTTGAAGAAGAGGAACAATAGGATTACAAAAATCAAAACAGAATGCAAGGTCCATATATACCCAAAAGGAAACTTGAACTAGGGCGAATGGGCTCGATTAATGCTGCAAGCTGACCGCAAAGAAATGCTTTCTTAACCCGAGTCCATAAGGTGCGGTTTCAAAAGTACCACCTATGTGTGCTTTTCTGTTGCGAGCCTGAGGCTTGGCTTGCCACAATTCAGCTGTGCATCATATTCTAGCATGGAAGAGTTGGGTTCCTGATAAGTAATTTCGCCAAGCCTCGTTGCGATGACATCCATCTGAAAAAATTGGTTTTTTCAAGGTTCCATATTATTTTTAGGTGTAATTAAAATAATTGACTAAAAAAATAAGAAAACTCTAAAACTGACTCTTGATCACCAATGAAAGCCGTCTAATCTATGAAATCCTAGATTCATATTTGAGGACTAACATATATGACATTGAACTGTTAGATACCACATCATGCCGTAAATAGATATCTAGCTACTTGTTTTTATTGATACTTTGATGATTTTTGTTGAAAATGAATACCCTAATGTAACATAACTATTAGTTTGAACTCAACAACTAGGGTTGAGCAGCATACCTTCTCGACCAGACTAACCAGGTAGTTTTGATACTAGAGGAGCCGACCTAAACTCTGATATGTAATTTTATGAAAATAATTATGCAAATGGTTATGCGAATCAATGCCTCATAGTCCAACGAGAAAACGTTTTGATTATGCTGGTTAGGAAATAAAGGCGTGGTTGCCTCTAATAGATTCCATTTTGTCAATCATGATAACTGGGCATGTAGAATAGCGCTACAATAAGAACTTGAATGTTATAAACGCTGTCACTAAGCTTACTTGCATACCAGATATACAAAATAAGTATGTGGCCTGATGAGATTTTGTTGCTCTATCTATTACAATGTATACGCTTAAATTTGTTCTGACATTTGAAAATAACCAAATTCCAACTGTTTGTAGGTTTTTATGTCAACATTGCTAGGTGTAGCTTATTCTTTCTTTGAATGTTTATCCATAAAAACCATAGAAAGTAAATGGTGTATATCAGGTTTGTAATGTATTTTCTTGAATCGGAGAATGAGCTGCCTATTGGCCAAATTAGTCTGTTTCTACCACAGACCCTAACTTTTAATCTCGGCTTCCAGTCCATCCATTTTTTCAGCTAGATGCCGCATATCCAACGAGAAATTGTTTTGATTATGCTAGTCTGTTTCTACTGCACAGCCTAAAAATGGTTATATTGGCATCTAAAAAACTGACAAATATATTGGGGTGGTGGTATTGATTAATTTGTACAGTACTGTCAAAAAAATAAGGATAGTCAGGGTGACTAAATAAAATAAATGGTCATGAGGCTACACTTTTTTTTGGTTATATAAGCCAGCAGTACAGTGGAAATCCCAATGGTCGCGAGTAAAGGCACTAGTCCAAATGTTGGCCAAAAAGAGACATTAGTATCAACAATGCTAAGGGTGTCATCGAAACCGTTGTGGTTTTTTATTTTCAGTTTGCAAAAAGATGAAAATTAAATTCTCCTTTGGTTTTCATTTTTTTACAAAAACAGGCGTGTGTTTGGTAAGGTAGTTTTTATTTTTGACTTCTCATCTTCAACCAACGGAACCCTTCGGCCAGCTCCAAAGCACCACCGCCCGTCAACACCAACACCACCACCACCACCATCAAACTCGCACCACCACCCTACTCCCTTATCAACCCCCACCACCTGACCATATCGAATTAGATCACCCCCCAAAAAAAACCCAACACACTTTAAAATCATAACATACCACAATTAAAAAACCTTAACAACTGGAACTACGACGGTGGGTGCGGCGGTAGTGGTGGGGCAAAGCTATAGGTGCGGTGGCGTAGGGATGTGGCAGTGGGTGGAGCATATCTGCAAACATGGGGATGCGACGGTGGGTACGATGGCAACAATGAGATAGGAATGTGAGTGGCGATGGTGGTTGGGTGGTGACAGTAGTGGGGTGGCAGCGGTGGGTTAAGCTCAGGGTTGTGATGGCGGTAGGGTGGCGACACTGGTGCAGATGTATGGTGGTGATAGCGATGGGTAGCGGTGCTGCAACGGAGATGGGTGGCGACAACATGTGGTGGTGGTTAGGGAACGGGGGTAGCCAGTGGTAGTGATGAAATGAGAAGTGAGTTTTGTAAAAGTTAGGTTCCGAATTGCTTCTAATGATGCTTAAAGGTTGCATCTGAAAATAAAAATAAAAAATGAAAATTCAAAACTGGAAAATGGAGTTTCCAAAAACAAGTTTAAATTGACAACTAGCTTAAAAAATTAAGGTGGAAAAAGAAACCAAAACTGTCTACTAAACGCCAATTTTTTCTTTAGTTTACAAAACTAACAAAAAACTGAAAACCAAAAAATCTGTCAAACGCTAATCAAATGTGTGTTGTTGTGGGGGGGGGGGGGGGGGAAGCTCTCCACATTTCTCTACTGTGCTGTTCATTCAGCTAAATTAGCTAGACACCCAATCTATCAAATCAACCATTGCTATTGATTTAAGAGTTGAAAAAGAGTTATAAGTAAATGAGTGTTTTACTGTTGCTATATTTTAAAAATTCGTCTCTCCTGAGATACGTACTGTTTACAGAAATGCAAGCCTGGTTGCTTATCATTTGTTGTACCTAAGTGTTACAAGTAAGAGATAACAGTGGATAAAAATTCCTATCAGCCCTTGAAGCTATGTGAAGAACAACAGTATGCCCCATTCGAGTATTTTGTTTTGGAAGAGTCAGAACTACAATTCATATGGTCTGTCGGTATGGGAATTTGATCTTGAGGTCATTCCTCAAGATCCTATGCCACTCCACCACCCTTTGAGGTTCCATTCGAGTATTTAAACATGCTTGCTGGCGTATAAATTAGTTGAGGCAGAAATGGTGTGGGCCTAATTGTACATACCTTTAGGCTTACGATATCCTTATGAAAGTCTTTCTTACATCTACAATGTTGTGTTGCTTTAATCTTTACAAGTCGATTGCTGTGCGACTCATTCATTCTATGACTCGTAAAAAGTAGCTCTCGAACTACTCATAGATCGTAACTTATTTCGGCTTTAAAATGATTATATCCTGCTCGTAATTAATGACCTAGAAAAGCTACCAACAAATACACATTTAAGCTTTTTTTGTAAAATATCAAATACACATTTAAGCTTTTTTTTTAAACTATCAAATATAAGCTGCAACAACAAAGTCTAATTTTTGTCGCTGCAATCATAAATTGACCTTTATTAAAAGAAATGTACGACTAAAATTCTATTGTTTAGATTTTAAAAATTCGGACAGAGTCTACTTTGACATGTACCAACGAATTTAAAAGACCAAACTGGAAACAACAAACAATAGTAAAACGACTTCATAAATTTTTTGTTTCTACAATCGTAAGTGACCTTTATTAAATAAATGTTCGACTACAATTTTACTGTTTAGATTTAAAAAGTTGAACAAACTCTAATTTGACATGTACAAATGAATTTAAAGGACCAAACAAACAAATGCAAAATGATGCCTTCATCAATGCATAAGATTCAAATAATAAATTAAAGTGTTTGAGTATTAGACCTTATTTTATGGTGTTTAATTGACTTGAGGATGAGTTTAAAGGTATGGAATCAGAGACTGCTCAGTTAGAATCTACCGTTGGAACAGCTACATTAACGAATATAGGGAAAAAAGTGCAGTTGCCAAGTGTACAACCAATGTTGCATATTGTGCAACCATGTTCCCACTTTAGTTGAGCCCAAATCATTTATACAGCTTAAAGGTACAACTAATAATGTATAGTGTACAACCGATAATGCGTTGGCAACTACCGGCCATATAATACAGTTGCCCCCATTTCCACCAATCACCATCATCACCGCTGGCAACATCTTCTGGACAGCCACACCCACTGCCCGCCACAGGTTACCGATCGCAGCTACCACCATCCACGACCGCCCCCATCACCATGACCCACCACCGTCGGCCACCACCTCTTCGCGAAGACAACTGATCGCTACATCTGAAACCGGCCAAACCACCAACCGTACACCCACAACCACCAGCCGCCACCAATCTACCACCGCAGCCACCAGTTCCTATCACCCACCCAACACAACCATGTTTTCTCCGTACAACCACCCCTCCCAGTTGCACGACGAAGGCCACCAACCAACAGCCACCAATCGATGACCAATGACACGACCTCTATCCGTCGGCCACCCACGACCCCCGAATCCCGCCACCAGTCTTTCATCCACCGCCAATCACCCAACCGCAACCAACCACGTCCACCAATCGCCAACCACGACTACCGGCCTTTAAAGGCCACCAACTTAACCAATATCGCCACCAACAGTCACCTTGCAGATTGGGTATCGGAGCAAAAGAGATCGGCGGTGAGGAATTGTTCGACAGTGCCGAATTAGCCAGTGCTTTCTTCGACGAAGCGCGAGGCATCTTCGAACAGTAAACAAATGGAAAATTCAGCCGGCTGAGTGGAGTTGCCACCATAGGCTTCTACTTCGGTGCTTTATCTCTGTCCTCGCAGATTTGATTTTCTTTACAGAGTTGTTAAGGGAGAAGGGAAAATGCAGAGAAGGGGAAATGTAGACTGGAAAATGAAGAGATGCATGAAATGAATAAAAAATGCACATTTAACTGGAATACTATCGCAAAGCCAAATAGAGCATTACCGTTGGAGTCTTGAAAAAAAAAATTGGAGCTCGTCAGTTGCCTATTTCAGTCTCCGCAAATGGATGAAGCGAGGGTCGGGGGAAGATAGGCTGATAAGGGAGATAGGCAGTTACGTTAAGTACAAGAAGTGGGAGACTTTTGAGGTAACTGAAGTCGTGGAGAGTAGGTAATGGTATTTTACAATTTTGTTCTCATAATAAACACGTGTTGGCACCTGAATGAGTTTCAGTGTAACACCAAATATGTGTTATAAAAAAAAAAAAAGGTGTTCTCATTGTAAGTACTATAGATAGGCTAGTGTATACATATTTGTATATTTGGTGTGTTGTACTGATTAGTGGCTTCGTTTATTCTTTTTTCTATGCAGATTTTATTTGGAAAAATGTATTGATGTTGTTTTTGTGGATGATAGCCGAAGAAAGAAAGAAAATGCATTACTGTGACTAACAAGACTTCTTTTACAAGAATGAGAAGTAAGTTGTGTAAATTAGTTGACCGAGAACAATTTCAACTTCTATCTTGGATACTTTTGATGCCATTTTGTATAGAGAAGGAATGCAGTCAATCTATAGTGCTCGTATGTATGTACCTTGGAACGAAAACAATGATTTGAATGTGCATGTGAAGAGGGGTAGACCTCGAAAGTCTAATCAGGGATGCCAAAAAGTCATATATTTTTTTTGATGACTAACATAAAAGAGTTAAGAAGATTTAAGTTAACATTAAACATGAAAAATAAAAAGCGTTAAATTTAAAAGTAGTTAATTAAGGTTTCACAAAACAAAAAAGTATAAGAGAAGTAGCTTTTTTAATACGTATGAATCAATGGTAAAAGCAGAACTTGACGTTCTTTATAGTCACGAAAGTAATAAATGTCTCAATGTGCACAGTCAAAGAATTCGTGAAAAAAAATCATTATCGATCTTATTTGCGAGTTGAGTTTTGAGCAGCTTTATAGCCGAAATGCTCGTCCAATAATTGCAATAGACACCGGAAGAGTAAGCACAAGCCTGACCAACCTACTAAGAAGTGCATAGATAATTGATTTCCTAGTCTTTACAGGCCATGGAGAAAGCTTGGATATAGTTGACAAAGACTGAAGATGGAGCAAAAAAAATGAGAAAGACAAATACTATGATGGCTTGTGACACAAAGAGTCAAAGACACAACAAAATAAAACTCTAATAAATTAATTTTACGATATATTGGTATTTTCGTTTAGATGTAATTACCCATTATTTAAGAAATTAAACAAAAAAAATTCCAAAAGTTGGGGGGTGCCGTGCCTCCACCCCCCCCCCCCCCCCATGTATACACTAACGTAATTAATTATCTGATCCAAAAAAAAAAAGTTGAAATTATCAAATGTGACGGGACTTCATGATAGGAATGTACATTCACTGTCCCATAAAGTTTTGGCGGGAAAGACCACAATTTCTATTGTTTGTCCCTTTGTGTAATAATCTAAGACCTAATTGTTTTGCTCTTGTTGTTGGTTCCTAAAACTTTTAGGTACGCCTACTTTCGTTCTTAAAACAGTAGGCATAATCAGCTTCGACCACAACCATTACTAGGATAATTTCTGATGCTATCAGGAACAATAAAAGAGCCGAGGAGGAACGCAAACAAGCTCTTCCTAGTGATCACATGGTATTGACAATAAAACACACAACCTAAAATTCAAAACAAGTTGACTGTGATACCAGATGCAAATAATAAATTTTAGAGACCGAAGTTGTCTAAATTATAAGCATGCGATCATAAAACGGAATAGGTTAACGAGAATGGAATCGACAAAATGGAACAAGTCTTTTACTTTCTCCTCTGTAATACTCCCAACATCCCAAAATAATTGATCATATTTCCTTTTGGGCTGTCCCAAAAAAATCGACCACTTTCCAAATTAAGAAAGATTCACCTTTTTACACTTTTTATAATTCTATTTATCTCTCCACATTTAATCCTCACCAACCCATTTTATCTATCCTGACCCACTTTCTTCTCCCCTCTGCCTCTGTGTGTGTATGTGAAATGAGAAACTCATAAAATATGACTCATATCCTAAATAAGTGTTCAAGTCAAACATCATCAAATAATTTGGGATGGAGGGAAGTATATTGCTAGGTCTAATTGGGAGACAACAATTCAGTTAGTGAGAGTAGGGACCAGTCCTTGTATTTATAAGTTTAGATAATAAAAACTAACGCATAAATGATTACACTAAATTAGGCCCACATACATAACAAATTATACGATGTTGGGGACAATCACACGCATAAAGGTGGACCTAGCTAATGGGTCGAAAGTTGATCTGATTCATTTGATTGAGCTGCTCATTTACTTTCATCCGTTAAGCATTCTATCTGATAGAACAAGTAAAGTGAAAGATAATTGTAATACTGAGCATAATAAAACTGAACACTGTGGAGCCTTTAAATAGGCATGAAATTAGGAGAGTTATAGAGTATTCTAGACCTAGGAAAATAAGGTTTATGCAATTGACATAAGAGTATATTATCTAATCCCACCTCCCCACCCCTCCCCCTGAACATGGTAGAGATAAAGAGCTTATATGTGGAGGTTAAGTCCAAAGCAGTGTTTTGATGCTTGTTGCATTGAAAAAAAGTTTCGAGGTCTAATGCATAAGATTCAAGATCCAAATAAGCTTCAACCATTAAAGCAAGATGAGGTCCGACAACCATGAAGGTCTCTAGGATGACCATGAAAAGAGACCGAGGTAAACTCCAACAACCATGGAAGTCTCCAGGCGAATTACAAAGACACAAGGAACAGAGTCCCAACCAAAATAAGGAAAACGAATCCCTAGATGATGTCTCAAGACACAAGAAAAAGAAGTAAGACTCGAAGTCTGGGCAAATGATGAAGAGTTCTCGGGATAAAGTCTGTAGAGACATGGAAAAGAAGTTAGGCTTGATGTTCGGGGATATAGACACAAGAAAAAAAAGCCTCTATGCGGATGAAAAGAAAGAGCCTCGATCAGAATGACAACGTGAGGAAGAGATTAAAAAGCTTCGACGAGGATGAGAATAAAGAGCCTCTATCCGGATGATGACATGAGGATGAGAATAAAGAGCCTCAATGAGGATGTGTATAAAGAACCTCAACCTGAATTACAGCATGAGGATGAGAATAAAAAATTAGGCAGTGGCCAAGAATGTAACTTAGACTGAATACCAGAATAGGTAAGAATAAGGTCCAAATAAGGTCAAAATAACCTTATAAGCAGAAAGAACTCGTCCCAACAGTGTTGTGACTAACCGATTCCGGAAAAAGATCAAGAATGTCTAACTCGAGTCGTCATCTTATTTTAAGGTTAACAAAGTATTAATAAGGAAAAAAATAAGAAAACCCTATTCTACTATATATGTCCAATTATAGGTTCTAATATATGAAATCAAATATTTAGATTCGGGGACTAATTTACATGACGAGATAGTCTTAGGCACCCCATCATACCTTAACGTTCTATAACTTGTTTTCTTGTGGTTTTGTAATATTTATCCCAAAACAAACAATAATAGAATAAAACCTAAATTGAACCTAATTTGGGTTGAATTCGACAACTGGGTCAAATAAACTACGTACCTAATCAGACAAGTCAGGATCAAAACCTAGTAGTTCAACTGATCCTAGAGAAGGCGACCTAAATCTTGGTCTCTATTTTTAGAGTCCTAATTCAATTCAACATCTTCTAGTTGACTGCTTTTAGAGATCTTTTGACCAGCTCTTCTAGTTGCTTTAGAATTCTAATCAAAATACAAGTTTAATCCTAACAATATTCAATTCTAACAGAATTCTAATCCTAATGAACTTCTTCTAGCGCCAGGTTTAGAGACTCCCTTTTTTTTTTCTTCCTGATTTTGTCAAAAAACAAAATCTAGTTGTGTGGAAGTGATTTGCTTTAACGTCATCTATGAGTATTCGAGTCTACTTTACAAAACACAAAAGAATGGTGATGTATCAGACCTCTTGCCGTGGACTGTCGGACCGTTAAATTCAGATTATCAACGATCGAAAGATGAAACTGGATTTTTCTCTCTCTGTGTCTCCCTTGCTAATCAGTTTCTTTCTCTAACCAACTGTATCTTTTCGGTCAACCAAAAGGGCTTTTTTTATAGAGGTCTGGGATAGTAGAAATGCAGAAGGAGACCATCTGATCATGTTTACCACCTTTAAGAGATGAAATAGAATGAAAAATCCAAATTGAACCTACAAACAGTTCACGTTAGGAACCGGCCAGTTCAAAGAAGAAACCACCCAGAACACTTAATAGAACCAGCCGATTTAGTCGAAAACTGGCCAGTTCTCTTCCCTCACTTAACTTATTTTTAAACTTACTCTAAAGGTAAAAGACTGCCTATTTTGAAAAAAACATAACAACTATGATTTCACGTCAGACAATCAAATCTAATCCAAAACAAATACTAGACCTCCTACCTTATCTAAACTTTAACCTGGGCTAAGCCCAAATGATATGGACCAACTAACTGGATTAGATCGCCTAAACTGGGCTAACAGGACTAGACTTAACTGAACTGGTCTAATTGGACTGGACTTAATTAATTAAATTAAGCCTAGTATTAATTAGTCATGACCTAGTAGTAAAAAGCCCAATAAATATACAAAAAAAAAAGAGCCTACGAAATGGGATGTCTACACGCCCCTCAGTGAGGGAGTTTGCCTACGAGTGAACATCATAAAAAACAATACAATTTGGTAGCAAAACATACAAAAAAGACCATAAGACCTACTTCTAACACGAGGACTAACACAGAAAGAGAGGTCAGACCTTTTCAAGGCTTCCTAGGTATACGCAGGATAAGAATCAGACCAATGTAGTTCAGATAACTGGATGGAGATATTGCTCGAAGTCAGAGCCAACACTAACAACGACTGGTCGCCAGATAAAGGGTGCATTGTTAGAAGTCGGAGCCAATAATGATTGGTCATCCAGGAACACTAAGAGCGTGTTTGGATAAAGTAATTGAACTGGGGATTTCACTTTTATAGATGATTTGAAAATACATTGCACAAAATTCTTTGTTTGGATTATGACAAGATGGATTTACCAAATTCTAGGAGGGATGTGAAAAGGGGATTTAGTGTGCTTAAATCTCTTCTAGAAACAACTAGTCCTGACTATTTTTTGTCAAATTCCTTCCACAAATGTAGTTGCATTTTAGGAGAAAGTGACTCTTTTTTGTGTTCATAATTTTAGCTAACTTCTTCTATAAAAAAAGGAGACTCTCTCTTATTAGTTTGCAACCATACACCATCGGATTACTTGGGTTCAAATTTTCAAATGTAAATCCACATATCGTTTATGCAAATTTGCCCAAACACTAAATTTACAGTTGCATAAATTTGTAAGTCAACGAATTTTCAAATGAATGGATTTTGAAATGCAAGGTACTTTGAATCCTTCATCCAAACACTACTCTAAAAGGGAATTTATACCTAAAATCTAGAGCCAACAACAATAATGATTGGTCGCTTACACCTAAAGTGCACCCCTAGATGCCAGAGCCAACATGTCGACTGTGTCTAGGAATCTTGAAAAGGTCATGTCTAAGAGCTGGAGCCAATAGTGATAACGATAAGTCACCTAGACATGAGAAGAGAAGCACACGTGGATGCCGGAGCCAACATATTGGTCTTGTTGGTCGTCAAGACATACTGAAAATAAACTTTGCTTGGAACTGGAGCCAACAGATCTATCATTTTGGTCGCCAGACAAAGTACACACTTCGATATGTTAGAGTCAATAGAACGATTGTGTTGATCATCTAGACATGTTGAAGATAACGAACCTAAGACCTGAAGCCAACAACACGTGAAAACAGCTCGTCATTTAGAAACACTGGGGACTCATACCTAAGGGTTGGAGGCAACAACGAGTGAAAGTGGCTGGTCAATTTGATACAAGAAAAGAAGTATATCCAGAAGCCAGAGTGTGAAAATGGCTGCGCAGTTCCGCTGGAGAGGCCTAGCCTGATTTGAGAAGTGCAAATTCCATTCGGATAGACTTAATTCAAGAACATGATAAGTCGAACTCTCTTGTAGATTCAAGAAGGATAAGCATGAGCCACACAAAGCCAGAGTCAACAGTGCAGAATGACAGTTGGTCGTAGGGTGACAGAGCAAGGCATCAACTCTCTTTTAGAGTCAAGACGATAGGAGCGAGGCTGGAAAGTCACGTCAAAACTTAGATTTTCTCTTTTTCTTTAATTATTTTGGTTGATATATTATTTTCTTTTTGAAACTCTTCTGAAAACTAGGGATAGGAAGTGGAGTCCTAGGATCTAAGCCTAGATGAACAAGGACAGAGACTATCCAAACTGTCATGAGAGGAGAATCATATGGAGCCCTAATTAAAAATGCATTCAGAAAAAATGACCATGCAATAGACTGAGCGAACAAAGATATACATTAATCTGACTGTCATAAGAGGGGAACCATAGGGAGCCCTTAGACAAAAATGCATGTAGATAATACTGATCATGCAACAGACTATATAAAGACAGGCGATATCATGACTATTATGAGACCGAAACAAATACTATCCTGACTATTAGGAGAAGGGAATCACATGGAGCTCCTAGAAAAATGCACGCATACAAGGCTGACAATGCAATATACCGGGTAAACGAAGAAAGACACTATCATGATTGTCACGAAAGGAAAATCACAAGGAGTCCATAGAGAAAATGCAAATAGGGTTCACCCTAGTATGTCTATAACGAAAGGGTGATCACAAGGAAAGCCTCTTAAAGACATCGATGAAGAGTAACCTATGACAAAGATAATATCCTGCCAATAAATAAATCAAGCATTCACTTCAAGACATATTTTCCTTTTTTCTTTTGCCCAAATCATTTTGTCATTAGTATTTAAGGTAATAGTTCCCACTCTGTTGACAAGTCTCTTTGCCCAAAGAGTGGAAGACCAACTAAGGTTGTTATCGGAAGCATTTCAATTCCTTATCATGACATGTCATTCAACTTCACATAAATAGTTAATTCGTAACTTAAACATACCAGTTTGAATCCTCAAAACTACTATGAAAAGGTTGGGCTCAAAGGTGGGTAGTGAGGATGTAAGAAAATGTAAGTGCATGGACTGTGAGGCTGAGACGAACCTGGCCCATGAGTAGTCGAAAGGTCAAGTAATTGAGCTGAGTACAAGCAATTGACTCTCAAATGCGTGATAGGCTCGAGATGGAGTCATTGAAGTGATGGTAAAGATATCAAGGTGACAAGTGAACTTCTTGATGGACTGCACAAGGTAGGGAATGCCAGTAGGTCAGGAAATAAGGAATCAGTGTGTCACGACCCGAACCCACAAGTGGATCCATGAGTTAGGTCTGTGACCAGCCGCAGGCCTATTACACTTTCACCTAGGGCTCTGCCAGGTCTTACTGTAGCCTGTACATAGAATCTATAACTAGTTCACTATGTCTAAACCATTATAAGGCTAACAAGGTCGTACTTATAGATTTCTCAAAATACGTCTCTAATAACATCCTCAATTATTCAACTAACAATTAAAGCTGAAATTCTATGGAGATCTATGCTCCAAACAATTCCCAAAATAGAAGTTAAGTGCTACAATTTCAACAAAATTTAATAGATGTTTTAAGGGGACTTCAATCCTCTAACAATCGTCTCCTACAACTACATCCTCGTGACTCTCATGGGTGCCGGGTCCAACTATGTAATCGCCTAAAAAATATAAAAGAGTGAACTAGGGACCAGTAAGCACATTTGCCATATCCCAAAATAGGTTTAGATTTTCATCACACACCATGGGTTTTTCAACTTAAAACTGGTAGGTTAATTCATAAGAGATACAACGCATATATTTTATGAGGACATTGTAATGTTTGAGTGAAGCAATTTCTGAGAAATAGAAAACATTAGCACGTTAACCATCATATCAGGTAACTATTCGATCCAAAATTCTTTACATGGTATGCTGCGATTGTCGTTTGGTCCCACTAACTTGGACCCGGATTCCCACCTCGAGGTAATCATTATTATGGACGTAGTGGCGACCACTAGTAATAGTATTGCGCGTCAACGTTCCGTTCCGTAGACAAGGACCCAAAATCTAACTTTTTCCCATTGGATGTGGGGCAAAGTAACCATTAACAAAATTTCATCTCATTCTTCAACAACATACATAAACAACTAGTCACAAAACATTCCATGGCAAATCAATGTGTTTTCTCATAAAACAATTACAACGAAAGCAATAGCATTTCAAAAAGGCTTTAAAACATCTAGCTAGTACAAATCGTATATATAATATACTTAGAATTAAAAATAGGGTATAAGTGGGGACATGAAAATAGTACTTACTTGAATCACTAACCGGGTTTAGCACTTGCTCGAGCGTCGGTCCTAACCCTCGTCTATCAGAACCTAAAATGATACATCCAGATATTAGTTCTCAACGCTCAAGTATGCATGTCCACTAAATTCGTCCACAAGTAAGTAAAATTACCAAAACACCCCTGGACTTCTGTAAAATTACTAAAACACTTCCTAACGGCTTATGTACCAATAAACATCCAAAATAACTTAAAACATCTTTTTAAGCAAGTAGATGGGTTTTTCGGACTAAAAGTCATTTGGGAGATTTTTCGCTCAAAAATTCTTATCCGCTATTTTAATTAAGCCCTTACTGGCCACATTTAAAAAATATAGCAATCAGTACCGAAATACTGAGAAACTTTAGACACTTAAGCCTCTCAATAAAACAAGATTGCTATAAAATTTTCTGCTAAAAAAGCTAATTACTATAAAATTTTCAATAAAAAATAAGCTAATTTGCTATATTAAATAAATAAAAAAACCCAGAAAATTTCATGATGTAGATTTCGTAAAAATAAGAAGGGTTCGTATTTTGCACTTGGCGAAAATAGGTTCATTAGTAGCTTAATGTTGTAGCTAGAAACTGGATCGGGAACAGTACCAGAATTCAGGCCTGCAAAAGAGAACACGGAGTTACCGCCGGGTGGGGTTCCGGCGGGGGAACGCTCCGATGCTTAAGTCAGAGAAGGCTAACAAGGTAGAACTCTGAATAGCAATATTGCACAATGTGTATATGTGTGAACTTAGGCTTACCTGGGGGGCTTGACCCCCTTTATATAGTGGTAGCAAGAAGAATCCGTTTAGAATTGGGCTTCAATTAACTCTAATCCGAATCTTACTAGGATCCTGGATGATCCTATATTGATCTTTGCTGGTAGAGTTAGACTTTCTTTAGGATTCTGTCTAGTGACTGATATGGTAAATGCCATATCAGTAGTGAGCTGGCATGGGCCACGCACTACACCTGCCATGTGTCGTCCGTAGATTGGAGGGATATTTTCAGTTATATCATATGCCCCCTGCTTCTACTAGCGTTCAATGAAGCTGGTAGAAGCACGCCTTTTCCACTGGCGATAGCGAAATATGCCAGAAAAACAGAATTGAACCTGTTTGTCTGATATCTCAAATATTCAAGAGAATGCCTGCTCGGACAGGGTTCTGTTCGGACGAGATTCTGCTCGGACCAGTTTCTGCTCGGACATGATTCTGTTCGGGAAGGATTCTGTTCGGACATAGTTCTGTTCGGACTATATTCTGTTCGGACATGATTCTGTTCGGATAGGATTCTGCTCGGGCAGACTTCTGTTCGGGAAGGATTCTGCTCGGACATGATTCTGTTCGGACAATTTTTTGCTCGGACATCGTTCTGTTCGGGAAGGAGTCTGCTCGGACATGGTTCTGTTCAGACCATATTCTGCTCGGACATGATTCTGTTCGGCATTTGTGATTCTGCTCGGGCAGAGTGTTCGGACGAGATTCTGCTCGGGCAGAGTGTTCGGACGAGATTCTGCTCGGGCAAATTCTGTTCGGCCTTTGTGACTCTGCTCGGGCAGAGTGTTCGGACGAGATTCTGCTCGGGCATAATTCTGCTCGGTCGTTGTGACTCTGCTCGGGCAGAGTGTTCGGACGAGATTCTGCTCGGGCAAAATTCTGTTTGGCCTTAGTCACTCTGCTCGGGCAGAGTGTTCGGTCGAGATTCTGCTCTGGCAAAATTCTGTTCGGCCGTTGTCATTCTGCTCGGGTAGAGTGTTCGGTCGAGAATCTGCTCGGGCAAAGTTTTGGTGCCTCCAACGTGTCACGTGTGGGAATTTTGAGCGGGAATTTGAAAATCTTTGAGTTTTCACTACTCTTCAGCTTGTGACACGTGTAGGGTATACGAACCGTTGCGTTTTCCAAGAAGCGGTTACTTGGTGTTTCTCTATAAAAGAGAACTTTCACTTCATTTTACCTTCACTCGAAAATTTTTGGGAGCACATTACTCTGCAAGTAAGTCTTTTCTTCTACCATTCCTGTTCAGCACTTCAAGTTTGTCGTAGTCTCATATTTGTAGTAGAAGTAGAAAACATGTCTGATACTTCAGTTTCTAATTCGAGTAGTAGTTCGTCTTCGAGTTCAGAACGAGTTGCAACTTCAAGAAGTGAAGTTGGGACTTCAAATCCACAACCCCCACTACCTTCAACTTCTCAACCATTCCAACCTTCATCTTCTCAACGATTCCAACCTTCATCCTCTCAACCATTAGCACCTTCATCTTCACAACCTTCGCAATTTTTATCTGGAAGGAATCCTTTAGGAGATGTAAAGGATCAGGCCGAATATAAGGCTAATCCCAAGCCTTGGTATACTGCTGACGAAAAGTCCAGTAAGATGTCGACCGAAGATTTGTAGGATTTAATTCGGGAATATCCTCTTCCCGAAGGTTGGTATGCTCGTCTTCCTGGTTTGGGTGAACCAGCTAACTACGGCACAAAGTTTGAAACGGGTGTCTACGAAGAGCAGGTGAAGTCTGGGTATAGACTTCCTCTCCATCCTTTTCCTCTTCGTTTCTTTGAGCATTATCGCATGGCTCCAGGGCAGCTTGTTCCAAATGGTTGGAGAAAGCTTGCCGGTCTCATATATTTGGTCCAGAGTTCAGGTTACAAACCAGATGTAACCGATTTCATGAGAGTCTTCTTTGAAGTCTGTTTCGTCAAAGGAGTTGCCAACTGCCCCGGATGGTATTACATTCACAGTAGGCAACGACTTCTGAAGGGAGGCCCGGAGTCAAATAAAGGCTGGCATTCCAGATATTTCTTTGTTGGCCGACTGGACAAGGGGGACCTTCCTTTTGACAGAGTGTGGAATCCTTATTGCAAGGATTTCGAAAATCCTGGCAAGCCTATTCCCAAAAGCCAGACTAAGCATATACTTAGTCATATTAAACTTCAAGGCGGTCTTTGTATAGATGAGCCTCTTTCGGAGGAGCAATTGGAGTGGGCGAAGATCATACCTTCAAAGCCCATTCCAGCTGGTCTTCTGATTCCTCCTCTTCCTGCTATTCCTAGCGTGTCAGCCGCTGAGACCGTTCCTTTAGGTGTGTTTTGCATAAGATATTGGATTTAAACTTGATTTCAATATTTATTCCCGTATTGACTTCTTTCTTCATTGCAGAAATGGCTAGTGGTGGTGGAAAATCGCAGCATGGAGGCTTCCTTGGCGTTCTTCAGAAAGCTAAGGGGAAGCGAAAGGAGAAGCAGCCAAGTGTGGAGTTGCTTCCTGCTCTTAAGAGGACTAGAGTCACTCTTTCAGAACACTCTCCACGGATACTTGAGCAAGTTTCTATTGAGGATGATCCCATTTTTCGCCCGAGATGGACACTTAGGCGTGATGACCTCGGGATGCCGGACAGTCAGGTCTCGGAGCAGCATCTTCGTCATGGGATTCTTCCTCGAGACAAGAAGGTTTTTCAGAATCAGACCCACGAGACTTTTGCCTGCTCCTTTGCCCAGGCTGTCTATACGGTAACGTCCTTTGTCTCAACTAGGTTTTATGTGTTTGTTTCCAAGTTTCATTCAGCTGCTGACCTTAATCTTCATTCCAGATGTACGCCAGTGGATCTGAGATGTTTTCTCGCTTTGAGATGGCAAGGCAGGTGGCGGCCGAGGAGGCCCAGCTGACAAGAGAAGCGGTCAAGGAAGCACATGAGGCCACCCATCGTGCTGAAGAGCTGAGCAAGCGTGAGGAAGATCATCTTGATCGGATTGCGACTCTGGAGAAGAAACTGGATCGAGTTAAGAAGAGGGCTGCAGAAGAGGTGATCAAAGCTCGAGACCAAGGCATTCACGATTTCTTAGAGGGGAACGCGAGGGATGAATGGCTGAAGAAGCGGACCGAAGATGGTCTGGAGATTTATGAGCTTGGCTTTGTGAAGGCCAAAGAGATGTTTGTTGAGCGCTTTCCTGATATCCCCTTGGATGATTTTGTTCTGCCTGCGGTTGGGTCACCATCTGGGGAGACTGTTATGCCTCCAGAGGCAGGGGATGTTGCAGCTTCTGATCTTCCAGGGGAAGGTCCTTCTGGTGATGCCCCCGAGGCTTAGACTTGTAGCTAGCCTCTTTGTTTTGTTTTAGACAGGTTTTCAATGCCCTCTTAAGGGCTTATATGTAAAACTCTATCTTTTAATTCTATCGTAATTTTACTATGTGTTTCTCATGGTTTTTTGCGTTTTACCATTCACACAGTTTAATCATTTTTACTTTGACTCAAACCCTTTAATCGTCACTTAAAGAGTCGCCAAAGAAGTCGAGCACCCTCGCTCGGCCTATATTTCGAAGATGCAAAAGCTTTGGTGGAGTGACGATGCCCCCATTAACTTTTGTTTCTTCACGGATTTAGATCTATAGCTAATCTGTCTGGCTTCTCTTGTATTTTGTAAAACCCAAGAGTTATACACTCCGTTAAGACAGAGTGCTCGGCCATCACTCTGTTTAAACAGAATGTTTTGGTTCAAATTTCTCACTTTGTTCGGGCAGAGTGTTCGGCCGTCACTCTGTTCGGACAGAATGTTTTGGCTAAGCTTGTCACTCTGTTCGGGCAGAGCGTTCGGCCGTCACTCTGTTCGGACAGAATGTTTTGGCTAAGCTTGTATTACAACAATACTTTTCACAAAATAACTTTATTGATAGAGTAAAAGATAAAGTTTACATTGGATTGCTTAATCAACCCATTTATTCCAAACAATCTGCTAAGGATTATTTTTAAGACATTGGAGTTCTGATAAGGTCTGTGCCCCTTATCTCCCCAAAAAGGAAGTGTTTTGGCTCGTGCCGAGACATTACTGGTAATATCTGCGCAAGTTCTCTGCATTCCAAGTTCGAGGGATGGATTCTCCAGAAAGTGTCCCTAGTGCGTAGGCACCCGGTTTGAGCACCTTTATAACACGGTAGGGTCCTTCCTAGTTTGGAGATAACTTTCCCGTCGCTGCCTTTGGATCGGAGACTTCTAGTTTGCGAAGAACTAAATCTCCCTCGTTGAACTGCTTGGATCAGACTCTTTGATTGTAATACCGTGCCACTCGTTGTTTTATGACAACAGATCGTGCATGGGCTTGAGTTCGAGCTTCCTCTACCAAGTCAAGATTTGCTCGAAGTCCATCTTCGTTGCTTAATTCGTTGAAGTGTAAGGCCCGGATTGTTGGAACTCCTATCTCAACTGGCAACATTGCTTCCGTTCCATAGCAGAGTAAGAAAGGTGTTTCCCCTGTGACTGAATGCGGGGTTGTTCGATAGGCCTACAATACTTTGGGGAGTTCGTCCACCCATACGCCTTTAGCATCGTCTAGCTTCTTCTTCAATCCTTGTAGGATGCTTCGATTCATGTTTTCAGTCTGTCCGTTGGATTGTGGATGGGCTACAGAAGTGAATCTCAAATCGATCGACAGATTTGTACAAAAGGTTCGAAAGTTGTTGTTGTCAAATTATTTTCCATTATCAACGACCAGAGCCCTTGGTATTCCAAAACGACAGGTGACATTTTTCCAGAAGAATTCTTCACACTTGGCCGAAGTAATGGTTGCCAAAGATTCTGCTTCGGTCCATTTGGTGAAGTAGTCTATTGTCACGATCACAAATCGCCGTTGCCCTGACGCCATGGGAAACGGTCCCAGTAGATCCATTCCCCATACAGCAAAGGGAATGGGAGAAACAATCGAAGTTAAAGGAGCAACTGGTGTATGAGAAACCGGTGCAAACTTCTGACACTTATCGCATCTTCGCGTGAATTCGATTGCGTCTTTCTGCATCGTAGGCCAGTAGTATCCTTGCCTTAAGATTTTCTGTGCCAATGTCCTCCCTCCAAGGTGTTGGCCGCATATCCCTTCATGTACTTCTTGTAATGCGTACAGAGATTCCGATGGGCGTAGACATCTGAGGTAAGGAAGGCTGAATGATTTCTTGTATAAAGTTCCTTCTACTAAGGCATACCGTGCAACTTTGACACGAAGATTCTTCGCCTCATGTCTTTCACTTGGTAATTAGCCTGTGGATAAGTATTTGTCGATGATGTCCATCCAGCAGGGTTCTTGATCTATGATTTCAATGTCTACTTGAGAACCGATACTTTGGTTTTTTAGGAATTCAAGGTATACCGGTTTTTGGACATTGGTTTCTTCAGTAGAAGTAAGCCTTGATAATGTATCTGCCTGAGTATTTTGATCCCGGGGGATCTGGCGGATGGCGAAGTTTTGAAACTTCACTGCTGAGGTTTTAACTAAGTCAAGGTACTGAGCCATTTTTCGTCTCTGGCCTCGTAATCTCCCAAGACGTGATTGACCACCAGTTGGGAATCACTATAAACCGATAGTGAGTCCACTTTTAAGGCGTGTGCTAGCCGTATCCCCGCAAGAAGGGCCTTATACTCTGCTTCGTTATTTGAGGCCTGGAATCCAAAGCGAAGCGCGTATTCAATAGTAAATCCTTCTGGACTTATAAGAATAATGCCGGCTCCACTGCTGCCAATAGCTGAAGAACCGTCGACATAGAGATCCCAAGGGTCTGGAACTTCCGAAATTATAAGTTGAGGAGGGTCTTCGGGTAATGTACACTCGACAATAAAGTCTGCTAAGGCTTGAGCTTTAATTGCAGTGCGAGGATTATATTGGATGTCGAATTCTCCTAACTCTACGGACCAATTGACTAGTCTTCCTGAAGCCTCGGGGCTCAGCAATAGCTTTCTAAGTGGTTGGTCCGTCAGTACAATAATGGTATGAGACTAGAAATATGGTCGAAGGCGCCTAGCTGATATGATAAGGGCTAGTGCGATCTTGTCAATCTTTGGATACCTTGTCTCTACATCTTGTAAGACTTTACTGCGACGTTAGTGACTGATAGGTATAGAAATAAATTTTCGCCGGGAAGTGGTTTTGAAAGTAGGGGTGGGGAACTCAAATACGTTTTGAGTTCTTCAAACGACTCTTGGCAGTCATCTGTCCAAGCGAAACTTTTTGCTTTTCTGATGGCTTTGAAGAATGGCAAGCACCGTTCAGCTGATCGAGCCATGAACCTTCCCAAGGCTGCGACTCTTCCCGTTAACTCTTGTACTTGCTTGATTGTTTTCGGGGACGTCATGGTTTGAATAGCCTTGATCTTTTCTGGGTTAGCCTCAATCCCTCGTTGAGAAACTATGAAACCCAAAAAATTTCCTGATGCGACTCCGAAAGCGCATTTGAGTGGATTCAGCTTCATTTGATACTTTCGAAGGATGTCGAAAGTCTCTTTCAAGTCTTTGACGTGGAATTCTGGCTTTATGATTTTGACGAGCATGTCATCGACATAAACTTCCATGTTCTTTCCGATCAAATCCCGAAAGATCATGTTCACCAGACGCTGGTAGGTTGCCCCGGCGTTCTTGAGTCCAAAGGGCATCACTTTATAGCAGTATAATCCTCTTTCTGTGATGAACGAAGTTTTGGAGATATCGTCCTTGTGCATCATAATCTGGTTATAACCAGAGTATGCATCCATGAAACTAAGCAGTTCATGGCCCGAAGTGGCGTCGATAAGAAGATCTATTCTTGGGAGCGGGTAGCTGTCTTTCGGGCATGCTTTGTTGAGGTCTGTGTAATCGATACATATTCGCCATCTGTCGCCTGTCTTAGGAACCATGACTACGTTTGCGATCCAATCTGGGTAGTGGATTTCTTCAATGAAGTTGGCAGTTTGGAGTTTATCTACCTCTTCTTCAATCTTCTCCTGTCTTTCTGGCGCAAAAGTCCTCTTCTTCTGCTTGACGGGTTTTTTGGATGGATCAACATTCAGCCTATGGGTAATGACTTCAGGATCAATTCCAGGCATGTCTGCAGCTGTCCATGCAAATATATCCGCATAGGTTCTCAATAGGTTGACCAACTCGAGTCTGGTGTTTTCCTTAAGATTCGAACCTATCCGAACTGTTTTGTTTTCCTCTCCAGGATATAGTTCGATGCTAATAAGATCTTCGACTGGTTCTCCCCTTTGCATCTTTGTATCTTCCCGGAGGTCTTCGATAATGAGTGCTTCCTTATTCTTTGATCGGCATGAAGTTACATAGCATTGACGAGCTGTAGTTTGGTCTCCTTTCACCTCTCCAATTCCTTGTTCCGTGGGAAACTTCATCTTGAGGTGGTAGGTTGACACTACTGCCTGTAATTGATTGAGTGCTGGCCGTCCCAATATGGCGTTGTATGCTGGGGGGACCTTTACCACCACAAAATCAAGCATGAAGTTGGCCTGTGCCGGAGGTGTGCCAATCACAACTGGGAGTGCAATAATACCATCGACCGCAACTGGATGATTGGAGAATCCATACAACGGTGCATCCATCTTTCGGAGACGGTTCGCTGGAATGTTCATCTTCTGAAATGCATCATAAAATAAGACATCGGCGGAACTTCCGTTGTCAATCAGAACACGTTTTACATCAAAGTTCCCAGCCTTCATTGTGATGACTAATGGATCGTCATGGGGGGTTTTTATACCCCTTGAATCTTCATCGGAAAAGGTGATCGCCGCTACGGGTACTATCTTCTGTTTCTTATTCGGGGGCTGACTCGTTATGCACACTTCTCTGGCGTATGCTTTTCGAACCTGTCCTGACGAACCTCCTGCTGCTAATCCCCTAGATATGGTATTGATCGTACCCGCATTCTCTTCTCGATCTTCTCTTTCCTCCATGGCTGGAGGTGTCTGTTGTCTTTCTTCTCTAGGAGTTGCAAATTTTCTCAACTGGCCACGCTTGATAAGGGCCTCAATTTCTCGTTTAAGCGTCCCGCAATTATCAGTTGTGTGACCATGATCGTTGTGAAAGTGACACCATAAATCTTTGTTCCTCTTGTTTGGTCGGGATCTCATTTTGTCTGGCCACTGGAGAGCTTTATTGTCTTTGATCTCGTGGAGAATTTGCGATGGTTTTGCATTAAGAGGTGTCATGTTTTCTGAAGCAAATCGGTCTTTTGGACGCCGATCATCGCGCTTAGTTGCTTTGCTGGCTTGCCTCCTTGGGGAGTCATCTCTCGAGATCGTTTCTTCTCTTCTTCATGTCGTTCTTTGTGTGTTTCCAGGTATTCTTCAGCCTGAATATATTTGTTGGCTTTCTCGAGAAGGGCTTTCATATTACCTGGAGGACTTTTGTTTACAGAGAATGCAAACTTGGATGTTGGTCGGATGCCTCGGAGGAAGGCAGTATACTTCACGGATTCGTCCAAGTTATCGATTTCCAAAGTAGCTGCGTTGAATCGTCCGACGAAGTATGCCAAAGATTCGTTTTTCTCTTGCACGATGTTTAGCAGACTCGCCGAGTTTTTTCTTCGGGAGCGACTGCTTACAAAGTGTTTTTGAAAGAGATCCGATAATTGGCTGAAGGAGTAGATGGATCTTGGTTGTAGAGACTTGAACCATGCATGTGCAGCTTTTCTCAGAGTAGTAGGAAAGGCTCTGCACATGACAGCATCTGAAACCTGGAGGAGTAACATGTTCGTTTGAAACTGGTAAACATGTTCTCCTGGATCTCCAGCTCCGTCGTAGAGGTCACATTGAGGCATGCGAAAATTGGGAGGTAGCTTTGCCTTTTCGATGGTTTCGGATAACGGATATCCAGATTTTCCCCTCAGGGGAGATTGTTCTGGGGAGTTATATCTAGGGACCATCTTCCAGGAGTCTCGTTCTCGAGAACGAAACTCAGGCGTCCTTTTTCTGGGTACAGATCTTTGAAGGGTTTCAGCTCTGGTGACCCGTTTGGGGGAGGGGTTGGTACTGCCTTCGACTGATGGGTCTCGTCGATAGCATGATCCACTCCTGGTCATGTGATCTCCGTTCTTCTCTCTTGGATTATAAGTTGGATCGGCCGTTGATCTGTATTTGCGGCCGTAGCTTGATCTGGAGGTGAGATGAAGACGAAGGTCGCTTGGGTTAAGATGAGAATGGTGAGTGGACGGTGGAGCCATCGCCACGTCGAGTTTTCGCTGAAGAGTGTTTACAACATCCTTCAGTTCATGGATTTCCTTTGTGAGGTTGTCATGTGGTGTTTTGAATAGCTGACGGTTTAGATGATGGCGGAGGTCACCGTTCTTCAGAGTAGGCGTTGGAGATCGATTTCTCCGAGGTCTAGTTTCTGCTTCGGGAGTAGCAGATGTTACGTTGACGTAACCATCTTCAGAAGAACTGGCGCGATGGCGGTGTGAAGGGGTCGATTGTCGGTCATGAGAACGACCTGGTTGACGAGAGCCGCTAGTTCGCGCATGACGGTTCTGGGGATGATTCTGTGAAGAGTCATCGGAAGAAGAATGATTAGCCATGTTCCCTGTAGGGGTCCCACGGATGGCGCCAATCTGTTGCAGCTAGAAACTGGATCGGGAACAGT
The DNA here is from genome assembly GCA_033065855.1 of Escallonia rubra. NCBI lineage: Eukaryota > Viridiplantae > Streptophyta > Magnoliopsida > Escalloniales > Escalloniaceae > Escallonia > Escallonia rubra. The sequence goes on from JAVXUO010002684.1 coordinate 81,187, forward strand.
ACCAGAATTCAGGCCTGCAAAAGAGAACACGGAGTGACCGCCGGGTGGGGTTCCGGCGGGGGAACGCTCCGATGCTTAAGTCAGAGAAGGCTAACAAGGTAGAACTCTGAATAGCAGTATTGCACAATGTGTATATGTGTGAACTTAGGCTTACCTGGGGGGCTTGACCCCCTTTATATAGTGGTAGCAAGAGGAATCCGTTTAGAATTGGGCTTCAATCAACTCTAATTCGAATCTTACTAGGATCCTGGAGGATCCTATATTGATCTTTGCTGGTAGAGTTAGACTTTCTTTAGGATTCTATCTAGTGACTGATATGGTAAGTGCCATATCAGTAGTGAGCCGGCATGGGCCACGCACTACACCTGCCACGTGTCGTCCGTAGATTGGAGGGATATTTTCAGTTATATCACTTAAAAAATTATGTTAGGAAATAAATGGCTTTTAGCGACGATTCCCACCTTCTTCTTCCTTACAGCCATAGTTTCCACCCACTGCCCCCGTCACTTCTTTCTCCAGAACACGCACCCACTTGCACACACCGCTTTCCACTCACAACATACACACCATTTCACACATAGAACACACAAAAATATTCACACATGCACCCACGGCACAACCATTCTCACACACATAATATGCACACACCCCCACAGTTACACAGTCACGGCAGTCCCCTTCCTCGCCTTACACACACATGTGCGCGCGTGAGCGCACACACACTGCCTCGCGACAGTTTCTCCGCCCCCCCCCCCACACACGTTGCCTTCTCGACAGTCCTCATCTTTCCTTGTCCTTTACACACATACACACCCACAAGCACGCACTCACTCCTTGCACGACAGACACACTCCCTATGCACTAACCTTCTCTCGTCCATATACACACGTGTACTACCCTCACGGAAACCATGGTTGCCTATACACAAAATAGCTCATGGTCACTAGGCTGCCCATACGCACACCCTTCACAACATAGCACCTTTCCACTCACGAGCACCCTTCACGTTTACTCACTAATCACTCAACACTACACACACGATAGCCACCTTTCTTCCTCACCCCTTAACATACAGTCCAAACAACCAAAAACTCAACCCTTACACACACAACGATAGTGAATTTACTTGGGAAAAAGTAAGAGGTTTTTAACACAAAATCAAATCAATCGCAGGCGAGGTATTTCTCTCTCTCTCTATATATATATATATATATATTTTATATAGGGAAAAGGAAATATATTGCTAGCCTTAGGTAAGTTGTAACGTCCCCAAATCCGGAGCTCTACCGCCCCGAACTCCCGGGTCGTTAACCTACCGGATTACATCAAACATGTCAAATTTGTTCACTAACACATACTTCAAATCATCAAATTCCGCATTAACTCAGATTTCTCAAAATACTAGATCACAATTGCTTAGCTTAAACTATTACAGCTTAGGTTCTTCGCAATTAC